>CAUDMG010001315.1:692500-952500 GCA_958450375.1 Homarus gammarus
GAGGGGGTTGGGTGGGGTGAGAGGGGGCTGGGAGGGGTGAGAGGGGGTTGGGAGGGGTGAGAGGGGGCTGGGAGGGGTGAGAGGGTGCTGGGAGGGGTGAGAGGGGGCTGGGTGGGTGAGAGGGGGTTGGGTGGGTGAGAGGGGGCTGGAGGGTGAGAGGGGGTAGGGAGGGGTGAGGGGGGTTGGGAGGGGTGAGAGGGGGCTGGGAGGGGTGAGAGGGGGTTGGGAGGGGTGAGAGGGGGCTGGGAGGGGTGAGAGGGGGCTGGGTGGGGTGAGAGGGGGCTGGGAGGGGTGAGAGGGGGCTGGGAGGGGTGAGAGGAGTGAGAGGGGGCTGGATGAGGGAGATGAAAGAAGTGAGAAGTGAGAGATGAGAGGGGATGGGAGGGTAGGGAGGGGAGGGGGGCTGGCCACTTTAGGAGCGGCTGAGACAAGTCAACACAGGACTGTCAGCCCCACCACCTTATACGACGCCTTGTTGACTCGTCAGCCGCAGTCAGCGTCCACTCGAGTATTCCCTCCTGACACCTTGGGGCTGACGCTCACCACCTGACAAACCAGGGCTGACGTTCACCTAACCTCACAAAATCCCGGTGCTGATGCCCACCTCCTGACACTCTGGTCCTGACACTACCGATAATATCAAAATAACAGGTCGGTCTCTCTCTCTCTCTCTCTCTCTCTCTCTCTCTCTCTCTCTTGTGTGTGTGTGTGTGTGTAGAAGTATCATTACATATATATCACAACACACACACACACACACACACACACACACACACACACACCTGAAATACTGACCAGGAGAGCCTGACTAACTTACTGAAGATAGGAGAATAAACCTAACCTAACCTAACCTAACCTAACCTAACCTAACCTAATGAACCTAATGAACCTAACCTAACCTAACCTAACCTAACCTAACCTAAAACACCTGTGACAAAAACATAAACAACGAGCAAAACAAAAACAAAAACACGCACCAAAAATACACAAATAAAAGAAACAAAAACAAAACAATAAAACAAAAACAAAACAATAAAACAAAAACAAAACAATAAAACAAAAACAAAACAATAAAACAAAAACAAAACAATAAAACAAAAACAAAAAGTTAAAAATACACAAAATAAAAAAGCCGAAATAAAAAAAAAAGTCAGAAATAAATAGCCAAAAAAATAGACCAGCGAGAACCTTGACTTAAGGAGTTGAAGGGGGAGGGGAAGGGAGGGGGGGGGGAGGGGGGAGGGGAGGGGGGGAGGGGGAGGAGAAGGTAGAAGAAGTAGAGAGAGAAAGAGAGATAGAGAGAAGGAAGGTGAGACAGGGAGAGACACGCAGGACTTAACCCCCCCCCCCCCCCATCAAGGTGTAAAGTCCTCCTCAATAGCCTCTCGAGTAGCTACCCTCTTGGACTCTGGGGCATTGTCTGGGACCGCTCCAGTCGTCACGCTGCCCCGCCCCGCCCCGCCCCCTCCCCGCCCCGCCCCCCCCTCCCCCGCCCCGCCCCCCGCCCCGCCCGGCCCCGCCCCTCCCGCCCCCCCTCCCCGCCCCCGCCCCGCCCCGCCCCTCCCCGCCCCCGCCCCGCCCCTCCCCGCCCCTCCCCGCCCCGACCCGCCCCTCCCCGCCGCTCCCCGCCCCGCCCCGCCCCGCCCCTCCCCGCCCCGCCCCGCCCCGCCTCCCCAACACACAGTAGAGAAAAAAAATCTTGCAAGAATAAACATTAAAGTCAAAAACAATAACAACAAGAATGGTGAGAACAAGAGGTGGTGGGGGGAGGGGGGAGGGGGAGGGGGGAGGGGGAGGGGTAGGTGCTCTCTCTCTCTCTCTCTCTCTCTCTCTCTCTTCGTCGTCGACAGGATCTCTTCAGTTGAGAGCCATATGGACACAGGAATGACTCTAAGGGTGTGTTTACGTGGTCAGGTACAGGGGATTGTCGACCCTACAGCAGCGTGATGGTTACCACTGTCTTGTGTTATTGTCCAGGACTTATAGGAAGGGGGGAGAGAGGGAGGTAGGAGGGAGGGAAGGGGGGGGAAGGGGGGTAAGGGGAAGGGGCTTAAAGGGAGAGGGTGTTCAGATAGGTCCCATTGAGATATACAAAGCACAGGTGAACTAAGTGGGTTTACCTGAGATAATGACCAGTGAGAGAGAGAGAGAGAGAGACATCTTGGCTGACAGCTCTCGTACAGACCACACTTCTTGCCCTCGTCAGCAACGGTCCGCTGTCAGCCACGGGACCAAAGCTTAAGACAATGACCAAAGCTCAAGACAATGACCAAAGCTCAAGACAATGACCAAAGCTCAAGACAACGACCAAAGCTCAAGACAACGACCAAAGCTCAAGACAACGACCAAAGCTTAAGACAACGACCAAAGCTTAAGACAACGACCAAAGCTTAAGACAACGACCAAAGCTTAAGACAACGACCAAAGCTCAAGACAACGACCAAAGCTCAAGACAACGACCAAAGCTTAAGACAACGACCAAAGCTCAAGACAACGACCAAAGCTTAAGACAACGACCAAAGCTCAAGACAACGACCAAAGCTCAAGACAACGACCAAAGCTCAAGACAACGACCAAAGCTTAAGACAACGACCAAAGCTTAAGACAACGACCAAAGCTCAAGACAACGACCAAAGCTCAAGACAACGACCAAAGCTTAAGGCAACGACCAAAGCTTAAGACAACGACCAAAGCTCAAGACAACGACCAAAGCTTAAGGCAACGACCAAAGCTCAAGACATCGACCAAAGCTTAAGACAACGACCAAAGCTCAAGACAACGACCAAAGCTCAAGACAACGACCAAAGCTTAAGACAACGACCAAAGCTTAAGACATCGACCAAAGCTCAAGACAACGACCAAAGCTCAAGACAACGACCAAAGCTCAAGACAACGACCAAAGCTTAAGACAACGACCAAAGCTTAAGACAACGACCAAAGCTTAAGACAACGACCAAAGCTTAAGACAACGACCAAAGCTTAAGACAACGACCAAAGCTTAAGACAACGACCAAAGCTCAAGACAACGACCAAAGCTTAAGACAACGACCAAAGCTTAAGACAACGACCAAAGCTTAAGACATCGACCAAAGCTCAAGACAACGACCAAAGCTTAAGGCAACGACCAAAGCTTAAGGCAACGACCAAAGCTTAAGGCAACGACCAAAGCTTAAGACATCGACCAAAGCTCAAGACAACAACCAAAGCTCAAGACAACGACCAAAGCTCAAGACAACGACCAAAGCTTAAGGCAACGACCAAAGCTTAAGATATCGACCAAAGCTCAAGACAACGACCAAAGCTTAAGGCAACGACCAAAGCTCAAGACAACGACCAAAGCTTAAGACATCGACCAAAGCTTAAGACAACGACCAAAGCTTAAGACAACGACCAAAGCTCAAGACAACGACCAAAGCTCAAGACATCGACCAAAGCTCAAGACAACGACCAAAGCTTAAGACAACGACCAAAGCTTAAGACAACGACCAAAGCTTAAGACGAAAAAAATTAAATAAATAAAAAATAAATAAAAACAACGTAAATACAGAAAAGAACAAAAATAAACGTGATAAAAGAAGAAGAAGAAGAAGAAGAAGAAAAAGAAGAGCAAGAAGAAGATAAAGAAGAAGATAAAGAAGAAGAAGAACAAGAAGAAGAAAGATAAGCAGAAGAACAAGAACAAGAAGTAAAAAAATCAAGAAGAAGAAATTACTCCTTTTGTGTGGAGGGGCCGAAGACAAGGCGTCAGTGGAGGGGCGAGAACGAAGACAAGAGAAGAGGCAAGAACAGAAGAAAAAACACCCATAGAGAATAACTGAGAGATGAAGAAAGATGGGAACATAACAACAACAACAACAACAACAGTCACGACAACAACAACAACAACAACAGCAACAGTCACGACAACAACAACAACAACACACGACAACAACAACAACAACAACAACAGTCACGACAACAACAACAACAACAACAACAACAGTCACGACAACAACAACAACAACAACAACAACAGTCACGACAACAACAACAACAACAACAACAACAGTCACGACAACAACAACAACAACAACAACAACAGTCACGACAACAACAACAACAACAACAACAACAACAACAACAACAACAGTCACGACAACAACAACAACAACAACAACAGTCACGACAACAACAACAGTCACGACAACAACAACAACAACAACAACAACAACGACACCAGGTATAGGCAGGTGGGTTAATGAGGGACTTTAGAGTATCAATTAACTAAAACTCACCTGCGGTCCTCACCTGTATAATGCTGTATAGGTGTTGCCGCTGGGTTACCGTCCTTACCAAGTCCCAGAGGTGACGAGGGACGGACGGGTGGACGGATAGACGGATGGATGAACGAACGGAGAAGCCAAACGGACAGACGGGAAAAAAAGGCGAACGGACGAACAAGACAGACAGACAAACGAACGAACGAACGAGAGCATACGTTCCTTCACTCCCTTTACCCCCCCCCCCCCCTCCCCTCCCTCACCACGAGACGGCCAGGGAGGGGTGAGTGTGGGAGGGAGGGGGGGAGGGGGGGAGAGAATGACACAGCAGAAGAGCCAGACACGATAAAAACTGGAATACAATAAAGAAAACAAGAAAAAAAAGATCCAATAATAATAAAAAGCAAGAAAGTAAAACAGGACACAAGAGAAAAAGTCGAACAAATAAGAAATGAAGAAAGAGAATAAAAATGTGGAGAGTAAGAAGAATGTGTGTGTGTGTGTGTGTGTGTGGGTGTGAGGGGGGTGTGTGTGTGTGTGGGTGTGTGTGTGTGTGTGTGTGTGAGGGGGGTGTGTGTGTGTGTGTGTGTGGGTGTTGTGTGTGTGTGTGGGGGGGGGGTGTGTGTGTGGGTGTGTGGGGGTGTGTGTGTGTGGGGGGGGGGGTGTGTGTGTGGGTGTGTGTGTGTGTGGTGTGTGTGTGTGTGTGTGGGGGGTGTGTGTGTGTGTGTGTGTGTGGGTGGGTGTGTGTGTGTGTGTGTGTGGGTGGTGTGTGTGTGTGTGTGTGTGTGTGTGGGTGGGTGGGTGGGTGGGTGTGTGTGGGTGTGTGTGGGTGTGTGTGTGTGGGGGGGGGGGGTGTGTGTGTGGGGTGTGTGTGTGTGTGTGTGTGTGGGGTGTTGTGTGTGTGTGTGTGGGGGGGGGGTGTGTGGGTGTGTGTGTGTGTGGGGGGGGTGTGTGTGTGTGTGTGTGTGTGTGTGTGTGTGTGTGTTGTATGTGTGTAATAATAATAATAATAATAATAATAATAATAAACGGTTTATTAATAGAGTTGCAGCCGGTGGCTGAAAATATACAGATTTACATTTGATTTAGACGTAATGATATAATTAATATGCATTGAATACATTTACAGGGCTGTACAGTACATAAATCAGGAGTTGTTTATTATTTTAACAATAGATGGGATGGTGCTGTTCTTATATCTATCGGTGCGGGCTCTTATGGGCTGAATTTTGTTGTAGTGGCGGATTGCGCGAGGTGGGCGGGGGGGCTGCAGGTGGCAGGAGGTGGCGATGGCGAGGGTGGTGCAGTAGTCCACTGCCAAACCTTGCCAGTGCTTGGTGGTGGAGGTCACTGAGGGATGGCATTTCCAGGGTGGAGAGAGTGTTGGTGTAGCAAGAGTATTCTGCGCCGAGCATGATTCTGCAGGCCCTTTTCTGTACCTTCTCTAGCTGACGTTGTTGGGTGGAGTTGAGAGAAGATGAACAGGCTGGTGACGCATACGCGTTAGTTTTCGGAGAATAAAGGCGTTGTAGATGGTCCTCAGCTCTGGCGTGGGTGTCCCAAGTGACCTGAGTCGTCATAGCATGTAGAGACGGTACGAGGCTGCCTTGACTGTGTTGTTTACATGGGCCTTCCAGTCCAGTTTGTTGTCTATAGTTACACCCAGGAGTTTGGCAGACTGCACCAGCTGGAGAGGATGGGCACCCACTGTGACTGCTAGGGCTTGCACTGCAGTGGTGGCGGTATTGATGTGCATGACTACGGTTTTGGTGTGGTTGATGGTGACCTTGTTCTCCGTAGTCCATGCCTGTAGCCTGTCCAGGGTGCCTTGGAGCGATGAGTAGTCTGGTGCGGTGTGTGTGTGTGTGTGTGTAATGATACAGGCGGTACAGTAATGTTTTCCTTGGGTCGATCACTGTGTTAACACATGATACGGCTTCTGCACCCTCACCCTCTCCTCACCTCTGCCTGTATAATGGCCGCCCCTCGTGTTCAAGGATGGCTGACCCAAGGGCCACCGAGGCGTGACCCAGTGTTTAAGGTGTAGAAGCTGTCGCCAACACAACAACCACACCCTGAGTTAACGAGCTGCATGACCCAGTGTTTAAGATGTAGAAGCCGTCGCCAACACAACAACCACACCCTGAGTTAACGAGCTGCATGACCCAGTGTTTAAGGTGTAGAAACTGTCGCCTACACAACAACCACACCCTGAGTTAACGAGCTGCATGACCCGTGTTTAAGGTGTAGAAGCTGTCGCCAACACAACAACCACACCCTGAGTTAACGAGCTGCATGACCCAGTGCTTAAGATGTAGAAACTGTCGCCAACACAACAACCACACCCTGAGTTAACGAGCTGCATGACCCAGTGTTTAAGGTGTAGAAGCTGTCGCCAACACAACAACCACACCCTGAGTTAACGAGCTGCATGACCCAGTGTTTAAGGTGTAGAAGCTGTCGCCAACACAACAACCACACCCTGAGTTAACGAGCTGCATGACCCAGTGTTTAAGGTGTAGAAGCTGTCGCCAACACAACAACCACACCCTGAGTTAACGAGCTGCATGACCCAGTGTTTAAGGTGTAGAAGCTGTCGCCAACACAACAACCACACCCTGAGTTAACGAGCTGCATGACCCAGTGTTTAAGGTGTAGAAGCTGTCGCCAACACAAAAACCACACCCTGAGTTAACGAGTTGCATGACCCAGTGTTTAAGGTGTAGAAGCTGTCGCCAACACAACAACCACACCCTGAGTTAACGAGCTGCATGACCCGTGTTTAAGGTGTAGAAGCTGTCGCCAACACAACAACCACACCCTGAGTTAACGAGCTGCATGACCCAGTGCTTAAGATGTAGAAACTGTCGCCAACACAACAACCACACCCTGAGTTAACGAGCTGCATGACCCAGTGTTTAAGGTGTAGAAGCTGTCGCCAACACAACAACCACACCCTGAGTTAACGAGCTGCATGACCCAGTGTTTAAGGTGTAGAAGCTGTCGCCAACACAACAACCACACCCTGAGTTAACGAGCTGCATGACCCAGTGTTTAAGGTGTAGAAGCTGTCGCCAACACAACAACCACACCCTGAGTTAACGAGCTGCATGACCCAGTGTTTAAGGTGTAGAAGCTGTCGCCAACACAACAACCACACCCTGAGTTAACGAGCTGCATGACCCAGTGTCAAGGAATAGTCCGAGAAGACCGGACAACTCGCCAACTGCACTGGCTAACCATTACCCCGGAACACGATCCACAAATCGATTAACATCCAGGTCCCAATTACTGCTGGGTAGACAGAGGCAAATGGCGTAAAGAAACATGCCCATAGTTTCACCCTGCCTGGGGATCGAACCTGGGTCCACTCACTTGCGAGGCGAACATATCTCTACCTCACCCCCAACCTATTCGTTTACATTGAAGCTTTAACACTAATTTTATAACTACTAACCTAACCTAACCTAACCTAACTCAACCTAACCTAACCTAACCTAACCACCCTCTCTCTCCCACAGTTTTGACGGCACCAAGTCGACTAAGGGCGCCTCCAAGATGCGTCGGGACATGATCAATGCAGAGATCTGTCAGCTGAGGGACCTCCTGCCTCTCCCTCCCTCCACCCGTCAACGTCTCTCACAGCTTCAGCTCATGGCTCTTGTCTGTGTGTATGTCAGGAAGAGCAACTACTTCCAGCAAGGTCAGTGTCTGTCTGTCTGTGTCTGTCTGTGTCTGTCAGTGTCTGTCAGTATGTATGTATGACCAGTGACCCCTATAACACACATCATAGCAACCATAATTATACATTGGCTTAGCACTATCTTCCCCTCTACCACCTCCTTATATCATCACGGTCACACACACACACACACACACACACACACACACAGTATATCACCTGGGGACAGATAGGGCGACAATCCCCCAATTACCTGTGTAGAATTACCGGCCATCATGTCAGACGAGTTTAGCACTGTATTACCCCCGCTGAGGTCATGTTTTGCTATGTGTGTGTGTGTGTGTGTGTGTGTGTGTTTAGTTGTTGTTGTTGTTGTAGTTTTCAGTATTAATGTTGTTGTTTTTTGTCTACAGTGTTCAAGCAGCAGGAACAGACCCTCAGCCCCACCCCCAACATCGGTTTCTCCAAGGTGAGTATCCTCCTTAGTTTATTGTCACCCTCCTACCTTGAATTATCACCCTCCTACCTTGAATTATCACCCTCCTACCTTGAATTATCACCCACTCTACCTTGAATTATCACCCTCCTACCTTGAATTATCACCCACCTACCTTGAATTATCACCCACCTACCTTGAATTATCACCACCTACCTTGAATTATCACCCACCTACCTTGAATTATCACCACCTACCTTGAATTATCACCACCTACCTTGAATTATCACCCACCTACCATGAATTATCACCCACCTACCTTGAATTATCACCCACCTACCTTGAATTATCACCACCTACCTTGAATTATCACCACCTACCTTGAATTATCACCCACCTACCTTGAATTATCACCCACCTACCTTGAATTATCACCACCTACCTTGAATTATCACCCACCTACCTTGAATTATCACCCACCTACCATGAATTATCACCCACCTACCATGAATTATCACCCACCTACCTTGAATTATCACCCACCTACCTTGAATTATCACCACCTACCTTGAATTATCACCCTCCTACCTTGAATTATCACCCACCTACCTTGAATTATCACCCACCTACCTTGAATTATCACCCACCTACCTTGAATTATCACCCACCTACCTTGAATTATCACCCTCCTACCTTGAATTATCACCCACCTACCTTGAATTATCACCACCTACCTTGAATTATCACCCACATACCTTGAACTATCACCCACCTACCTTGAATTATCACCCACCTACCTTGAATTATCACCCACCTGGGAAGAGGGGACTGTATGAAACGGGGACTAATGTATTATGTTGTGTGTTGATGGTTGCTGGGGGTTACCTGAAGATTAGCCCCCCTACCACACCCTCTACCACACCCCCCTACCACACCCCCTCTACCCCATCCCTGATTGATGAATTTATACCCTAACGCTACCTAGGGGGAGGGGTTAGGTTAGGTTAGGTTAGGTTAGTGTTAGAGTCTTTAATAATCCTTTGGTGATTAAATTGGGAAGAAGGAAAGGAGAGGGAGGAAGAGAAGGAGGGAGGAAGGGAGGGAGGGAGGGAGGGAGGGGGAGGGAGGGAGGGAGGGAGGGAGGGAGGGGGGAGGAGGGAGGGAGGGAGGGGAGGGAGGGCCCATACTACCTAGCAGTTCCCACGGTTTAATGAGTGAATGAATACCTTTACTTAACCCTTTCCCCTACCCTCCCTCCCCCTACCTACCCCCCTCCTCCCTACCACCCCCCCTCCCTCCCTCCCCCCTCACAGGAATTCCGGGTACGAGCGATATATTTATTTTTTTTTTTTGCATAAATTTGTCCCGTGTCCTGCCTCTTCCCTGTCGCGGCCATGTTGGGAGAGGGAGGGGTAGATCAGGGTTGTGTACTAGAGAGGGAGGGATAGATCAGGGTTGTGTACTAGAGAGGGAGGGATAGATCAGGGTTGTGTACTAGAGAGGGAGGGATAGATCAGGGTTGTGTACTAGAGAGGAAGGGATAGATCAGGGTTGTGTACTAGAGAGGGAGGTATAGATCAGGGTTGTGTACTAGAGAGGGAGGGATAGATCAGGGTTGTGTACTAGAGAGGGAGGGATAGATCAGGGTTGTGTACTAGAGAGGGAGGGATAGATCAGGGTTGTGTACTAGAGAGGGAGGGATAGATCAGGGTTGTGTACTAGAGAGGGAGGGATAGATCAGGGTTGTGTACTAGAAAGGGAGGGATAGATCAGGGTTGTGTACTAGAGAGGGAGGTATAGATCAGGGTTGTGTACTAGAGAGGGAGGTATAGATCAGGGTTGTGTACTAGAGAGGGAGGGATAGATCAGGGTTGTGTACTAGAGAGGGAGGTATAGATCAGGGTTGTGTACTAGAGAGGGAGGGATAGATCAGGGTTGTGTACTAGAGAGGGAGGGATAGATCAGGGTTGTGTACTAGAGAGGGAGGGATAGATCAGGGTTGTGTACTAGAGAGGGAGGGATAGATCAGGGTTGTGTACGAGAGTTTGTGTACTGTATGGTGTTTATGTAACCCTGAATTATGACCTAAGGTTTCATTCACTGTTTATGTATTGTACTTGATGTTTCTCTTCTTCTTCTTCTTCTTCTTCTTCTTCTTCTTCTCCTCCTCCTCCTCCTCCTCTTCTTCTCCTCCTCCTCCTCCTCCTCCTCCTCCTCCCCCTCCGCCACACAGCCAAGGCAACTACCGCCACCACCATCCCGCTGATCGACCTTTCCTTGTTGACATTAGTATTCTGGGCGAGTGGCAGGTCACAGCCGGGGTCAGAGGTCACGGAGAGCCAACCATCCTCACCTGGGCACCTTCCTCCTGCTGCCAGGGATGGGATATTCTCCTGGCAGGTGAAACCCCATGTTAGTTACCCCGATAGAAGCCAGCCCCTAGAAACACTCCTGCTAGATTCTAGACCAGAGGAGCTTTACTGCTAAGTGCCAGACCCTAGGAGCTTTACTGCTAGGTGCCAGACCCTAGGAGCTTTACTGCTAGGTGCCAGACCCTGGGAACACTCCTGCTAGGTGCCAGACCCTGGGAACACTCCTGCTAGGTGCCAGCCCCTGGGAACACTCCTGCTAGGTGCCAGCCCCTGGGAACACTCCTGCTAGGTGCCAGCCCCTGGGAACACTCCTGCCAGGTGCCAGCCCCTGGGAACACTCCTGCTAGGTGCCTGCCCCTGGGAACACTCCTGCTAGGTGCCTGCCCCTGGGAACACTCCTGCTAGGTGCCAGCCCCTGGGAACACTCCTGCTAGGTGCCAGCCCCTGGGAACACTACTGCTAGGTGCCAGCCCCTGGGAACACTCCTGCTAGGTGCCAGCCCCTGGGAACACTTCTGCTAGGTGCCAGCCCCTGGGAACACTCCTGCTAGGTGCCAGCCCCAGGGAACACTCCTGCTAGGTGCCAGCCCCTGGGAACACTCCTGCTAGGTGCCAGCCCCTGGGAACACTCCTGCTAGGTGCCAGCCCCTGGGAACACTCCTGCTAGGTGCCAGCCCCCCAACACTCGGGGGGGGGGGGGGGGTCAAGTACAAAACACTAAGAGCCGCTGCTGTACTTTCTCTACCGATTCTATCACACACACACACACACACGGATGAGCAGGATGAAGCTACCGCAATAAAAACTGGTCCTCCTTCCCCGTGGTGATGCGCCACACACACACGGCTGACCCTTGTAAAGATCACCAGTTCCCAAGATGTCCTTCCCACCACACGGCTATTACCATCACCACTAGTTATTTAAAACTGGATGTGTGTGTGTGTGTGTGTGTGTGTGTGGAATTCCCCATGCGTGAGAGAGATGTGTGTCTGTGCTTCTAAAACATCAATAAGTGTGTTTGTAAGCGCGTGTGTGTTTGTGTGTTTGTAAGCGTGTGTGTGTTTGTGTGTTTGCAAGCGTGTGTGTGTTTGTGTGTTTGTAAGCGTGTGTGTGTTTGTGTGTTTGTAAGCGTGTGTGTGTTTGTGTGTTTGTAAGCGTGTGTGTGTTTGTGTGTTTGTGTGTTTGTAAGCGTGTGTGTGTTTGTGTGTTTGTAAGCGTGTGTGTGTTTGTGTGTTTGTAAGCGTGTGTGTGCTTGTGTGTTTGTAAGCGTGTGTGTGTTTGTGTGTTTGTAAGCGTGTGTGTGTTTGTGTGTTTGTAAGCGTGTGTGTGTTTGTGTGTTTGTAAGCGTGTGTGTGTTTGTGTGTTTGTAAGCGTGTGTGTTTGTGTGTTTGTAAGCGTGTGTGTGTTTGTGTGTTTGTAAGCGTGTGTGTGTTTGTGTGTTTGTAAGCGTGTGTGTTTTTGTGTGTTTGTAAGCGTGTGTGTGTTTGTGTGTTTGCAAGCGTGTGTGTGTTTGTGTGTTTGTGTGTTTGTAAGCGTGTGTGTGTTTGTGTGTTTGTAAGCGTGTGTGTGTTTGTGTGTTTGTAAGCGTGTGTGTGTTTGTGTGTTTGTAAGCGTGTGTGTGTTTGTGTGTTTGTAAGCGTGTGTGTGTTTGTGTGTTTGTAAGCGTGTGTGTGTTTGTGTGTTTGTAAGCGTGTGTGTGTTTGTGTGTTTGTAAGCGTGTGTGTGTGTTTGTGTGTTTGTAAGCGTGTGTGTGTTTGTGTGTTTGTGTGTTTGTAAGCGTGTGTGTGTTTGTGTGTTTGTAAGCGTGTGTGTGTTTGTGTGTTTGTAAGCGTGTGTGTGTTTGTGTGTTTGTAAGCGTGTGTGTGTTTGTGTGTTTGTAAGCGTGTGTGTGCTTGTGTGTTTGTAAGCGTGTGTGTGTTTGTGTGTTTGTAAGCGTGTGTGTGTTTGTGTGTTTGTAAGCGTGTGTGTTTTTGTGTGTTTGTAAGCGTGTGTGTGTTTGTGTGTTTGTAAGCGTGTGTGTGTTTGTGTGTTTGTAAGCGTGTGTGTGTTTGTGTGTTTGTAAGCGTGTGTGTGTTTGTGTGTTTGTAAGCGTGTGTGTGTTTGTAAGCGTGTGTGTGTTTGTGTGTTTGTAAGCGTGTGTGTGTTTGTGTGTTTGTACTGCTTACTATATGTTATTCACATCTACCAAATACTGCTCTCTCCACACACACACACACACACACACACACACACCTGCATGTCAGTCACCCACTAAAGACTCCTCTACTCTTAAGGGGGTTTAAAAATGGCGTCGTAAAGGCACCAAGACTCGACCTGTAAATTGAAAGTAGTTCTGTTTACGGCTTGTTGTTGTTGTTGTTGTTGTTGTTGTTGTTGTTGTTTTATTGTTGTTGTTGTTGTTGTTGTTGTTGTTGTTGTTGTTGTTTTTGTTGTTGTTTTTGTTGTTGTTGCTGTTGTTGTTTATGGCCGCCAGTTAAAGGTGGAAAGATCAAGGAGAGAGAGAGAGAGAGAGAGAGAGAGAGAGAGAGAGAGAGAGAGAGAGAGAGAGAGAGCGAGAGAGAAAGGCTGGCTTTGTGATTCCGTCTTACCTACTGATGATGCTACCACCACTTTCACCTACCACTAGCCTCCTCTCTCTCTCTCTCTCTCTCTCTGATCTTTATATGTTGTCTCCCCACTACACAACCTAACCTAACCTAACCTAACCTTGCCTTGCCTTGCCTAACCTAACCTAACCTAACCTAACCTTGCCTTGCCTTGCCTTGCCTAACCTAACCTAACCTAACCTAACCTTGCCTTGCCTTGCCTAACCTAACCATGTATGTTATCTTCCTCAGGCTATGAACGGCTTCATCATGATGCTGACCCAGGGAGGGAAGCTGCTGTACATCTCAGACAACGCTGCCGAGTACCTGGGCCACTCTATGGTGAGAGAGAGAGAGAGAGAGAGAGAGAGAGAGAGAGAGAGAGAGAGAGAGAGAGAGATAAAAGTTCCAATTATTATTATTATTATTATTATTATTATTATTATTATTATCTCTGCTCATTCTTATTCTTCAACCTGTTCACAAAAGGAATAAATAAGCAATAAAACATGATACCCGAGGCACCGACTCTATACAGAGATAGTGAAGAAAACAAATTAAGTGAGATAGTAGTGACTAGTAACGATGTTAGTAAGAAATAGACAAACTAAAGCCTAATAAGTCACCTGGTCCCGATGAGATATTTGCCAGAGTATTAAAGGAATGTAAGGAAGAGCTTAGTATGCCCTTAGCAAAGTTGTTTAACATGTCCTTAAAAACAGGTGTAGTACCAGAATCCTGGAGGATAGCGAATGTGATACCGATTTTCAAGAAGGGAGATAGATCACTATCCTCTAACTACCGTCCAATCAGTCTAACATCAATTATAGGCAAATTACTGGAAGCAATCATTTCAAACTCTATTCGAAATCACCTGGAGAAGCACAAGTTGATCAATGATTCCCAGCATGGCTTCACAAGCGGACGTTCATGTCTAACTAATCTATTAACATTCTTCTCATCTGTTTTCGAATCGGTGGACGAGGGGCACAATTATGATGTGGTATATCTCGACTTTAGCCAAGCCTTCGGCAGAGTCCCCCACGAAAGACTAATAAGAAAGGTTCATGGCATTAAAGGTGATATTCTAAAATGGATTAGGACGTGGTGACAGGATAGGAAACGGAGTGAGCATTAACGGCACTAAGTCCCATTGGAGCAACGTCACTAGTGGAGTTCCCCAAGGCTCAGTACTTGGACCATTATTATTTATTATATACATAAACGACATAGATATCAGCATAGACAGCAACATAAGTAAATTTGCTGATGACACTAAAATAGGACGTGTAATTAAATCTGACGAGGACTCCGCAAAACTACAGGAAGATCTAAACAAATTTTTCGAATGGTCTGAAAAATGGCAGATGAAATTCATTGTGGACAAATGTAAAGTACTCAGTATAGGAGATGTAAACAGGGAAACCAGATACCAGATGAACAACGATGTTATTGAGAAATCCGACTGCGAGAAAGATTTAGGAGTAATGATAAGTAGGAATCTTAAGCCAAGTAAACAGTGTGTATTTGCTTGTAACAAGGCTAATAAAGTACTTGGGTTCATTCAAAAGAGTGTTAGTTACAAGACTAGCGAGGTCATCCTAAAAATATATTTTGCGCTTGTCAGACCTCACTTGGATCACGCAGTTCAGTTCTGGTCACCGTATTACAGAATGGATATAGAATCCTTGGAAAGAATTCAGAGGAGAATGACAAGACTAATCCCGGGCATTAGGAACCTTGAGTATAGAGACAGGTTAAAGCATCTTAATTTGCACTCCCTCGAGAGACGTAGAGTGAGGGGCGACCTGATAGAGGTGTATAAATGGAAGTCAGGGTTAAACAAATGTGATATAACAAAGGTACTCAAACTATCCAACCAGGAGCGAACTCGTAACAATGGTTTTAAATTAGACAAATTTAGATTTAGGCGCGAAATAGGTAAACACTGGTTTGGAAATAGAGTAGTGGACGAGTGGAACAAGTTACCAAACATCATCATTAACTCTAACACGCTGGATAGCTTCAAACACAGGTTGGGTGGATATATGAGCGATAGGGGTTGGGTGTAAATGGGACTGTCCGCTGCAGTTTCCTCCATTCTTGTGTTCTTATCAGTGTAGGTTAATGCCATGCTGTCGCCCCGCCCACCTACACTAACAGGCCTCTGTAGGTGTACTGTATGTTATAATGATTCAACTGTATAGTGTATCAACACACACAAGGTGTAGTGTATGTTAAGTGTTAATACAAGGTGTTGTACAAGGGGTGGTGTATACTGTGTGAGTGTTAATACTGTCCAGCGTGTAGTGTAGGTTGTTACAACACTGATGCGAGGCCAGGTAACATTGTCAGTGTTAACACACAGTGTAACAGTATTAACACACAGTATTAACACACAGTATTAACACACAGTATTAACACACCACAGGAGGACCTCCTCATACACGGGGACAGTGTGTACGACATTATAGACAAGCAGGACCACGCGGCGGTACAGGCGGAGCTCGTCAGGACAGGTCACACGTCCCAACACCACCATGACGATGACCGACTCTTCCTCTGTCGCATGAACGTGTCCAGGAACGCCCGAAGACAGATGAGGTTCGGCGACCAGAAGGTGAGAACGTTTGTTTATGTTACGTCAACCTTGGTGACCAGACAAACGTTTGTTTATGTTACGTCAACCTTGGTGACCAGACAAACGTTTGTTTATGTTACGTCAACCTTGGTGACCAGACAAACGCACGTTTATTGTTGTATATAACAAATTAAACCATCAGCCAGGTGGTGTAATACTAACAGGTGTACCATCTGCCAGGTGGTGTAATACTAACAGGTGTACCATCTGCCAGGTGGTGTAATACTAACAAGTGTACCATCTGCCAGGTGGTGCTGGTGGCAGGACATTACCTGTCGTACCTGCCGCTGTGCTCCAGGAACGAGCCAGTGTTCCTCGCCCACTGTACGCCCGTCGCCATGCCAGAGACCCGAGAGAGCGTCGTGCAGGGCGCCACCAACGTCTTCACCTCCGTCCACACCCTCGACATGAAGTTCATCAACCTCGACAGAAAGTGAGTACCTCTTTGTTCCTCACTGTCATCATCTTCACCGTCACTGTCTATCATGTTCACTGTCTCATGCTCATAATCATCCAGGGTTCCTCCAGTCATGACCACCGCCTTCACTATTCTCTGTATGTTTGTGTCACCGTCACCCAAGGCTGTGTCACCATCACCCAGGGCTGTGTCACCATCACCCAGGGCTGTGTCACCATCACCCAGGGCTGTGTCACCATCACCTAGGGCTGTCACCATCACCCAGGGCTGTGTCACCATCACCCAGGGCTGTCACCATCACCCAGGGCTGTGTCACCGTCACCCAAGGCTGTGTCACCATCACCTCGGGCTGTGTCACCATCACCTAGGGCTGTGTCACCATCACCCAGGGCTCTGTCACGCCCCGCCCTTGAGCAGCTCACACACCTTCAGCAGCCAACACTTCACAATACCTTCACGTGTTGACTACTGCATGCCTTACACCCCCTCTGCCCCCCACCCTGAGAGAACTACCCACCCCCTCACACCCTCCATAAGGCCGTAGGTGCCGTCTTCAGCAGCTGGGGCCGCCACGCTATGCTCCCCCTCACTCCACCGGGAAGCACAACGCTGTGATTTATAGTAACGAAGAACCTACATCGGGTTTTCCGCCTCAATGTGGATATGGAGCTTTTATGCAAATGTGGGCTTTGTCCTGTAAATGACTCAGGACCTTTCACCTTGGTCTGCGGGGGTGGGTGGCTAGGTGGATGGGTGGGTGGGTGGGTGGTTGGGTGGGTGTAGGTTGTGTTGGAGTAGGGAGGATAGGAAGAGTGTGGGGAGGCAGGGAGGAAGAGGAGGACGAGTAACAACAGGTGAGGGAGGAGGCGATAACAGGTGGGGGAGGAGGAGTAACAGGTGGGGAAGGAGGAGCAACAGGTGGGGGAGGAGGAGCAACAGGTGGGGAAGCAGGAGTAACAGGTGGGGAAGGAGGAGTAACAGGTAGGGGAAGAGGAGTAACAGGTGGGGGAAGAGGAGTAACAGGTGGGGGAAGAGGAGTAACAGGTGGGGGAGGAGGAGTAACAGGTGGGGGAGGAGGAGTAACAGGTGGGGGAGGAGGAGTAACAGGTGGGGGAGGAGGAGTAACAGGTGGGGGAAGAGGAGTAACAGGTGGGGGAAGAGGAGTAACAGGTGGGGGAAGAGGAGTAACAGGTGGGGGAAGAGGAGTAACAGGTGGGGGAAGAGGAGTAACAGGTGGGGGAGGAGGAGTAACAGGTGGGGGAGGAGGAGTAACAGGTGGGGGAAGAGGAGCAACAGGTGGGGAGGAGGAGTAACAGGTGGGGAGGAGGAGTAACAGGTGGGGGAGGAGGAGTAACAGGTGGGGGAGGAGGAGTAACAGGTGGGGGAGGAGTAGTAACAGGTGCGGAAGCAGGAGTAACAGGTGGGGAAGGAGGAGTAACAGGTAGGGGAAGAGGAGTAACAGGTGGGGGAAGAGGAGTAACAGGTGGGGAAGAGGAGTAACAGGTGGGGAGGAGGAGTAACAGGTGGGGGAGGAGGAGTAACAGGTGGGGGAGGAGGAGTAACAGGTGGGGAAGGAGGAGTAACAGGTAGGGGAAGAGGAGTAACAGGTGGGGAAGGAGGAGTAACAGGTAGGGGAAGAGGAGTAACAGGTGGGGGAGGAGGAGTAACAGGTGGGGAGGAGGAGTAACAGGTAGGGGAAGGAGGAGTAACAGGTGGGGAGGAGTAGTAACAGGTGGGGAAGGAGGAGTAACAGGTAGGGGAAGAGGAGTAACAGGTGGGGAAGGAGGAGTAACAGGTAGGGGAAGAGGAGTAACAGGTGGGGGAGGAGGAGTAACAGGTGGGGGAGGAGGAGCAACAGGTGGGGGAGGAGGAGCAACAGGTGGGGGAGGAGAAGTAACAGGTAGGGGAAGAGGAGTAACAGGTGGGGGAGGAGGAGTAACAGGTGGGGGAGGAGGAGCAACAGGTGGGGGAGGAGGAGTAACAGGTGGGGGAGGAGGAGTAACAGGTAGGGGAAGAGGAGTAACAGGTGGGGGAGGAGGAGTAACAGGTGGGGGAGGAGGAGTAACAGGTGGGGGAGGAGGAGCAACAGGTGGGGAAGGAGAGGGCAGGTACAGGTATAAGACATAACAGTCCTCCACTACAACTTATAGTACACAAAAGGTCTGGTCATCTACCTTAAGGTTTCCACATTTGTTTATTTCTATTTTCACAAAGTCTCTCATTTCTCCTTCTCTCTCTCTCGAATGTGTGTGTGTATGTGTGGTCTTTTTCTCTCCTCTTTTTATTTTTCTGTCCCCATCTATCTGCCCCTCCCCCCCCCCCATCTCCCCCATCATCGACTCTAGCCATATATGAGTGGGTCCTCCCCCTCCCCCCCTCCCCCATCATCGACTCTAGCCATATATGAGTGGGTCCTCCCCCCCTCCCCCCATCTCCCCCATCATCGACTCTAGCCATATATGAGTGGGTCCTTCCCCCCTCCCCCCCCCCTCCCCCATCATCAACTCTAGCCATATATGAGTGGGTCCTCCCCCCCTCCCCCCCTTCATCGACTCTAGCCATATATGTGTGGGTCCTCCCCCTCCCCCCATCATCGACTCTAGCCATATATGAGTGGGTCCTCCCCCCTCCCCCCATCTCCCCCATCATCGACTCTAGCCATATATGAGTGGGTCCTCCCCCTCCCCCCCTCCCCCCCATCATCGACTCTAGCCATATATGAGTGGGTCCTCCCCCTCCCCCCCGTCCCCCATCATCGACTCTAGCCATATTTGAGTGGGTCCTCCCCCTCCCCCCCTATCATCGACTCTAGCCATATATAAGTCGGTCCTCCCCCCCCCTCCCCCCATCCCCCCCATCATCGACTCTAGCCATATATGATTGGGTCCTCCCCCCCTCCCCCCATCATCGACTCTAGCCATATATGAGTGGGTCCTTCCCCCCTCCCTCCTCCCTCCCCCCCATCATCGACTCTAGCCATATATGAGTGGGTCCTCCCCCCCTCCCCCCCATCATCGACTCTAGCCATATATGAGTGGGTCCTCCCCCCCTCCCCCCATCATCGACTCTAGCCATATATGAGTGGGTCCTTCCCCCCTCCCTCCTCCCTGCCAGACAACATTACCATCATAATAGCGAGTCGTTGTTTCCTTGGTTCTCTCGCTCTGTTCACTGTTATCAACCTCTTGTAGCTCGATCGTCCGGTGACCTGACGATGCCCCGCGGCCTGTGTGTGACCGCCGGTACACGGACATCAGCTGATACATGTAAACAAACACGGGTGCCTTGTATTAATGTGGCCCTGTATTCATCATAAACACGATCACGCGCCTACAATAACTGGTACTTGTAAACAAACACACAAACACACGCGAATGTCACTCCCACATCAGCTGGTATTTGTAGAGAGAGAGAGAGAGAGAGAGAGAGAGAGAGAGAGAGAGAGCAGCAGAATCCCACCCACCCACCCACACACCCACCCACCCACCCACACATGCACCCACCCACCCACCCACACATGCCACCCACCCACCCACAGTCACCCACCCACCCACCCACACATGCACCCACCCACACCACACCACCCCACCTACCCACCCACACCACACCACCCACCCACAGCCAGTCACCCACCCACAGCCAGCCACCCACCCACAGCCAGCCACCCACCCACACCACACCACCCACCCACAGCCACTCATCCACCCACCCACAGCCACCCACCCACCCACACCACACCACCCACCCACAGCCACTCATCCATCCACCCACCCACACCACACCACACCACCCACCCACAGCCACCCACCCACAGCCAGCCACCCACCCAGCCAGCCAGCCTCTCAGCAGGACCTCACCCAGAGCCATAACTTGACGCCAACATAGTGCTTCATGCAAATTTAGGCTCCAGGTTCACTATATGTGTTTGTGTGTTATTATTATCCCCGAGACCACGAGACCAGACTCTGTGTACGGGAGTTTAAACACCGATATCCGAGACCTAGCTTAATCTAATTCAATACTAACCTAACCTTATCACGTTTAACCCAATTTATGACAAGATTAACCTAATTTAACCTACTCTAACCTAACCTAACCTAACCTAATCACGTTTAACCCAATTTATGACAAGATTAACCTAATTTAACCTACTCTAACCTAACTTAACACTAACCTAACTTAACACTAACCTAACCTAACCAAACCTACTCTAACCTAACCTAATCTAACACACACCTAACCTAACCTAACACACACCTAACCTAACCTAATCGTTCTCCTCCACCGCAAAAAGTCTAAAATCTCGTGAAATATTGCAATTATCAACCAAAAAAATAATAACTGGTGAAATATCGCCAAAATTATTCTTAACATTTGGGAAGAATCGCCAATATTATTCGTCATACCTCGCCAAAATCGCCACAGCTGTCATAAATTATGCAATATATTAAGCTTAATTGAGTTGTCTTTACGCTTAAATACCACTAATGCTTATTTATTACTGTGTGTGTGTGGGTGTGTGGTGTGTGGGTGTGGTGTGTGTGGGTGTGTGTGTGTGTGTGTGTGGGTTCTGTTTACAAGTTACAGGTCAGTCAAAAGAATCTCCCCGTCCCTTCCACCTCCTCCCCACACCGGCTTGTAAGAACTACCTCCCCAACAGGTCGTTAAAGTGTGTAACAAGCAGTAGATTAGGTTCACTGACGCCCCCCCCCCCTCTCCTCTCCTCTCCCCTCCTTCTCTCTCCTCCTCCTCTCCCCTTCTTCTCCCCTCCTCTCCCCAATAGCCCTGGCAAATTACCTTCCAAATTCACCACTCTGCCACACTCCTTCCCTCCATTCATACACAAATGTTAATATCAGGCTGCAGCAAAGGGCCTCACCCCTCCACGGCCCCCTCTCCCCCTCCCCATCACCCCTCCACGACCCCCTTCACCCCCTCTCTCAATCCCCCACTATCCTCCACTACCCCCACAACCACCATCACTACACCACCACCACCACACGATAACCACCTCACTCTCACCATCGGGCAAGAGAGAGAGAGAGAGAGAGAGAGAGAGAGAGAGAGAGAGAGAGAGAGAGAGAGAGAGAGAGTAGGTTCTCACACACGAGGAAGGAAGGAAGAGAGAGAATCACGGCCCAGGGATACTGTATGTAAATGTGTGGGCTGATAACATCTTTTCCCAGACGGTATCGGGGGGAGGCAGCGGCCATCATTTGCTCCATCATAATTCATCTGGGAGTTAAGGGCCACAACCTAACTAAGAAACAATAACTATGCTAATGTCGGCTGGGGAGGGGGTGGGGAGGAGGGGTATAGGGGGTGGGGAGGAGGAGGAGGAGGGAGAGAGAGGGGGTGGGGAGGAGGAGGAGGGGGATGGGGAGGAGGGGGTGGGGAGGAGGAGGAGGGGGGTGGGGAGGAGGAAGAGGGGAGTGGGGAGGAGGGGGTGGGGAGGAGGGGGTGGGGAGGAGGGGGTGGGGAGGAGGGAGAGAGGGGGTGGGGAGGAGGGAGAGGGGAGGTGGGGAGGAGGGAGGGAGGGGGGGGGGAGGAGGGGGGAGGAGGCGGTGGGGAGGGGGAGGAGGGGGTGGGGGAGGAGGGGAGGGGGTGGGGAGGAGGGAGAGAGAAAGGGGGTGGAGAGGAGGGGGGAGGGGGTGGGGAGGAGGGGAGAGGATGGGGTGGGGAGGAGGGGAGAGGATAGGGTGGGGAGGAGGGGAGAGGGGGAGGATGGGGTGGGGAGGAGGGGAGAGAGGGGATGGGGAGGAGGGGGGAGGAGAGGAGGGGTGGGGAGGAGGGAAGAGAGGGGGTGGGGAGGAGGGGGGAGGAGGGGAGGGGGTGGGGAGGAGGGGGGGAGGAGGGGAGGGGGTGGGGAGGAGGGAGAGAGAGTGGGGAGGAGGGGGGAGGAGGGGAGGGGGGTGGGGAGGAGGGAGAGAGGGGGTGGGGAGGATGGGGGAGGAGGGGGTGGGGAGGAGGGAGAGAGGGGGTGGGGAGGTAAAATCAGTAAACAGATACCAGAAGAGGGAGTTGAAGATGGTTCTCTCTCTCTCTCTCTCTCTCTCTCTCTCTCATTACTCGTTCCCTGGCCGAGTTCTCACGGTGTGTGTTGGTAGTGTGGTGGCTGTCTGTGTGTGTCTGTCTGTCTGTGTGTGTTTGTGTACGTCTGTGTGTGTCTGTCTCTGTGTGTTGTGTGTACGTCTGTGTCAGGTGAATCACGAAGTCATGTTAACACTGATATGACTGAAGGGGGGGGAGGGGGGGGAGGGGGGTGGGGGGCATAACTCATAAGTACCCACACCCCCCCCAGGGCTTCAGGGATTAAGACAATAAGACGCTGGATAAATAAGACGCCTCCCAGAGCACCAATAACCGGAGCGCCTCACTCCAGCCATTGTCTACGGTTATCCTTCAATACTAAAAATTATGCATAATGGCCACTAATCATCGAGGGTTAGGGCGAGCAATTATGTGCGGTGGGGCGAGGGTAAATAAGGTCCACTTTACCCTCACGCACTTAGACACACTCAACGGGCAGGAAGAATGACTTAAACTCGGCCTTAAACACATGGAACACAAGGACCACTTTACCATCTCACACATTAGAGACATCTTCTTAAAGCCTCTAAGACAGTGAAAAACAGACGTTAAACACATACAACACAAGGCTTAAAGTCGTCTACACACACACACTCTTACGTCCCTCCACAACCAAAGAGAAACAGTAGACAAAAGAAGAAAATCGACCTTAAACACACACACTACAAGGGTCTGATTCCTTCAGCACGTCTTATGAATCACAGTCAAGGAGCGAGACGAAAAACAACCCTTAAACACACCTGACATAAGAGCTAATAATACTGAAGGGGACAATATGGTTGGGGGAGGGGCCTGACAACACGGCATTATCACCCTTAGCGGAGTGTGGCGTAAGGGTGAATATAATGCTACGTCTTCCCTCGTCACACAGACCACATTATGTCTTATGTTGGCCGGTGATAAGGCCTGAGATGGCGTGTCTCAAGCCATCGGGGAGAGTGAGCAGTGAGAGGTGAGAGAGGGGTGAGAGAGAGGTGAGAGGGGCGAGAGAGGGGTGAGAGAGGGGTGAGAGAGGGGTGAGAGAGGGGTGAGAGAGGGGTGAGAGAGAGGTGAGAGAGGGGTGAGAGAGGGGTGAGAGAGAGGTGAGAGAGGGGTGAGAGAGGGATGAGAGCGACCCCCATGCCACCACCACCAGCTGTCACGCCAACTTTCACCGGCACTTTCCAAATGTAACAATGTCTAGTAATGTACAGCATTTTAGGCGAGGGTTGAACAAGGGGAGGAGGAGGAGGGAGATGAACGCCTTGTCTTCTTCCTGCTCCTCCTCCTCCTCTTCCTCTTCCTCCTCCTCTTCCTCCTCCTCTTCTCTTCCCCCTCTTCCTCCTCCCCTTCTCTCAATGGCTGATCGTGTCACTACCCCCCCCCCTCCTCCCGCGCTATTGGACCACATAGTTATAGTGTAGGAAAGGAATTCTCATGTTGAGGAGTCTGCAGCACCTGAAAATTAGACACCCTAGCTTATATGTTTTGTTTTTTCTCGTCTGATGGTTAATTAAAACACCCTAATGCAATTTACTTCAGATTAGGTTTAGGTTTAGGTTAGGTTTAGGTTAGGTTTAGGTTTAGGTTAGGTTTCGGTTTAGGTTAGGTTTAGGTTTAGGTTAGGTTAGGTTTAGGTTAGGTTTAGGTTAGGTTTAGGTTAGGTTTAGGTTTAGGTTAGGTTTCGGTTTAGGTTAGGTTAGGTTTAGGTAAGGTTAGGTTAGGTTTAGGTTAAGGTTAGGTTTAGGTTAGGTTAGGTTTAGGTAAGGTTAGGTTAGGTTTAGGTTAAGGTTAGGTTTAGGTTAAGGTTAGGTTTAGGTTAGGTTAGGTTTAGGTTAGGTTAGGTTGTTGTGACAGGAAGACCCACACAGACAGACAGTAAAACAGGAAGAATTCTTTGTCGTGTCTAACTCTTATCACCGACCCAACCATGCGGCACTGATCCACACACACACACACACACACACTCACACCTCTCAACTCCCCCCCCCCCCCCACACACACACACTCACTCGCACGCACATGAATGAATAATGAGTGTAGGAATGATGTACGAGTCTGGTGGTTGAGAGGACCTGATGGATCACCTTAAGATAAGACGATAACGGGTGATCTTAGACGATAACGGGTGATCTTAGACGATAACAGGTGATCTTAGACGATAACAGGTGATCTTAGACGATAACAGGTGATCTTATCCACTGATCTTGGCCAAGCTCAAGGTGTGCTCACTGTATACATTGTCACCTGAAGATTAATCCCCCCCCCCTCACCTCGGTTTTTTATACCACTAACATAATCCTGATATAACCTAACCTAACCTAACGTAACCTAACCTAACGTAACCTAACCTAACCTAACCTAACCTAACCAAACCAAACCTAACCAAACCTAGCCTAACCTAACCTAACCCCCTAGGCACTGTTAGGGTATTCAATCATCAGTTAAAATAAGCTAAGGTAAAGGTGGGGAGAGAAGGGTGTGGTGGTAAGGATGTGGCTAATCTTGAGGTGATCCAGCCACACCTATAACCGTAGCAGGGATCTGTACCACCCGCTGGGCCACACCATACTGTACCGGGTCTTCACGCTCACTGAAATACACATCAAAATCCAGAGACGAGGCCCAACACACTATAAATATCTCTCTCTCTCTCTCTCTCTCTCTCTCTCTCTCTCTCTCTCTCTCTCTCTCTATGTAAGGGTCTTAGGTCTTTCATTACTGACAACTTTAAGTAATAACGTGTCAGCCTTACATCAGTCTATTGAACTCCTATTCTATGACAGTTGCAGGTGATAATGACAGGTGTACATCACAGGTAGATACAGGTACTAACACCAGCGTCTTGTTCTTCCCCCCCAGCGGTGAGTTCTACCTAGGGTACAGCCGTTCGTCGCTGGCGGGAGTGTCGTGGTACCACCTCCTACACCCTGAGAACATGAGGGAAGCGCAAACCAAACACCGCCTCAGTGAGTACCTGACTGACTGTACTGTACCTGACTGACTGTACTGTACCTTACTGACTGTACTGTACCTGACTGACTGTACTGTACCTTACTGACTGTACTGTACCTTACTGACTGTACTGTACCTTACTGACTGTACTGTACCTTACTGACTGTACTGTACCTTACTGACTGTACTGTACCTTACTGACTGTACTGTACCTGACTGACTGTACTGTACTGTATTACTTTATCTTACAATAATAGACTGTGTGTTAATGACAGTTAAGTGAGTGTAAGTTTTGTGTCCACAGTCACGACGAGTGAGCAGGACAGGTCGTGTATCCTGCTGGTGAGGCTACAGGCTGCAGGAGGCACGTGGCGTTGGGTCCACTGTGTCCTGCAGGTGAAGGACGCCACCGACTCTAGCCAGCAGGGGGCGCAGCACACCTCCACCACCACCACCACCACTACCAGCAGCAGTAACAGCAGTAGCAGCAGCAGCAACACCAGCAGCAGCACACAACAGCAGCAGCAGCCAGTGATCGTGGCCACCAACCAGGTGTTGGGAGAGAAGGAGGCAGCCGTCTTACGGGCCAACTCCTGGCTCTACCACTACTACACCATGCAGTCCAAACTACAGTATGGCCTCGCTTATGATGCCCATGCCCAGCGTGTGCACGCCTACTACCCCCAGGTCATGACCTACCAGGTACGTCACTATCTTACCCACGCCTACTACCCCCAGGTCATGACCTACCAGGTACGTCACTATCTTACCCACGTCTACTACCCCCAGGTCATGACCTACCAGGTACGTCACTATCTTACCCACGCCTACTACCCCCAGGTCATGACCTACCAGGTACGTCACTATCTTACCCACGCCTACTACCCAGGTCATGACCTACCAGGTACGTCACTATCTTACCCACGCCTACTACCCCCAGGTCATGACCTACCAGGTACGTCACTATCTTACCCACGCCTACTACCCCCAGGTCATGACCTACCAGGTACGTCACTATCTTACCCACGCCTACTACCCCCAGGTCATGACCTACCAGGTACGTCACTATCTTACCCACGCCTACTACCCCCAGGTCATGACCTACCAGGTACGTCACTATCTTACCCACGCCTACTACCCCCAGGTCATGACCTACCAGGTACGTCACTATCTTACCCACGCCTACTACCCCCAGGTCATGACCTACCAGGTACGTCACTATCTTTCCCACGTCTACTACCCCCAGGTTATGACCTACCAGGTACGTCACTATCTTACCCACGCCTACTACCCCCAGGTCATGACCTACCAGGTACGTCACTATCTTACCCACGCCTACTACCCCCAGGTCATGACCTACCAGGTACGTCACTATCTTACCCACGCCTACTACCCCCAGGTCATGACCTACCAGGTACGTCACCAAGTCACCTACCTTAGCTCAGTCATCAGGTCTCCTCCCCACCTGTTTCTTGTCCGTGTTCTAGTTGGTACGTTATTAGCTTCCCTCCCTCCCCCCTCTTGCACTGTCTTAACACCGAGACCTGTTGGTGTCCGGCCTTACTGCCCATAATGCCTCCTCAAGCGACTCAATGTATGTCAGGTTCCCCATGGTTCAACACACCCTCACCAGTGCCCCGTTGTGTTCAGTCCTAAACTCCAAGAGCGTGTCTGGTTCTGGTCTCCCTCACCAGAACTCCGCCAAAGTGCCTCACACAGTTAGCATTTGTCTTCATTATCTCGTAATGAGTCTTAACATGACCCCCACCATTAACATTCACTTTATTAGCTCACTGCCACGACCACAGTCCCCAGTAAGGTGTGTGAGTTGACATCGTCATAAACTTTCTTGCAACATATGACTCCCCATTAGCAACTACTGCAGGTGATAATAACAAGTGTTCTTCTGCCTGTGCCCACAGACTGACCCGGCGACCTCCTACATGGCGCCCACAGGCCTTAACGGTGCCCACGGCCACAGTCACACCCCCAGTACCCACACCCCGTACTCCCTGGCCACGCCCTCAGCCTACGCCCACCTGCAGCACTACCACCACCACTACTCGGTGCGTCTCCAACACGGTCTCGACTACTCCCGTGACCCCGCCTGGGGTTACTACGACACCGCCCACGCCTCCACGGACACCCACACGCCCCTCCATAACCACGCCACCACCCACACGCCCAGGTCCAGTAAAAAGTCTTCCTCTCCCAATTCTTCGCCGCGTAGGTCGCCGCTGACGCCGCTGTCAGCACACGGAGTGTGTGAGAGCGGCGGCGGAGTGGCAGTAGCGACGCCCGTGGCGGTGCGAGCGGCACCGGCAGTACACAAGGGCGCGGCGTCCCCGGAGCTGGAGCAACACTTGGAGGCGCCGTGGAAGGCGTCGCCTACACAGGAGGTGCCCGACTACCCCGAGTACTCCACCTACATCACCCCGCCCTACTCCGCCGCCACGCCCACCAAACTTAACGTCTTCACCTTTGACCCCATAGACCCGCGGGAGGTGAACGTTGGGCGGGACCAGCGGGTGCCTTCACTAGAGGCTGGGGAGCTGCCCTCTTGGACCACAGACGCCCCTACCAAGATCAGCGCCTGGCTACCCACACTGGACGACACTACCGTGCCGCTCAGGCCGCTACACCCGGCGGCCCTCTGAGCCCCGCCCCGCCCCATGTGGCACTAACCCGTGACCCAGCAGCCGCTCCTCCACCTCACACCTCCTACACTACAGTCTGGACACAAGACGCGTGATGCTTGTGGCCAGCTGCCTCGAGTGTTGGCTCAGGAGTACACTGGTCCCCCAGGTTAAGTTTGTCAACGCCTTTATTCTCTCACTTCACCTTGGTCACCGGAGTTGTCTACAAGGTCTGTTATCAAGTGCAGAGAAGCTCCGGCTGTTACGAGATGATCCCTGTCTAGACCGAGCTCTACACACGGCCCATCATCTACTGTCCGTCACACTGTCCCCGGCGTCTCATCTAACTGTCATAACGAATTTAACGATGGTTGACCGGACTAATAACCCGGATGTAACTTTGTGTAAATACTGTGTAGCTTCTGCTGTGTGTGTCTGTGTGTCTGTGTACCTGTACTGTACGTCTGTGTGTCTGTGTACCTGTACTGTACGTCTGTGTGTCTGTGTACCTGTACTGTACGTCTGTGTGTCTGTAACCTTTGCGTAACCTCATTAAGTGATCCTATCATAGTGTAAGTGTTTACTGGTTAAAGTTGTGTGTGTGTGTGTGTGTCTGTGTGTGTGTGTATGTGTGTGTGTGTATGTGTGTGTGCATGTGTGTACAAAAATGTGTATGTGAAGCCCGCCACCACACTAAGGGTAACAGCCTGTGTGTACCACCAGCTAACAGATCATGTGCGTCGCAGGGTTTACATGTGTACCATATATTAATGTGTATATATTGAGTTTATAACGAGTACCAGTGACGTCATATAGAAGACTCGTGGTGCGGACGAGTCTTATTATTGTACTGTAACTCTAGTTGATCCCGGTGCTGCCAGATACACGATAATGATAAACCTCGCTACTTCACCACAACCAATCAATCATAAACTGTCGTCACACTAAAAAAAACAACTTTCTTATAAATTTCAGAACTTCTAACAAAACTCATACCAAAAACAAACAAAATAACATATAAAACAAATAACAATACGAGTCAACCGAAAAAAAACTAAACGATAAGAATTCCAATACCGACGATAGTTACTTCAAAAACCATAACAGAGAGAGTCGCCACGAACACCATCTGACACAGGGCGTGGAGAAGCAGGCGTTGGTTACAATCTTCTGGCCGGTGTATAGTAAATAAGAACTGTGTATATATAATAATAATAATAAACAATAAACCATTTTCTACGGTTCTTCCAAGATGAAAATTTTATATAAGAGTTTTTTTTTTTATTATAGATAGATATGATCTAGTGATGAGGGCACTTAGTGTCGACTGTCGTGCAATCTAGTTATATACATAGAGATTAGTTAACAAATGTCTGAGTAATACAAATAGAGTTTATATCTATACAATCTTGTTTTATTTATTTACTTTTTACCTCGTTTTCTCTTTCCTAACTCTTCCATAATATGTGTGTGTATGTGTATATGTGTGTGTGTGTGTGTGTGTGGTGTGTGTGTGTGTGTGTTTTACTGCACAATACAAACACACGTATTTTGAACCATTAATCAAAACACCAACACAACACCAACCAATCTTTTCCCCAACAACAATAATAATAATAATAATGATGATAATAATAACAACAATATTCCAGTATATAATTAAACTGTATATCATTTTCATCTAAACAAACAAATGTGTCTAATAGCCCAGTAGCTATTTGTTTCCCCATTACAGCAAAAACATAAAAATCTAAAAATAAATAGTAACAGACCAGTAGACATCTTTAATCATCTATATACACAAAAGACCAGGTAAACAAAAGACCAGGTAAACAAAAGACCAGGTAAACAAAAGATCAGGTAAACAAAAGACCAGGTAAACAAAAGACCAGGTAAACAAAAGACCAGGTAAACAAAAGACCAGGTAAACAAAAGACCAGGTAAACAAAAGATCAGGTAAACAAAAGACCAGGTAAACAAAGAGAACAGGATGTAAACAAGAGTGGAGATAAGAGAGAGACAGGTACGATAATGGAGGAATTCTCTCCCCCAAAACATGTAGCTCAAGTATACATGAAGCTGAGGTATACATGAACCTCAGGTATACATGAACCTCAGGTATACAGGAACCTCAGGTATCCATGAACCTCGTGTATACATGAACCTCAGGTATACATGAACCTCGTGTATACATGAACCTCGGGTATACATGAACCTCAGGTATACATGAACCTCGGGTATACATGAACCTCGGGTATACATGAACATCAGGTATACATGAACCTCGGGTATACATAACTTTCAGATAGAGTTAACCCACAGATTAATGAGATATGGTTCTCCGGAGAGTGGAACAACTAAACTTAAATAAATATATAAACAAACAATTACCTCACATACTTTAACATTTTCCACCAATTACCTCACATAGTTTGACATTTTCCACCAATTACCTCACATACTTTAACATTTTCCACCAATTACCTCACATAGTTTGACATTTTCCACCAATTACCTCACATAGTTTGACATTTTCCACCAATTACCTCACATAGTTTAACATTTTCCACCAATTACCTCACATAGTTTGACATTTTCCACCAATTACCTCACATACTTTAACATTTTCCACCAATTACCTCACATAGTTTGACATTTTCCACCAATTACCTCACATACTTTAACATTTTCCACCAATTACCTCACATAGTTTGACATTTTCCACCAATTATCTCACATACTAACGACTGTATTGCAAAAAAAAATTAAATAAAAAATAATAATAACAATGAACCGGTGTGACTGACTCTTATCTATATCGAGTCATCCACAACACGAGTCTAGTCAATGGTAATTATCTATTTGTTTGGTTAGATTATATAGATAGACAGAGGCAATTAAGTGTGTCCAATGATTCGTGGAGTTTAAAATAATATTAGTGTGATGATGGGAAGAGGTGAATGGGTGATGATGATGATAATGATGAAAAAAAATGAAAGAATGGAATGAAAAAAGTGGATTAGGAATGAAGTGTGAAAGGAACTCCAATGAGGTGGAGTATTTTATCATTTGCCTCGGTAAAAAAAAATTCATGTAGCTTTGGTTTGGGGAAAAAGTACACAGAAGAGGGCGTAGTTAAGGTACACACGAGGTGATACGCAAACACGTCTCTGGGTTGAAATTTGAGGAAAATATACTTGAGTTAAACAAAAAATATATATACAGTAAAAAAATATTTAATTCCAAATAAACTGAAGAAAAAATTGCATGTTTGCTAAAATGAAAAAAAAATTGCATACTGTATATTTTACCTTAATGTTTACCTGAAAAAAATACTTTACACATTTCTTAATATAAAAATACATATAAAATACACAGACATATACATATACTTACCTTCATGGTCTAAAAATATAAACAAAAATTTCTATCAGTGTTTACTATTATATATATAAACCTAACCTAACCTAACCTAACCTGACCTAACCTAACCTGACCTGACAACCTAACCTAACCTGACCTGACACGCCTTGGTTTGCCTCAGTACCTGTCGTTAACACCTCAAAGTTCCCAATACTGACGGGGGGCAACAAGGTAGTTCTGTACTTGAACTGTACTGTAGGGTTAATGAGGGACAGTACAATAAATGCTCCCACACAAACCAAGGCTCAAGCTCCATACCTACGGCTCAAAGCTCAGGCTCCATACCTACGGCTCAAAGCTCAGGCTCCATAACTACTGTAGTTATGGAGCGGCATCATTAACTTATTTACATAATCTCTCTAAATTTTGTCATTATTTTTATTTTTACTTTATTTTATCAACAATTTTTACTAACATATTCCCACTATATTATATCAATTTTGTTTTTACGTTATCAACAAGTTTCACTACTCATCTTTCAGGAGAAGATCAATTCAATTTTGAAAGTCTCAAATCTGTATTAACAACGAAAGAAATGTTTAAACAGCAAACTTGATATTTAGAACTAATGAATTCTGAAATATTCGTCAACCCCTGAAACTACAGTACTAATAGCTCTAACAGAAACAGCTGAGAGAAAAAGTGTGCGCGTACGTGTGTGTGTGTGTGTGTGTGTGTGTGTGTGTGTGTGTGTGTGTACACACACAGGCTAATTGAAACGCCTATTGGGATCAACGAGCGCATCATGACGCTTTGAGTCACACTGAGTCACTCACGTCATGCCTTCTTCATCAGTGCATACGCCCCAACACTGGATGCAGAGGATGACATCAAGGAGGCCTTTTATGCCGACCTCGACAGAGTGCTAACCTCTATCCCCAGAGAAGACAAGGTTGTGCTCCTTGGTGAATTCAATGCCAGAGTTGACAGAGATGCTAACATTTGGCAGGGAACCATAGGGAGAAATGGACTAGGCAAGTGTAATGCCAACGGTCTACTCCTCAGCAAGTGTGCTGCTCACAACCTCACTATCACCAATACCTTGTTTAGGCAGGCCAACAAGTTCAAGGGTTCGCGGCAACACCCACGATCCAAACAGTGGCATCTCATTGACTACATCATTGTCAGAGAAAGAGATCGCCGAGGTGTCCTCATCACCCGAGCCATGCGTGGCTCAGACCACTGTGACACTGATCATCGGCTCGTCAGGACCAAGCTCTCACTTGACGTCGCCCCAAAACGGTGATGGCAACAAGCCTCCAGAAGAAGTTTTAACACTAAGCGTCTGGAGGATCCAGAAGTAGCACATGCTCTCAGAGAGCAGCTCGAACATGGGCTGGTAAACAACCCGACAACAAACAACCCAAATCCCAGTGCCGAATGGGGTGTTCTCGACACTGTCATGACAATACCCTGCAGAGACCCTCGGCTGGTTTGATGAAAATTATCTGGCAATCAATATACTCGTCGATGATAAACGTGCTGCTTTAACTGACTGGCAGAACAGCCCTCAGTCTCGGACCAAAACTGATACCTTCCGCAAGAAGAAAGTGGCGGCTCAACGGGAACTTCGCAATCTAAAGAACGACTGGTTTAAGTATAATGCATGTGAAACACAAAAACTTGCAGATCAGCACAAGATGAGCGAATTTTTCAATTCCACTAAAACATTTTATGGGCCAGTCACTCGTGGTGCAGCCCCCCTCCACTCGTCCGGTGGTAACTCCCTAATTAAAGACGAAGAAGGCATCCTTCAGCGCTGGAAAGAGCACTACCATTCACTGCTCAACCGAAACACCGATGTGGATGTCCTGACTACCCAGCAGGTCCCTCAGCATCCAGAGCTAGCTCACCTCAGCTATCCTTCATCCCTGGATGAGGTAGCTACTGCCATCAAACAGATGGAAAATAACAAAGCCTCAGGGCCTGATGGAATCCCAGCCGAGGTGTCTAAACGAGGAGGCCCTCTTCTTACCTGCCGTCTCTTCTCTCTCCTGGAGAATATATGGGAAAAGGAGGAAATCCCCCAAGCTCTTAAAGACGCCTCCATCGTTAATATTTATAAGAACAAGGGAGACCGGTCAGACTGTGGCAACTACCACAGGATCTCGCTGCTGTCCCTGAACACCTACACAGAAACGTATGCACACTTCAACCTTGAAGTGAATGTAAGTAAGACTCAGATTCTCTTTCAGCCTGCCCCTGGTTCAGCCACACCTCCACCATCCATCCAGCTTAACGGTCCTACCCTCTCTAATGATACCCACTTTCGGTATCTCGGCTCCCACCAGTCCATCACCGCGGAGATTCAACATCAGATCATATGATGTGCATCTCAAGCCTTTGGCAGATTCCAAAACAGTGTCTTCACCTGTAGGGAGCTGAAATTTTCTACAAAGCTGCACGTTTATCAAGCAGTGGTCCTCCCCACCTTGCTATATGGCAGCGAGACATGGGTCACATACAGGAGGCACATATAGGTATTTGATGCCTCCAAGTTCGCTGGAAAGACAAGAGAACAAATGCCAGTGTTCTTGCCGACACCAACTGTAGGATCATCAAGGCTACCATTATCCATGAACAACTATGCTGGACTGGCCATGTTGCCCGCATGGACGACAGTAGACTGCCAAAACAGCTACTTTATGGTCACCTAACGAATAGTAAACAAAATGCTGGTGGGCAAGTGAAAAGGTACAAGGATAGTCTTAAGACAAACCTGAAAAAGTGCCAGATCGACCCCCTCACCTGGGAGACGATTACTCCACACCGTTATGCTTGGAGTAGCACCACACGAGAAGGTGTCAATACTTTCGAGTCAGCCCGACTGCATAACGAGGCAGACAAGCGCCAACGCCTGAAAGACGCTTCCGCCAACCCTCCTTCAGTAAATGTAGCCCCCCACATGTGCAACTTTTGTGATCGACCCTGCCGGTCCCGTATCGGCCTCTTTAGTCACCTCAGAACTCACCAACCTAGGTGACATCCTTAATAACTCATACCATTGTACCATAGCTGGATGATCGTCATACATGATTCCGAGTGACAGCAAAGTAGTAGGTAGTAGTAGTAATAGAGTGTGTGTGTGTGTGTGTGTGTGTGTGTGTATCAAACTTTAACACTATCCCAACAACTATATCCATGATGTACACTAAACACATACTACTGTTGTTGTGGCTCTAGGATAACACCATACTGCCACAGTGGTTGAAGGGAACACGAGTATTAAGATGTACTGTACTTACCTAACTCTGGCTGTGGGTGTCTGATGATTCCTCTGAGATCATTCCTATACGGAATTATTGACGCTGTTGTTGTTGTTGTCATCCTCTTGGTGCTACAACTATTTTGTCTTTATCACTATTTCAGCCTTTTATTTCACTACTGTCACTATTTCAGCCTTTTATTTCACTGCTGTCACTACTTCACCCTTTTATTTCACTACTGTCATTATTTCAGCCTTTTATTTCACTACTGTCACTATTTCAGCCTTTTATTTCACTACTGTCACTATTTCAGCCTTTTATTTCACTACTGTCACTATTTCAGCCTTTCATTTCACTACTGTCACTATTTCAGCCTTTTATTTCACTACTGTCATTATTTCAGCCTTTTATTTCACTACTGTCACTATTTCAGCCTTTTATTTCACTACTGTCACTATTTCAGCCTTTTATTTCACTACTGTCACTATTTCAGCCTTTTATTTCACTACTGTCACTATTTCAGCCTTTTATTTCACTGCTGTCACTATTTCAGCCTTTTATTTCACTGCTGTCACTATTTCAGCCTTTTATTTCACTACTGTCACTATTTCAGCCTTTTATTTCACTACTGTCACTATTTCAGCCTTTTATTTCACTACTGTCACTATTTCAGCCTTATATTTCACTGCTGTCACTATTTCAGCCTTTTATTTCACTGCTGTCACTATTTCAGCCTTTTATTTCACTGCTGTCACTACTTCAGCCTTTTATTTCACTACTGTCACTATTTCAGCCCTTTATTTCACTACTGTCACTATTTCAGCCTTTTATTTCACTACTGTCACTATTTCAGCCTTTTATTTCACTGCTGTCACTACTTCAGCCTTTTATTTCACTACTGTCATTATTTCAGCCTTTTATTTCACTACTGTCACTATTTCAGCCTTTTATTTCACTACTGTCACTATTTCAGCCTTTTATTTCACTACTGTCACTATTTCAGCCTTTCATTTCACTACTGTCACTATTTCAGCCTTTTATTTCACTACTGTCATTATTTCAGCCTTTTATTTCACTACTGTCACTATTTCAGCCTTTTATTTCACTACTGTCACTATTTCAGCCTTTTATTTCACTACTGTCACTATTTCAGCCTTTTATTTCACTACTGTCACTATTTCAGCCTTTTATTTCACTGCTGTCACTATTTCAGCCTTTTATTTCACTGCTGTCACTATTTCAGCCTTTTATTTCACTACTGTCACTATTTCAGCCTTTTATTTCACTACTGTCACTATTTCAGCCTTTTATTTCACTACTGTCACTATTTCAGCCTTATATTTCACTGCTGTCACTATTTCAGCCTTTTATTTCACTGCTGTCACTATTTCAGCCTTTTATTTCACTGCTGTCACTACTTCAGCCTTTTATTTCACTACTGTCACTATTTCAGCCCTTTATTTCACTACTGTCACTATTTCAGCCTTTTATTTCACTACTGTCACTATTTCAGCCTTTTATTTCACTACTGTCACTATTTCAGCCTTTTATTTCACTACTGTCACTATTTCAGCCTTTTATTTCACTACTGTTACTATTTCAGCCTTTTATTTCACTGCTGTCACTATTTCAGCCTTTTATTTCACTGCTGTCACTATTTCAGCCTTTTATTTCACTACTGTCACTATTTCAGCCTTTTATTTCACTACTGTCACTATTTTAGACTTTTATTTCACTACTGTCACTACTTCAGCCTTTTATTTCACTACTGTCACTATTTCAGCCTTTTATTTCACTACTGTCACTATTTCAGCCTTTTATTTCACTACTGTCACTATTTCAGCCTTTTATTTCACTACTGTCACTATTTCAGCCTTTTATTTCACTACTGTCACTATTTCAGCCTTTTATTTCACTACTGTCACTACTTCAGCCTTTTATTTCACTACTGTCACTATTTCAGCCTTTTATTTCACTACTGTCACTATTTCAGCCTTTTATTTCACTGCTGTCACTATTTCAGCCTTTTATTTCACTACTGTCACTATTTCAGCCTTTTATTTCACTACTGTCACTATTTCAGCCTTTTATTTCACTACTGTCACTATTTCAGCCTTTTATTTCACTACTGTCACTACTTCAGCCTTTTATTTCACTACTGTCACTATTTCAGCCTTTTATTTCACTACTGTCACTATTTCAGCCTTTTATTTCACTGCTGTCACTATTTCAGCCTTTTATTTCACTACTGTCACTAGTTCAGCCTTTTATTTCACTACTGTCACTATTTCAGCCTTTTATTTCACTACTGTCACTATTTCAGCCTTTTATTTCACTACTGTCACTATTTCAGCCTTTTATTTCACTACTGTCACTATTTCAGCCTTTTATTTCACTACTGTCACTATTTCAGCCTTTTATTTCACTGCTGTCACTATTTCAGCCTTTTATTTCACTGCTGTCACTACTTCAGCCTTTTATTTCACTACTGTCACTATTTCAGCCTTTTATTTCACTGCTGCCACTATTTCAGCCTTTTATTTCACTACTGTCACTATTTCAGCCTTTTACTTCACTACTGTCACTATTTCAGCCTTTTATTTCACTACTGTCACTATTTCAGCCTTTTATTCACTGCTGTCATTATTTCAGCCTTTTATTTCACTACTGTCACTATTTCAGCCTTTTATTTCACTACTGTCACTATTTCAGCCTTTTACTTCACTACTGTCACTATTTCAGCCTTTTATTTCACTGCTGTCACTATTGTCACCTTTTAATTTAGTCTCACGCCATTATTTTTAATTGAACTGTTACTTCACCATTTTCACACCTCCAGGCTGACCCTCAAGTGTTAACCTGTGGAGAGACAAAGAGGAATTAGCTACATTGTAATCCTGTATCACACACACACACACACACATGCTTACTTCACCTGAGGAATAAACACCTTAACGAAATCACCTGGGATGGTTAGGTTAGGTTTACGTTAGGGTTAGGTTAGGTTAGGGTTAGGTTAGGTTGATTAATCTTCACGTGAAATAAACTGGGGTGTCTAATCTTCAGGTGACCCAGTTTTTGGCATATTCCATAAAATTGATAAAAACTTATAAAAAAAAATATAAATCATAGTCTTAGTCAATTACCTAAACTCGTGGGACAGGTGACCAATACACCTTGAATATATATCTTTATCTATTGGTATAATCAGCCTCGTTTAATCTGTTGGTATAATCAGCAAGGGTTTATGTTCTAGATGGTGCTTCTTCGGGGTATAATGATGATGATGATGATGATGTGCTCTTATCCTGAAGTAGCTGCAAGACCTCGTTAATATACTGTATGTGAAGGTGTAAAGTTAAGTACTCATTCACAGGGTGGGTGAGCCTAGGGTGCCCTGGGTGCGAACCAGCGACTCACAGTCAACCTACTTCACGTATGGTGGTTAATCTTATACGTTAAAACAATATATAAACATTACGGAATACAACCTAAAACAATTCCCGAGTGATGCCTGAATGACCAAAACTTGTTCTTACAAATACGATTGTGACTAAAATGTTCAGCCGATAAAAATATTCTAGACCAACATGACAACAAAGGTTACTTACTACAACTTACATTGGGTTGTTGATTGAATGTGATCATTATTCATCCATCATCAATTTAATAGAACTTTCTAACGAGTATTAAGAGAGTACTTTAAGAGCCATAGAGTTGAGATATAAAGTTACGTGTATATGGACCGCTTCCCGCCAGCTAGCCAGCCAGCCGGGCGACACAGGGCGCATGCGTGAGTTGTGATCGGTTACACTCCGAGGGTCGCCATCCCCCATCGCTCGTAAAAGCTCTCACTACTTTGCTGAAACACCTTTATGGCCGATGTTCTCCTCCACCTCGCTTATCCACCCTCCAACAGCCCACAACCCTGACTAATTGATCCAAAATATACGTCCGTGTTATACTTTGGCGATATAATAACGAGGCAACATGGCAGAGCTGAGAATCGGTTAGAGACGCAAACTTAACACAAAGAAGAACGAACCCATGAACGGAGCCAAGGTGAAGAGCGTTGTTTCAATTAGCGGACTCCTTGTTAACACAGCTCAGAGCTAACAACCCTCTAGCCACACTTCACCTTTATTGTAATTAATGGAGACTTTGTAACCAGGTAAAACCATCCATTCACAGCCATTCCCTCAATCATGATGGGTAGTGTAGTCTAGAATAGTGTAGTGTAGTGTAGTGTAGTGTAAGACAAGATAGTGTAGTGTAGAGTAGAGTAAAGTAGTGTAGTGTGAGTTAAGATAGTGTAGTGTAGTGCAAGATAAGATAGTGTAGTGTAGTGTAGAGTAGAGTAAAGTAGTGTAGTGTAGTGTAAGATAAGATAGTGTAGTGTAGAGTAGAGTAAAGTAGTGTAGTGCAGTTTAAGTTAAGATAGTGTAGTGTAGTGTAAGTTAAGATAGTGTAGTGTAGTGTGAGTTAAGATAGTGTAGTGTAGTGTGAGTTAAGATAGTGTAGTGTAGTGAACTGTACAGTAGTGAGTGTGTGTTACCTAGACATGTGTGTGTTACCTAGACATGTGTGTGTTACCTAGACAGTGTTACCTAGACATGGTTGTTACCTAGACATGGTTGTTACCTAGACATGTGTGTGTTACCTAGACATGTGTGTGTTACCTAGACATGGTTGTGTTACCTAGACATGGTTGTGTTACCTAGACATGTGTGTGTTACCTAGACATGTGTGTGTTACCTAGACATGTGTGTGTTACCTAGACATGGTTGTTACCTAGACATGTGTGTGTTACCTAGACATGGTTGTGTTACCTAGACATGGTTGTGTTACCTAGACATGTGTGTGTTACCTAGACATGTGTGTGTTGCCTAGACATGTGTGTGTTACCTAGACATGTGTGTGTTACCTAGACATGGTTGTGTTACCTAGACATGTGTGTGTTACCTAGACATGTGTGTGTTACCTTGACATGTGTGTGTTACCTTGACATGTGTGTGTTACCTAGACATGTGTGTGTTACCTAGACATGTGTGTGTTACCTAGACATGGTTGTTACCTAGACATGGTTGTTACCTAGACATGGTTGTGTTACCTAGACATGGTTGTGTTACCTAGACATGTGTGTGTTACCTAGACATGTGTGTGTTACCTAGACATGTGAGTGTTACCTAGACATGTGTGTGTTACCTAGACATGTGTGTGTTACCTAGACATGTGTGTGTTACCTTGACATGTGTGCGTTACCTAGACATGTGTGCGTTACCTAGACATGTGTGTGTTACTCTCAGCCTCTAGATAAGAGTGCCCGTGTCAACACCCATAACACAACACAACAATCTCCTAGACCCAACACACACTCAACACACACACTCAACACACACACACTCAACACACACTGGAACATTAACACACAAGTATTTACCGAGGAACTGACAGTGAAATATTATAACACTACAGTGAGAAATAACAACAGAGCTTCAAGATAAATGTTAAATTGGTTAATGAACTGGAAGGGTTAATGTGTCTCTTGGGGAGGAGGATATTGGTAGCTAGGGTGACGTCAGTGAGCGGCCTCAGTGGTTCACAGGAGGTCAAGGCGGCCTGACCTCTCCTGTACCCCGTCCACACAACTCTCTCTCTCTCTCTCTCTCTCAACTAGTTTATGTTTCAGTTTAAAGTTATTCCTCTCACTAATTAATAGGTGTGTGTGTGTGTGTGTGTAATTCCTTCTATATTATCTGCCCTGGAGAGAGAAATCCACCTGATGAATAAGCTTGTAGTACCATAAGCTGACAGTAGAGCTTGTAGTACCATAAGCTGACAGTAGAGCTTGTAGCACCATAAGCTGATAGTTGAGCTTGTAGTACCATAAGCTGACAGTTGAGCTTGTTTAGTACCATAAGCTGACAGTTAAGCTTGTAGTTCTATAAGCTGACAGCTAAGCTTGTAGTACCATAAGCTGACAGTTAAGCTTGTAGTCCTATAAGCTGAGTTGAGCTTGTTTAGTACCATAAGCTGACAGTTAAGCTTGTACTCCAAAAGCTGATAGTTGAGCTTGTTTAATACCATAAGCTGACAGTTAAGCTTGTACTCCAAAACCTGATAGTTGAGCTTGTAGTACCATAAGTTGACAGTTAAGCTTGTAGTCCTATAAGCTGACAGTTAAGCTTGTAGTCCTATAAGCTGACAGTTAAGCTTGTAGTCCTATAAGCTGACAGTTAAGCTTGTAGTCCTGCCCTCAGGAGAGAAGGTTCAGTACTGTACAGCACCTTGGCCCTGAACACAACAACAAGGTCCTTCCCCTCACATGCATAAAGTGCTGTAGGCTCGGCAGCTTAACCCCCAGCTTATTTTATCTGAAGATTAGCCTAACCTAAACTAACCTAACCAAACCGAACTTAACTTAACCTGTCAGATTATTTCATCAAAAGATTAAACTAACCTAACCTAACCCAACGCTCACCTAACCCAACGCTAACCTAACCCAACGCTAACCTAACCTAACCTAACCTAACCTACTCTACCCTAACCCAACGCTAACCTAACCTAACCTACTCTACCCTAACCTAACCTACTCTACCCTAACCTAACCCAACGCTAACCTAACCCAACGCTAACCTAACCCAACGCTAACCTAACCTAACCTACTATACCCTAACCTAACCTACAGGACAGACGTAAACAACAGATCAGACAACACACCAAGTTTACTGTAGGAGACTTTCAGACAAACGAACTCTCTACTTGAACCACTCCCCCGCCCTCACCTTCACCAGACAACCTCCTGAAGGTGAAGTAGAATGTATTCCCTCGACTCCTTCCTCACTCCCACGCCCTCACCTTCACCAGACAACCTCCTGAAGGTGGAGTAGAATGTATTCCCTCGACTCCTTCCTCACTCCCCCGCCCTCACCTTCACCAGACAACCTCCTGAAGGTGGAGTAGAATGTATTCCCTCGACTCCTTCCTCACTCCCCCGCCCTCGCCTTCACCAGACAACCTCCTGAAGGTGGAGTAGAATGTATTCCCTCGACTCCTTCCTCACTCCCACGCCCTCACCTTCACCAGACAACCTCCTGAAGGTGGAGTAGAATGTATTCCCTCGACTCCTTCCTCACTCCCCCGCCCTCACCTTCACCAGACAACCTCCTGAAGGTGGAGTAGAATGTATTCCCTCGACTCCTTCCTCACTCCCCCGCCCTCACCTTCACCAGACAACCTCCTGAAGGTGGAGTAGAATGTATTCCCTCGACTCCTTCCTCACTCCCCCGCCCTCACCTGCACCAGACAACCTCCTGAAGGTGGAGTAGAATGTATTCCCTCGACTCCTTCCTCACTCCCCCGCCTTCACTTACACCAGACAACCTCCTGAAGGTGTAGTAGAATGTATTCCCTCGACTCCTTCCTCACACCCACGCCCTCACCTTCACTAGACAACCTCCTGAAGGTGTAGTAGAATGTATTCCCTCGACTCCTTCCTCACACCCACGCCCTCACCTTCACCAGACAACCTCCTGAAGGTGTAGTAGAATGTATTCCCTCGACTCCTTCCTCACACCCACGCCCTCACCTTCACCAGACAACCTCCTGAAGGTGTAGTAGAATGTATTCCCTCGACTCCTTCCTCACACCCACGCCCTCACCTTCCTGTAGGCGACCTTCTTGCCAGATCCGGTTAAAGACATGGCCGATATCGAGTACAAAGAGGCCGGTTATCTCGTCATCAGCAAGGCCCAGGTGCCCTTCACGGGAGAGATCGGATGCGGGGCGACCTTCCTAAGTCTACATTGTCTGTCAGGCATTGTATAGACTATGCCATCTGTTGGAAGACCTAACCTAACCGAGCCAAACCTAACCTAACCGAGCCTAACCTAACCTAACCGAGCCTAACCAAACCTTATTTAACTTAGCTTAAACTAACCTAACCAAACCTTAACCTAGCCTAAACTAACCTAACCTAACCTAACCTTGCTTAATTTAATTTAACCTAACCTAACCTAACCAAGCCTAACCTTGCTTAATTTAACCTAACCTTGCTTAACCAAACCTTATTTAACTTAACCTAAACTCACTTAACCTAACCTTATTTTACTTAGCTTAAACTAACCTAACCAAACTTTAACCTAACCTAGCCTAAACTAAACTAACCTAACCTAACCACATCGGCACTATTTCTTTGTTAATGACTTCATCCATCACACCATCACCTTCACCACCATCATCATCACCACCACCACCATCATCACTACCACCACCACCACCACCACCACCACCACCGTCACCACCACCACCGCCACCACCACCACCATCACCATCACCACCACCACCATCACCACCATCACCACCACCACCATCATCACCACCACCACCACCACCACCGTCACCACCATCACCACCGTCACCACCATCACCACCACCACCACCACCATCACCACCACCACCACCACCACCATCATCACTATCACTACCACCACCACCACCACCACCATCATCACTACCACCACCATCACCACCACCACCATCACCACCACCACCACCACCACCACCGTCACCACCACCACCACCACCATCACCACCATCACCACCACCATCACCACCACCACCTTCACCACCATCATCATCACCACCACCACCACCATCACCACCACCACCACCACCATCACCACCACCACCACCACCGTCACCGTCACCACCACCACCATCACCACCACCACCATCACCACCACCACCACCATCATCACCACCATCATCATCACCACCACCACCATCATCACCACCACCACCATCACCACCACCACCACCATCATCACCACCACCACCACCACCACCACCACCACCATCACCACCATCATCACTACCACCACCACCATCACCACCACCATCACCACCGTCACCACCACCACCACCATCACCACCACCACCACCATCATCACCACCACCACCACCACCACCACCACCACCACCACCATCACCACCACCACCACCATCATCACCACCACCACCATCACCACCACCACCACCATCATCACCACCACCACCATCACCACCACCACCATCACCACCATCACCACCACCACCATCATCACTACCACCACCACCATCACCACCACCACCGTCACCACCACCACCACCACCACCATCATCACCACCACCATCATCACTACCACCACCACCATCACCACCACCACCACCACCGTCACCACCACCACCACCATCATCACCTTCTCAAGATATGATATAATCAATACAAAATGCTGTACAGGTCGCCTTCCCCGGGTCAGTCTGGGGTCAATTTTTTGTTGCTTGCACTTCACAGTTTAAACGGTGCCAGTAATACTAACGGTAACAACAGTTTAAACGGTGCCAGTAATACTAACGGTAACAACAGTTTAAACGGTGCCAGTAGTACTAACGGTAACAACAGTTTAAACGGTGCCAGTAATACTAACGGTAACAACAGTTTAAACGGTGCCAGTAGTACTAACGGTAACAACAGTTTAAACGGTGCCAGTAATACTAACGGTTACAACAGTTTAAACAGTCCCAGTAATACTAACGGTTACAACAGTTTAAACGGTGCCAGTAATACTAACGGTAACAACAGTTTAAACGGTGCCAGTAGTACTAACGGTAACAACAGTTTAAACGGTGCCAGTAGTACTAACGGTAACAACAGTTTAAACGGTGCCAGTAATACTAACGGTTACAACAGTTTAAACGGTGCCAGTAGTACTAACGGTAACAACAGTTTAAACGGTGCCAGTAATACTAACGGTAACAACAGTTTAAACGGTGCCAGTAGTACTAACGGTTACAACAGTTTAAACGGTACCAGTAGTACTAACGGTAACAACAGTTTAAACGGTACCAGTAATACTAACGGTTCACCTGAAGATTAGACACCCTAGTTTATTTCACCTGATAAAGTTAATTAACATAACTTTTAATTTAACTTTGATATAAACTTTTAACTTATTAACTTTATTTGTTACAGTAGCGGGTGGTGGGGGGGGGGGGTGTGACGTGAGCCCTTGTTGTCCTTGAGTGAAGATGATGCCACGCACACACACACCTCTCTCTCTCTCTCTCTCTCTCTCAGCTAGGACCAGGTAGTGACCTTTAACTCGTGGCGGCAGTGTCCAGGATGCTGACACACACTAACGAGGAAAGACTCCCGCCTTATTAATCATTCTTGAAATTACTCCCTGTCAACGTCATCGCAACAACAGCCAATCATGACATCGTAATCGTTATGACGTCATCGCCTCAGCGGCCAATGATGACATCGTAATCGTTATGACGTCATCGCCTCAGCGGCCAATGATGACATCGTAATCGTTATGACGTCATCGCCTCAGAGGCCAAGCATCACGTCGTAATTATTGATGTCAGCTCTCATCCACCAATCACTGACGTCATTGCCTACTCAGCCAATATGACATCAAATATACTAGTGACATCATCGGCGCCTCGGTCCCTCTAAACATTGATCAGTAATGAATCATCTCCTCATCCGCTTCTCTACGTCACATTACTGAGTACTGACAACATCCGCATTACATCACTGCTGACGTCATCCTTCATCTACAGCACTGGTGACGTCATCCTTCACCTACACCAATCATATCATTACAGTCATCGTCATCACTTCCTCCACCAATCGCAACATGTAATCGGAAGTGACGTTACGAGGCCCTTCTGATCACCAAAGTCTATTATTAGTGAACCAGGAACCAGCGTCACACTCAAGCTTACTGCCACTCAAAGCTTACCACTACACTCAAAGCTTACCGCCACACTCAAGCCTACCACTACACTCAAAGCTTACCGCCACACTCAAGCTTACCGCCACACTCAAGCTTACCGCCACATTCAAGCTTACCACTACACTCAAAGCTTACAAACAAATCAATAATAAGCATAGTGACTGATAATACTGTAACGAAGGAAGGCAAAGATGTACTGGTTCACACACACACACACACACACACGCACATACATACACACACACACACACACGGGGAGACGGCCTCGGGCTTGTAGATTATCCCCCCAGGTAGCATTAGGGTGTTGAATCATCAGGTGGTAAGGAAGGAAGGAAGGAAGGAAGGAAGGAAGGAAGGAAGGGAGGGAGGAAGGAAGGGAGAAAGGAAGGAAGGGAGAAAGGAAGGAGGGAAGACAGGGTAAGCGCCACGTGGTCCACCACTATCTGAGGCAGCTGTACTGTACCAACACCTCCCTCCTATCAGGCCACCGTCACCTTACCCTCACCTGCCAGGTATGAAACGTAATTAGCGTACTGTAGAGCCTGAGGAAAGACCCATCCTCCTCCTTCCCCTCTACCCCAGACACCTCCTTCCCCTCTCCTTCAGACACCTCCTTCCCCTCTCCCCCAGACACCTCCTTCCCCTCTCCCCCAGACACCTCCTTCCCCTCTCCCCCAGACACCTCCTTCCCCTCTCCCTCAGACACCTCCTTCCCCTCTCCCCCAGACACCTCCTTCCCCTCTCCCCCAGACACCTCCTTCCCCTCTCCCCCAGACACCTCTTTCCCCTCTCCCCCAGACACCTTCCCCTCTCCCCCAGACACCCCCTTCCCCTCTCCCCCAGACACCTCCTTCCCCTCTCCCTCAGACACCTCCTTCCCCTCTCCCTCAGACACCTCCTTCCCCTCTCCCCCAGACACCTCCTTCCCCTCTCCCTCAGACACCTCCTTCCCCTCTCCCTCAGACACCTCCTTCCCCTCTCTCCCAGACACCTCCTTCCCCTCTCCCTCAGACACCTCCTTCTCCTCTCCCTCAGACACCTCCTTCCCCTCTCCCTCAGACACCTCCTTCCCCTCTCCCTCAGACACCTCCTCCTCCTCTCCCTCAGACACCTCCTTCCCCTCTCCCCCAGACACCTCCTTCCCCTCTCCCCCAGACACCTCCTTCCCCTCTCCCCCAGACACCTTCCCCTCTCCCCCAGACACCTCCTTCCCCTCTCCCCCAGACACCCCCTTCCCCTCTCCCCCAGACACCTCCTTCCCCTCTCCCTCAGACACCTCCTTCCCCTCTACCCCAGACACCTCCTTCCCCTCTCCCAGACACCTCCTTCCCCTCTCCCAGACACCTCCTTCCCCTCTCCCTCAGACACCTCCTTCCCCTCTCCCAGACACCTCCCTCCCCTCTCCCCCAGACACCTCCTTCCCCTCTCCCAGACACCTCCTTCCCCTCTCCCCCAGACACCTCCTTCCCCCCACGAGGAACCCCTAACATGGCCCCCTTCAGTTCTCTCCCTCACAAATAATGATCGTAATAAACTGTTTTGTTTCTCTTGCTTTATTTTAATGTTTATAATCATCAAACAATGAATATTTTGTTACAGTTCAATGGCATGGATGACATTGTTCCCTTCCAGTCAGTCATCTGATTCGAGGTTGAGTCACTGATAAAGCACATCTCATGTCTGGGTCCACATGTAACCGGTATTGGCCTTTATTCTCTATTTGAAGAGGGTGGAGGAACCAGATTCACATAAATAAGTAGTAGAAAATGGCAAGAGGACTCCAAGTGCGATCTCACTAACTTTTGGAGATGACTGATACACTGAGCACCAGTATACAGTCCGAGATTTTTCTTCATAGAGGTCTCTGGCAGCAGAGTCGTCCTGAGATCAAGGAATTCGTCTGTATAGGAACTAGAATCGTGCAGGCTGAGAGAATCTGTTGTAAATGAAACACCAGCTGCTGCACCACACTGTGTAAACTGTACCGTACGGCTATTATGATTACACACAATGATAAAAAAAGACAAATAAAAACAAATATTTCTCCCCTAACAAGACAAAGTAACAAAATAAAGTTGAATCAGAGTTTCCACATTTCCTGCAAACATATACGACGTACACTAGCCCGCCATGGCCCCCCTAAAATCTTACCGTGACCCTCTTGGGGGACATGGACCCTAGTTTGAGAAACACTGACCTAGACATCCCCCCCTCCCCCTCACATTGCAATAAATATATTTGCCATTTGCCACCCAGACATAATCGTGACAGCTGTGTCCACCTTAACCTAACCCGTGATGTACTGCTTCCCTCCCTTATCATATTATGTTTATCAACTCCTCTGTAACTTACGTATATACTTATAATATAAATAAACCCAATAAATAAATAAGTAGGTGATAACCGTGATAACCTGTTGTTATTACCACCGTGTACTATTGATACATAATACTTCCTTCATGTATCAGGAGAGCTCAGCCATTGTTATCACTCTGTACCTGTGTCCGGGAGGCTAAATAAACTGCTTCAATATCAATACTACAGTACCAGAGACTTGAGCGAGTGAAGAGGTCCGGGAGGCTGGGGAAGATGGGGTCCTTCCTCCTCCTCCTCAGGGAAGATGGGGTCCTTCCTCCTCAGGGAAGATGGGGTCCTCCTCCTCCTCAGGGAAGATGGGGTCCTTCCTCCTCCTCCTCAGGGAAGATGGGGTCCTCTTCCTAAAACTCCCTCAATTTCTCCTCTTCCTTATCCTCCTCCGCCTCTTCCTCCCCCTAGTCTCCTGACTCCTCTACCTCATCCTCCTCCTCTCCTTCCTCCCCCCCATCCTCCTCCTCATCCTCCCCCGCCTCCTCTTCCTCCCCCGCCTCTTCCTCCTCCGCTAGCCAAGGTGTGCTGGTTTTTGTCCCCGTGCGGTCCAGTGCCGTTAGAGTGAAGGGAAAGACTCTGTTACCGGACCTCACCATCTTCACCATCCTCTCTCACCATCATTGTCACCATACTCTCTCACCATCATTGTCACCATTAACAAGTTCCTCGTGATTATCATCTTCATTATCAATACCACTATTATCAAGCTCTTCGTCATTGTCACCCTCATCATCATTATAACCCTCATTTCCATCATTATCATCATTAATACCATAATTATCACTATCCACATCATTAAAATTAACCTAATCATAAAACTAATCATCATCATCACCATCACCACCATCATCATCATCATTACCATCATCATCATCATCCTCCACCACCACCATCATCATCATCATCATCATCATCCTCCTCCTCCTCCTCCTCAGTGCATTATTATTTTAACTAATTTATTTATTTCTTTTCTTAATTACATTGTCACTTTTTACTGTCCTTGTTTAGTTTTCTTGTTTTATTTGTTTGGTTTTGCTTAATTTTCATTGTTTTGTTTCTTTGTTTAGTATTGTGTCTCGTGTTTGTTTTTATTTTCCCTTGTTTTGTTTATTTGCTTTGATTACTTGTTTGTTTGTTTGTTTGTTTACCCACTGTAGTTGTTCAATTTACTTGCGTGATTGTTTGGTTGTTTTACTTGTTCATTTTGCTTCCTAAAGTTGCTCGTTTATATTTGCTTGTTTCGTTTTTCTTATAAAAGACTATTGGATTGACCTATTGATTACCTACTTCCCTAACCTAACCTAACCTATCCTATCCTATCCTATCCTAACCTAATCTAACCTAATCTTCCTGTGTTTGTTTGTTTGTTTTGATTCCTTGCTTAAAACCTCGTGATTGGTAATAGCTATGTGTGTGGACAAGGTTGTCTGTCTGTCTGTCTGTCTGTCTGTCTGTTTGTCTGTTTTTTCTCGTGAGGTTTATAATGAAGACGTCCTATAACAAGTGTGTGTGTGTGTGTGTGTGTGTGTGTGTCCAGTACGAGGGGGGCAACAGGAGTACCCGGGGGGGGGGGGGGGGGAAATCTGCCACGTCTGATTGTGTCACTGGATACACCCTCCTCACACTTGACCTGGCTGGGGATCGAACCCTGGATGTAGTAATGAGAGGTACGCACGTAACTTCTACAAGAAATATTTATCATACATATTAACAAACTATTATATATTTCCCATACATCATATACCTACGTTATGGTAAGTGAAGGTGAGTTATATACTATTTGGTTATATCTCCCAAAGCTGTAACTACACACTACATCAAGTTAACAACGTCAGCAAACTATTGATGATATGAGACCTTGATCTTCGTCAATTCTATTCCCACCCTGTGACTAACACTCGTGGTTGGGCAGCTTACAAACGGTTCCAAGTTTAGTGTTTGTCCAGGATCTCTTACACGGCGTGATGCTCGTGTCCTACTCGGGAGCCCAGCCACTTGACACCGGCCTCTTCGTGAATGCCAGCTGCACCTCATCCTTCAGCTTGGCCTCAATCCTCCCCACTTTCGAAACCGAGGGAGACCAGTAGAGACCAGCCAGCAGCAGCCATTCAGTCTGAGGGTCTGCCGCATATTACTCATCAACAACTCAGCCCCATTCACCTCCGTATGGTTCCTCATCAGTAAACAACACGACCTGTCTACCACGGTCATATACTGGGGACTAAACACGGTCATATACTGGGGACTAAACACGGTCACATACTGGGGACTAAACACGGTCACATACTGGGGACTAAACACGGTCATATACTGGGGACTAAACACGGTCATATACTGGGGACTAAACAGTCATGGTAACGGTGTGGACCATGAGTAACAGTGTGGACCATGAGTAACAGTGTGGACCATGAGTAACAGCGTGGCCCATGAGAAACAGCGGTGGACCATGAGTAACAGTGTGGACCATGAGTAACAGCGTGGCCCATGAGTAACAGTGTGGACCATGAGTAACAGTGTGGCCCATGAGTAACAGTGTGGACCATGAGTAACAGTGGGGACCATGAGTAACAGTGTGGATCATGAGTAACAGTGTGGACCATGAGTAACAGTGTGGACCATGAGTAACAGCGTGGCCCATGAGTAACAGTGTGGATCATGAGTAACAGTGTGGACCATGAGTAACAGTGTGGACCACGAGTAACAGCGTGGCCCATGAGTAAGAGTGTGGACCATGAGTAACAGTGTGGACCATGAGTAACAGTGGTGGACCATGAGTAACAGTGGTGGACCATGAGTAACAGTGGGGACCATGAGCAACAGTGTGGACCATGAGTAACAGCGTGGCCCATGAGAAACAGTGGGGACCATGAGTAACAGTGTGGACCATGAGTAAGTGGTGGACCATGAGTAACAGCGTGGACCATGAGTAACAGTGGGGACCATGAGTAACAGTGTGGACCATGAGTAACAGTGTGGACCATGAGTAACAGTGGTGGACCATGAGTAACAGTGTGGACCATGAGTAACAGTGGTGGACCATGATTAACAGTGTGGACCATGAGCAACAGTGTGGACCATGAGTAACAGTGGTGGAAAATGAGAAACAGTGGTGGAAAATGAGTAACAGTGTGGACCATGAGTAACTGGATCATGAGTAACAGTGTGGACCATGAGCAACAGTGTGGACCATGAGTAACAGTGTGGACCATGAGCAACAGTGTGGACCTTGAGTAACAGTGTGAACCATGAGTAACAGTGTGGACCATGAGTAACAGTGTGGACCATGAGCAACAGTGTGGACCTTGAGCAACAGTGTGAACCATGAGTAACAGTGTGGACCATGAGTAACAGTGTGGACCATGAGCAACAGTGTGGACCATGAGTAACAGTGTGGACCATGAGTAACAGTGTGGACCATGAGTAACAGTGTGGACCATGAGTAACAGTGTGGACCATGAGTAACAGTGTGGACCATGAGTAACAGTGTGGATCATGAGTAACAGTGTGGACCACGAGTAACAGTGTGGACCACGAGTAACAGTGTGGACCATGAGTAACAGTGTGAACCATGAGTAACAGTGTGGACCACGAGTAACAGTGGTGGACCATGAGTAACAGTGTGGACCATGAGTAACAGCGTGGCCCATGAGAAACAGTGGGGACCATGAGTAACAGTGTGGACCATGAGTAAAAGTGGTGGACCATGAGTAACAGTGTGGACCTTGAGTAACAGTGTGGACCATGAGTAACAGTGTGGACCATGAGTAACAGTGTGGACCATGAGTAACAGTGTGGACCATGAGTAACAGTGTGGACCATGAGTAACAGTGTGGACCATGAGTAAGTGTGGACCATGAATAACAGTTTGGACAACGAATAAATATAGCACTGTATCGTCACTGCAGGCAGAAGGTTGGCGTACGTTCGTCAGGCGTGGCTTACAATAAATGACACTGAGTTCCAGACGCCTGGTGTGGACTATAGTGGGTGGAATTTGTTCAATCAAGAGTTGTCTCATCACCTGAAGATTAGACCCCTCAGCTTATTTCACCTGAAGAATAACCACCCTAACCTAACGTCATGTAACCTAACTTAACCACATGCATGCTAAGCTAACGTAATTCAACATAACTTAACCTAATGTGACCTAACCCCCAAGTAACGTTAGAACCATCAGGTGACTGTAATAAGCGTCATGTCTTGTACTGTCTTCCCTTGACCTACAGTACGTGTCAGTCACCCAGCACTCGCTTGAGGACACAACTCCATAAGCATTAACGGCAGCGGAACAAGCAATTAAACAAGGCCTGACGAGCCCCTCCACTCTCTAGTCATGCACTCTTAATATTCTCTGCCAGGAAACGTTCGTCCGCCTCCTGTCTGTCTGAAGTGAGACACAAATATCATAGAGTGGGGCGAATCCTGTTTATTATGCTGCATGTAGTCTGGTGCACTAAGATAAACGGCCTAATGCCATGGTCGTGTGTTGTACGAACAAGTACATAATATACCAAACGGCTTTAAAAGTTAATTTAACACTGTCTGGTTAATAAGGATGTCGTGTACTAGAAGTACTAGACTTTTACTGAAGATAAACAAGGTACATTTGTCAATATTTGCACTGTGTCTAATCTTAAATTACTCATGTAAGCTGACGTAAGGCATTACCAACCTGGCTCAGGATTCTCAAATAGTGGATGACCCGTTAGTTTAAGGTAAAACATCCACACGCCATTGTAGGTGTTTCAGTGAGCCACTTGGATACGTTCTCGGAAATCATGAAGGGAAACTATCAGAGTAGGTTATGCTGTGATAATGTGTGGGCGAGCCTCAATTCCTTAGTACTGTATTCATATCAGTCGTATGTATATGTATATATATATATATATATATTAAATCGTCTCACGTTTATCTTACTCATATTTGTGCCAGTGATGAAGGGCGCCTGGGTGAGGAACTAAGAGTGCAACTTCCATATATCTAAGTCTAGTTCCCCCTCCGCGTGATGCCTGCTGCTGCGTTCTGATTGGCCAGAATTTTCACCAAGCTTTTACCTCTGATTGGTTTACCGCACCAGAATACAAGTTAACTCCGCCTCCTCGACGATGCCATATGTCAGATGAATTTGTACAATAATTTTTGGGTAGAGTAGATTAAGGACGTATAACATCTCATTATGGTTCAGTCATTTTACACCACAACAATAATGAAAAACAACAACGTTTTTCATATAAATTTGTGAACTTGGTAAGTTTGAAAATATTTCACACATTTACAAAGGTAATCTTTGTCTCCATTGTTAAGTCTTTATTTTCTTATAAAACCAAAAGAATCTTCATATTACTCAATAAGTCACCAAGAAGTAAACAGTAAATGAAAAGGTGATTCCTATATTCAACTGTAACCCCAACAGTCATTTCATTCATCCATACAGTACAAGTAAATATCTATGGCATATTTGATTATTACAGCAATGTTAAGGTTACTGTTCATAGAATATAACTATCTTTAATACTTTGTTTTATCTCCATTGAATGTCAATATGTATGTATACAATGTAAGAATTTGTACACATTAAAATAAATTAATATTACCTCAATAATCTAAGTCAGCAACAGTACACAACCCGCTGTTCTCAGATACCCAAACAGCTTCCTCGGTATGACTGCAACTTTACCATTTTCTTCTAGTAGGTACCGTATATAAACACCGATAAATGCCGCAGTGTCGCCTCACATACACAGTCTGTACTACCCAAGACGGTTGATGGCTTTTGTTAGGTTACCATAGAAATATAATGCCATTACAACCTCATGCAGTGCAGCTCAGCAAACAATTTATATTAGTAACAGTACCGGGTATAGTTCGCCGACATCTCCAGAAACAGGAAAGTCTTAACTACAGTACAGCCCAACATGTTGTTCTCTAATAAGTGTTACAGTATAAGATGACCTAGGCATTAGGAAATATAATCAGAGACTTAAGTGCTTTTATACTGATTTTAAATTAAGAAAAAACACTTGGTAGAAATATTAACAAGGTAAATAAGATAATTGGCCTAATAAAAGCATTTGATTACCTTGGCAAGCTGTTTATAATCGTGTTTCCACAAGTCCTAAATCAGGTACTATACTGAATATGCAAATCAGATATAGTTTCCACACTTTGCAAATTACAGTATATAGGAACCATTAATAATTTCTTGTGGTGAGCGACTAGACTAGAAACATCATTAAAAGGTCTGACTTATGAAGAAATACTAATGGTATTAAAACTCGCTACACTTACATACAGAAGGTTCAGGGGAGAAATTATTTAATGTTTCCAAATCATGGACAATTCTATACTATGTCTGATTATGTCTGAAACCAAAATCGACTCCATCAAGAGAACACGATAAAAAGAATGAAAAAAGTTCGAGACTGAATATAATAACATTGTTTGTAATAGTTGTGGATAACTGGAATAATCTGTCTGCAGCAGTGGTAACTCCATCACTGATACAATGTGAAAACAGCTGGACATTACTTGGCACACATAACAGATATATGACTACATTTAAAATCAAATTAAGCACCACAACACCCGACATATCTAAAACTGCCGTCACAAAAGGAATAGCCTCAAGCAAAAGATTTTGGGTGATATTCTGAGAGAAAATAGAGCACAGCAAAATACGAGTGGACTAATAACTGAATCCCAACAGTTATGTAAAGCCCAACACGATGTGCTGTAATACTTCTCAATACAATGCAGTAAACTGGTCTACAAAATAAAAGGTATTACTGGTATACTTCAATAATCGTTATAGTAGGAACTAAAAACGTACGATCTATGATCATAAATCACTTGCAGTGGGCAGGGTACGGAGGAGAGGGACTGCGGTGAAAAACTGATCATGACTCTAATATGATGTCACTAGGTGCTTTTTACGCGAAGACATTAATTGTTTTCTTTACCTTAAACACTGTATTGTATTCAGCAGAAATCAGCCTGTCAGCGGGTTGTTGTCCGTTCTTTGTTCACGCTCGGACCCGCTCGGTCAAACTGTCGTCCCCCAAAAAACGTAAAATTATACCATGCCGCCACAAAAAAAAAAATGCTTTTATTAGTACCAGATATTAAAATAAGCACAGGTATTTTTGTTTAATATGGTGGGGGGTCCGCCCCTTGGCTAGGAAATTAGGTAGGTTTATTTGGTTGGTTATGTCAGGTTCTGTGCAACGTTGTATCATTTTTATTGTATTACTATAGGTCATTTTTCGTTAACCACCCATCACCTTTTTTCACATGAAAAATATATACCTGACCTGACCTGACCTAACCTAACAGGCCTCGTCCTACTTAGCCGGGGGGGCTTGAGACTTAGAAAATTCGTGATTATTACAACAAATAAATCGCGAACATCGCGTTTATTTTTTAAATGCCCAGCGAAATTCAAGTGTATTCTTTCGTTTCTTAAAAGGATCTATTAAATGGTAAGAGAAAAAATCGTAAAAAGGCGATGGTGGTCAACAAAAAATGACCTTACTATAATCCAAAGAACATCTGTGGAAAAAAGTAACGAAATCGAACCACTCTTTCTGTTAGCCGACTGTTCCAGGATTACCGAATACAATAAAACGCCTCGAACAAAACCGTCACTAATAAAACCAAAAATGTGAACGACCACACAGGCATCCAACCTCAGAAGGCGGCGGGGTAATACTTTACTTCAGGGAGGGACAGTTTACACCACGTTACCAAACAGTTCCAAATTTCACAAACTCCCCAAAAATAGAACATTACTGAGGTTAACGTTAAGCCTTGCATGTAATAGTGAGTTATGGACACTGTTGAAAAAGCTAAGGTCTATTTATCTGGACTCTTCAATATTTCCGTTTTAGAAGACTTCTTTATAACTTACCTGTGTCATTAACTTGTCAGCTTCACAGTCCACCGCCTCTATTAATCTTGACGTTTGACAAATGGCAACTGATCCGCTATTTACATGCTACTGCACTTGATTTAGACTCGTGTGAAATAGGTGGATCATCCGGGGTGTTCAGTATGAATATATCCACCTCCTGAGTCTCCCATTATATATAAATCCGTGATGGTACTTCATAAAACCAACTAATTGTTCACCTACACTATATCCAATGTAATATAGAACCATTTTCTTATATTATCTTATCAAATACATATATATAGTACAATAGAATTACCGTAACCTCACCTTTGTTCCTATCAATGTTTCCCAGAGGATTTAATTACTTTTCAGCACAATTATTGATAATCCGAGTACCACAAACCACAGGTGTCCGACACGCTACACCTGGCGGGGTGACACAGACCTCGGCCTCTCTACCAAAGACTATAAGAAAGACGGGAAGCTCAGCCATTATGTAACACAAGAACGAACGAACAAATTTGGTAGTGCGGCTGATAGATGTTGCTAGTATGGAGCGCGTCGTCTGCTAGTTTACACATTAAATATGACAATAGGAATCCGCACACGAGCACAAAATACAAATGAATATTCTTATAAAAAATATTAATAATAGACATGAATAAATACAAAAATAAATAAAAAGTGAGAAACAATATACGTACAGTATGTATGTTTGGCTTCCAATATCTTCCCGGGCGGTGGTACCTCCCTGTTTGGTAGCTGCCTACTACCGCCCTCAACCAACAATAACTACCAACACCTTCAACCATCAATAACTACCAACACCTTCAACCATCAATAACTACCAACACCTTCAACCATCAATAACTACCAACACCTTCAACCATCAATAACTACCAACACCTTCAACCATCAATAACTACCAACACCTTCAACCATCAATAACTACCAACACCTTCAACCATCAATAACTACCAACACCTTCAACCATCAATAACTACCAACACTTCAACCATCAATAACTACCAACACCTTCAACCATCAATAACTACCAACACCTTCAACCATCAATAACTACCAACACTTCAACCATCAATAACTACCAACACCTTCAACCATCAATAACTACCAACACTTCAACCATCAATAACTACCAACACTTCAACCATCAATAACTACCAACACCTTCAACCATCAATAACTACCAACACCTTCAACCATCAATAACTACCAACACCTTCAACCATCAATAACTACCAACACCTTCAACCATCAATAACTACCAACACTTCAACCATCAATAACTACCAACACCTTCAACCATCAATAACTACCAACACCTTCAACCATCAATAACTACCAACACCTTCAACCATCAATAACTACCAACACCTTCAACCATCAATAACTACCAACACCTTCAACCATCAATAACTACCAACACCTTCAACCATCAATAACTACCAACACCTTCAACCATCAATAACTACCAACACCTTCAACCATCAATAACTACCAACACTTCAACCATCAATAACTACCAACACCTTCAGCCATCAATAACTACCAACACCTTCAACCATCAATAACTACCAACACCTTCAACCATCAATAACTACCAACACTTCAACCATCAATAACTACCAACACCTTCAGCCATCAATAACTACCAACACCTTCAGCCATCAATAACAACCAACACCTTCAACCCTCAATAACTACCAACACTTCAGCCATCAATAACTACCAACACCTTCAGCTATCAATAACTACCAACACCTTCGACCATCAATAACTACCAACACCTTCAGCCATCAATAACAACCAACACCTTCAACCATCAATAACTACCAACACTTCAACCATCAATAACTACCAACACCTTCAACCATCAATAACTACCAACACCTTCAGCCATCAATAACTACCAACACCTTCAGCCATCAATAACTACCAACACCTTCAACCATCAATAACTACCAACACTTCAACCATCAATAACTACCAACACTTCAGCCATCAATAACTACCAACACCTTCAGCTATCAATAACTACCAACACCTTCAACCATCAATAACTACCAACACCTTCAGCCATCAATAACAACCAACACCTTCAACCATCAATAACTACCAACACTTCAACCATCAATAACTACCAACACCTTCAACCATCAATAACTACCAACACCTTCAGCCATCAATAACAACCAACACCTTCAGCCATCAATAACTACCAACACCTTCAACCATCAATAACTACCAACACTTCAGCCATCAATAACTACCAACACCTTCAGCTATCAATAACTACCAACACCTTCAACCATCAATAACTACCAACACCTTCAGCCATCAATAACAACCAACACCTTCAACCATCAATAACTACCAACACTTCAACCATCAATAACTACCAACACCTTCAGCCATCAATAACTACCAACACCTTCAGCCATCAATAACTACCAACACCTTCAACCATCAATAACTACCAACACCTTCAACCATCAATAACTACCAACACCTTCAGCCATCAATAACTACCAACACCTTCAGCTATCAATAACTACCAACACCTTCAGCTATCAATAACTACCAACACCTTCAACCATCAATAACTACCAACACCTTCAACCATCAATAACTACCAACACCCTCTTTGTTACTTATTTCATGGGTGTGTAGAGCTGTTCCCTCATCAGCCAGTACCAATACTCCATACTGCTGCCATCTGAGCTCATCCTGTAATGCCAAACCTGTGTCCATGGTATCTTCTGCCTTCTTGCACTCTCTTCACCTCTCTTGAATTCTCATGTGTTCGTAAAATTCGACTGCCTTAGTTTTTTACCTATACAAAATTATCCCACAACAAAATGGCTGCTGTCAAAATTACGGTCTAAGCCCTAGACTCTTTGGCTTCAGATACAGTATTCCATATAGGTGGGACCACCATGCTTGGAGCTCCACGAGTCTCGAAGACTTGCTTTACCATCTTCCCCGGGTTGAACTTGAGACTCACAAAAAGTGGTTAAACTTATTCTGTCCTCAAAAATTTTTAATATCTCTCGTAAGACAAGCAGAATGATCTCCAGGTAATTAAAGGAATGATTGGTACAGGGAATAACAGCCATTATATTGATATTGGTGATTCACCATTAAATACCCAATGTGAACGCCAGCCATCGTAGCAGCATTGTCATACACCTGACCATGAGGGTTCATGGCAGCCATCTTGTACTTTCCTAATGATTTGCTTTGTTAAAGCATCAGTCATTGCCTTCCAGCTCCATAAAAATCGAGAAGTGACTTACTATCACCTCTCCACATGTAGTATGGACAGATCCTAGAATTGCTGTACAGTCCTCTGATGAAGTGACCTGGGATACTATACAAGATACAGGCTTGCTATTTTGACCTCCTTGATGATGATGTAATTCACCTGCACACCCAGTAGTTGTAGGAAGTCATTTAGAATGGTTGGTGGGAGGTATTTTCTCAACAATTTCATGAATAACAGAAAAGTACCTTGATTGTTATTTATCCCTGAAAAGTAAGATGTTGCCATTATAAGAACATAATACTGTCAAGTATTCGTGTTGTTTGAGAAAAATGGGCATCAAATTGTGATTGTAATTTGTTAATGCAAATGTTTACAGTCATATCAAGAAAATGGTCTCAAGATTTGATTGTTTTTCATTAGAGCGATATAAAGAAAGGGGTGTCTAAATGTAAGGGTTACCAACGTATATTAGGGTTACCTGTACATAATTAAGACCCATTACCTTCTACAGATTAAGCACAATTCTATCCCCATCAAACTAGCCATAACTTAGCCTTAATTTAGTTTTTGGTGAGAAATACACTTACAAATGGTATATATTAAGAAAACATTTTATTTGTATAAGTTTTTGAATGAAAATATATGATGTCCACGATGCAGTTCTCCAAAATCATAAAGTATTTCTAATAATTTCTTTACCGGCACATCTTATAATGGAGATAATAGTATCCTGGTCCACGCACACTGAAAGTCTTAGTACAACCAAGAATCAATACACAGTGCAAATTTCAGTTTCTATAGGTGGATCATGAAGCATTGTCTTCATTTTCTTCCAGAGACTGTTCCACATACTCCACCAATGTCTGAAACAAAGTAGAAAGCATAATATAAGTTAAGGGCAAACAAGTTAGTTTAGTATTATTATGTAAACGATAAAACAAAAGCTCTTTTATACCCCTACTCAGATTGGGTCAGCACTTGATGAGATAACTGGACAAGCCCTCAAAAATAATCCTTAGGTACTGTATGCCAATCCTCTCCTACTCAACCACCCTTCACCTTTGTGTCCTCTGTTGATATATCCACTTCCAGATAGCTGAAACACCTCACTTCCTCTAATCTAATTTACAATATAATCCTCCGCAACATTTTCATTTATTCTTAGGATTTTTCCCTTTATACTGGACAACCACCCATACATCCTAACATTACTCTGGTGTTTGTCCCTCTGTCACACAGTGCCTATAAAATACTTAATTTTTTATCCTCTTGTCATATATAATGTGTATAATACATATCAATCATCTGTTCCTCTATCATACACAATGAAAACAATCATTTATTTTATTATTGTTGTTTTTTTACATCTCATCCTTAACAGTTCAATGGTAACTCCATCCACTACTAACACCTTCTCATTCTTAAGCTTCCTTGCTGCCTCACTCATAACTTTCCCTTTCAACAATGTCTCCATCACACTCATTGTGGCATTGTTTATTGAATTCTAAAGCAATGGTGAGGGTTATGGTGACCAAAATGATACAGTGCTCATCTCTTGTCTAAAGAGTCACTGGTTCATGCTCCCAGATGTGAATGGGTTCTCAGTATCACAAATAAAGTAGTGAAGGCAGTTGAGAGTAATACTGACCACAATGCCTCCTTGTGTATGCTAGGTTTAGTATTCAGTGTGCTTTACCTTCAGTGCCCCTAATGGACCATTAGGCCTACAGGATCCACTTAACAGGCCATTAGGCCTATAGGATCCACTTAAACTTCTTATGGTAGTGTAGCTTACACCTTACTTTGACATTACTGTACAGTAAAATCATTGGATTATACATTTCATATTTACCTTTCTGGAGAGATTGTAAATCCTCTGACATATTTCAACTACAACCTCTAATCCTTCACAAAGGTTATCTGCTGACACTTGGCCTCCTTGTACTAAAAGGGTAACTTGACCATTGGCATACTTGGGCATCATTCCAACAGTCAACTGGCCACCCTCACTGCCTGAGCTGCGAATCTCACGGCCTTCATATTCCTCTTCATAATGTGTTGGGTCAGCATAAAGAATACCATTATGCCACAGCTGAAATAAAGTATTGTACAAACTTGCAATGAAATCTTAAAATGTGCAACAGCCCAAATAATGTGTTGAACTCATTCATACCTATAGCACTTTGTAACAGTTTTTATCCATAATACTTTAACTCAAATTGCCTTGAACGTGGGAAAAGACTGACGGTCATATTACGGACATGATGCACCAGCAGGAGTGTTGTGCATCACAAGATTAAACTTAGGAATTTATTTTCTTCAACATCTGTCAGTTTTTTTGCTGGTAGAAATAACTCAACTTTAATCATTGGGAGATACTGGCCATGCACGAGTTTAACTGCACTCAACTACAAGTCATAAATAGTAATACAACAATAAATATTCACCACTGTAGCTCCAATGACGAGGTCATAGACATCAATATTGGCATGGCAGAGAGCTAAGCCAGCAGCAGTGATACAAGCAGCCAGCAGTCCTCCATCATCCTCAATAACAGTCACATATACATCTATCTGGGACTTTGGGAATTTGTCCTGTGGAATTACAAGAGGAAATTATCAATATATTTCTTCATACACACAGGATCAAATTTCCATCTTACAAACTTCTACTTTTTATGATCCACACAAAATGTGATAACAATCATGAGGTCATCATTCACTTACAAGGATAATAACAGTTTCTAGGGCATCTTTCAGTTGTCTGCTCATCTCCTTTTGTTGTTTGTCAGGCTGTGGTGATCGCCTCACTGGGCAAGAGAATGGGGCCATCTTCACTTCACACAACACCTATGGATGAGAACATTCTTTATTTTCATAAATTAAATTAAATTAAATTTCCGAGACACTATAGTGCTGTGATTTTATGTTCGTATCACCATCCTCATTTCAGCTTGCTCAAGGCTTCTTATGTCTCATACATATTGCATACTTATTCACAGCACACAAACAATTACCTAAGTAACAAAAGCACAGACTTATACTGTGCTCTGAGAGCAACCCACCCAGATAGTACATTCTAATCTACACAAAATCATGTAAGATACAGAATAAAATACTGTACTGTACACTGCTCTGACACAGATATGGACAAACACTTTACAAACACACACACATACACTTGTATACAGTATACACAAATTGTACTCCCATCTACACACTAACAGACCATCAGCCAATATCACACTAATACTTGCCATGTTTCATCAAAATTGGTTAACATGTTTGAACTGGTCATTCACTCAGAGCCCCCCCCCCCCCAACACACACACATACAAAGAGAAAAAATAATATCTTCCTGATCTAAGTACACACTATACCTTATTTTACAATATATTTAGGAAAACACTTTTTAGTGTACAGTATTTTATCATTTAGTGTTTACTCCTAAAGTTTATTACTAATGTGGATCATCATACTGTACACTAAGTCTGCATAAATAAAATACATTTCCAATGATATTTCCTTCCTGTGGCCATAATGTTCTTAACATGAGGGTTAAATACTGCAGACTGAACGTGTTAGCACCGTCCTTGTTGATAATATGTTATTACCAAGTTGTTGTTACTAACATGTCCATACAATACACTACTATGACAACTTAATACTGTACAGTGCTGTAGTAGTCTTAGTTGTACGCTGATATATGGAGTTACGTGCTAGAGTGTGGCGATGGCTGTCAGTATTATTCACTGTTTTTATCATAATTTAAGTTTCTTTCAAAAGCTAAAGGATGTTTACTAATAACAATAATAAGGTGAATGTGGCAGGTATAACATTAATAGATAGTAATGCTTGTAAGAGTTCACAAATGGTTACTGATTACCTCTGAAGAATTGGGTGCCATACTGACAACAACTGTCTCTGGTTATCCAGCTTAATATTTACAATAAATCCTTTTATAATTAATTGCAAGTTATAATAATACAGTAATATGTTTAAGTAAACAATAACACTTTTATTATGGAGTTGGTCTAAGTAAATCTGGCTTACTGGAGACAGTATTTGGGGGATTCATTAGCCTGTGGGAGACTCACAGGCCACAACCTCACATATTAATGATATTATATACAAGGTGATTTTTTCAGCCTTTTTTTCTAAAGTGTCATATACAGTATGTCATAAAATACGAGTCACAACAATTACTAACTTAATATAAACTTGTGAAAGGACAAAGACATACAACAATAGGTATGAGGGTGAACTGTGGGAATGGACACAAAGCCTCACCTTGCAAGACATGTTGAAGTCAGAACCTCTCTGTACGTCCATGGGTCCATAAACCCCACAACAAACTTTAGTGTTTCCAACCTCCAGGTAGGACGATCCTTTTGCTTGACTAATCACTCCCAAACTCATGACTGCAAACAATAAAATTTTGTTTAATTTGTCAGTACATAATCCTTCAGAAACTTGTCACATCAAATAATTTATCAGTCAAAATTCTACAAACTTAATGTACTCGAGTCAAAACATACACATATCCATGCATTTCTTCACTACATCCAATCTTCATCCTTAGTTACACTGCCCATATCAGTTCATAATATAAGCTAAAACATCTAATAAATGTTTTCAATAATCACTTCATTGGGATAACAACTTTACTCCAATGTTTTATTCAATATACTTCTTAACTACTGTAACTACTCTACTCCCACACATTCCTTCATATTACATCTCAAGAGTAAATATTCCTCTAAGAGTAAATGTACCCTAACATAATTACAACAACAATATATACTAAAATTAACACTGATTATGATTTTTCTTCCATGCAAAAAAATGCTGTAAAAAAAATCTTAAAAAAAAAGGTAAACACTTACAATATTTACGAGGGTCAACAGCAGACCGAGCATCCCTTCTTGAGGAATCCTCTCCTAAAAAAGAACTCTTCTCTTGTGTCTGCAGCAGGGAGTACGGAATACTTTTTTCTGGACCCATGATCCGACGAGTGTCACGACTTCCCATCTTGGCTTGTATTTCTTTGACAACTTCCAAGAGGCTGAGATATATCTAGGAATATGGAATAATACACTCAATCCTGTAAAAAAAATATATAAAATTGCAATGAAATTTACCAGTGTCTATCTTTACAAGTATATACGTAATTCAGATAATTATTTGCAATAAGTTAGTACAGTAGCTACAAAGTATGATTTAGGCAGTGCCAACATACATTATGATTGCAGCAAAGACAGTACTGTTCACAACAGTGGAGCAGGTGATTATAATTATCAAAGGGTATTACTCAGGAACAGTATTGCTGATTAACCAGGAACTTCAGAAATTTTTTCTATAGAAGAAGAATTCTTTCTTACCTCTAGGAAATTCAAATATTTGTTAATGATTTTAATTTTCTACACAGTTTTGGAAATTTTTTCATCTTGAACACTATTCTACTTCCACTTACTTCCGTCCAGACAAAGCCATTTTCACCTTTTAGATGACAAAATTTTCACACAGGAATGCTTCCCAGTGACACATAATCAAGCATCAACTTTATAACATTTATGTGTAGAAGATAACATCTTCCCTACCTTAAGATGCCAAATATGACAAATGATTTACAATTTTCATAATATTATTTTGTCCTAAATGTTTCCCAGCAACTGTTCCACACAGAGGAACAACTTACCAGCTACAGTTACATTACTAGTACAGTACATGATTAACAGGATAGGATGAACCAACCTAACCTACTTATTCTAGGTCAGGGCAGATAAGGTACTGTAGGAAGGGTGAGGTTTGGTTGGTCAACATCTCTAATAAATTATGCAGTAATGTAGAAGGTGGTAAGTTGTTCCTCGGTATACAATAGTCACTGGGAACCATTCCTGTGCATTAAACGTTACCTGTAAAGAATACCGGTGCTGGGCTGTTGTTAATTTGTGTTCTGACTGAAACAGTGGCCAAAATAATATTTTGAAGAACAAATCCTCTTCATTTTGAGGGATTGTCGTGAGATAAGAAAGAAGATTTCCACTGAAATATTGGTAATAGTTCAGATCAACTGTACACCTTCACTACCTACTGTCCAATATTTCACCATAAAACACAATGCTTTCTTACCTCATGAAATTGACATAAAATGTACAAGTAATATATTGTGAGTGGAAAAACTTTTATGATTTTATTTTTTGGCTATAATTTAGAGACACAGTCAGCGTCGCCAACCGATACCTGCCATACTGTGTTCTCGAAGATGTGTTACAGCACTATTTTAGGTTAAGTTAGGTTAGGTTAGCTTGGTTAATTTAATGAACAATAAATTATAGAAAGTGGCAGTAGCTAATTCATGAATGTTAGTAGTTGCCGAGAGGAACCGTCAATAATTTGTCATTCATAAAGTGAACCAAACCTAACTACCTAATCAGACCTATCCTAAACTACTACAGTCATATTGTATGTTATATTAAAAAAAATAATAAAATGCCGAGACGCAACAAATATGGCAGGTAGATTTTAGTCTTCTCTGCAGACTAACGATGTAAAAGCATAAATCTAATTTACACAAAACATATTGATCAAGCATTTCTCATCAATTTCATGAAGTAAGAAACATTTGATGATCTCTAGTAAAATGTCATACAGTAGGTAGGTATGACACACAATTGGTCTTAACTATTACAAAAATTTTGTTTAATAGTATTACCAACTAAATAGCAATATACTGTATCCACAAAACAGTAATATTATCGTTTCAGTTATCCACCAACTTGGAAGCTGAAATTACCCTATGTGGGAAAAACATAATTTCAGCCCAACCTAACCTAACCTTCACCCAACCCAAGCTAAGCTAAGCTAAGCTAACCTAACCTCCACCCAACATGATAAACTAATGTCAACTTGTATGATGATTTACTACATACATATCATTTAGTATATACAGTATCATACAAGGTTCATTATAGTATGGTAGTGTATTACTCTTCTTTCTCACCTCAACTCTTTTGGAATATTTATAAGGAAGAAAAGTTATTGTGGTTTTTACCTTAATTAGTTACTATTCACCTAAAGAACTGTAACTTAGGTGTATTTGAAGGTTACTTTATAGAGGTGCCGCCACGTTGGTTTGATAGTTGTTATTGGTGTGTTGAGGCCAAGGAAGGTGTACTGTAAGGAACTATCAGCCTTATGGGAGTGATTACTAGGCAATACACACACACATATAGTTCATAACAGACTAACCGCTCAACCTGCTAATTAGGTGATAAATGGTGAAATGGTAAATAATAAAAATATATAAATTAATGTCATTGGTACAGAAAAAAATCAGCGGGAAATATTATATAGTGTAAAAAAATCCAGCACACCACTTTCCATTTGCTGTCTTCTGGCTTGTGCAATAGACGGCGCTCGTGTCACGGCCTAATGTTCCTTATGGTAGTCCCTGGTTGAGAGCTTGAGGCGCCGCAGATCACCATCACCTTTATCAGCATTCAATTCATAACTAATATTGGTGTGGGTAGTCGTAATTACTTTTAATTGTTTATATTTTCAACATGTTACCATTATTTTAAAGAAAATCATTACCCAAATAAAAAAAAAATACGTGACTGCCTCACATGGATGTCAATTTGCTGTATGAAAGAAAATTAATTTGCTTGGATGAATATATAATTGACAGCAGTTGGTGTGTGTATGAACAGTTTTATTAGACACTGTGTGTGTGTGTGTCTGCGTGATGATACATACGATGTGTTTTATGAGTGTGTGGCATGATACAGAGGTGTGTGTGTGTGGAATGGTGATATAGACTGTGTGTGTGTGATGGTACAGACGTGTGTATGTGGAAGAGGGTTATAATTCAGTAGATGTAACAAAGAAAACCCCTAATCAGTAATATGTTTATCATTATGATTATAATTAGGATTATAGGTAATCATATAATAATCATTTAGTGTACGTTATCAAATCCCTTTATATTTCAAGATTTCGTAAATTCGGTAATTGTTTAACTTACATGGATTATATGGAACTTAATTGAAATTTACAACAATTCACTGTATACTGTGAATCTTAGAGTAAAACTAATACACCTACAACCACAAGCAAAGGTAAATTTATAATACGAGACGTAAACCAATGGTACAGGTTAAAGTGACTGGACATGCCTACTACCTAGTACTGCACCAGCCTAAGGGTAGAACCTGAGAAGTGAATGACGGACATGACGTCGGGTTTTAAGTTGAAAAAAGATGAGAACAAATAAGTCCTTAAGTCAGTAAACACCATTATCAGCAGCAGGTAGAGATAGTAAGTCAACACGTGAGGGGAGGTGTTGGTCACGGTGGGAGGCGGCGCATGATACCAGCCAACACAAAACCTCCAACCTCTTTTTATCTATCGTGGTCTTCACTGCAGCTCTTCCTCAGGTGACAGCCCAGCAGTCAACGCTACTACCTGGAACAACATTATTAACATGGGATCAACCGGATGACTAATTTGTAATGACCATCATTAAGACCACTCACCACAGCTCTTGTGGCTCAGGTAAAGTTAATATAATATTATGAATTTAAAACACCTATACCTTACATAAAGTGACCTACACCTTACATAAGGTGACCTACACCTTACATAAGTGACCTACACCTTACATAAGTGACCTACGCCCTACATAAAGTGACCTACACCTTGCATAAAGTGACCTACACCTTACATAGTGACCTACACCTTACATAAGTGACCTACACCTTACATAGTGACCTACACCTTACATAAGTAACCTACACCTCACATAAAGTGACCTACACCTTACATAAAGTGACCTATACCTTGTATGAAGTGACCCACACCTTACATAAGTGACCTACACCTTACATAAAGTGACCTATACCTTGTATGAAGTGACCTACACCTTACATAAGTGACCTACACCTTACATAAAGTGACCTACACCTTACATAAAGTGACCTACACCTTACATAGTGACCTACACCTTACATAAAGTGACCTACACCTTACATAAAGTGACCTACACCTTACATAACTGACCTACACCTTACATAAGTGACCTACACCTTACATAAAGTGACCTACACCTTACATAAAGTGACCTACACCTTACATAAAGTGACCTACACCTTACATAAGTGACCTACACCTTACATAAGTGACCTACACCTTACATAAGTGACCTAAACCTTACATAAAGTGACCTACACCTTACATAAGTGACCTACACCTTACATAAGTGACCTACACCTTACATAAGTGACCTACACCTTACATAAGTGACCTACACCTTACATAAAGTGACCTACACCTTACATAAGTGACCTACACCTTACATAAAGTGATCTACACCTTACATAAGTGACCTACACCTTACATAAAGTGATCTACACCTTACATAAGTGACCTACACCTTACATAAAGTGACCTACACCTTACATAAAGTGACCTACATCTTCATAAGTGATTTACCCACTTCAAGATATTATGTGAGAACTTTTATCATTCTTTCTAATCCAAACTAAAAACACAAGCACGTCACAAATGAAAAATAATAACAATGATTTTCCTGAAGGTGATGCTGGTGGGACGAGCATCAACCAAGTATATACAGTACAGCACAATAATCAATTAACATAAACAATTCCTCAGTAAGTCTGTTCATGTTTTCCTCCAAGCTTTTAATTATGTTTTTGCTTACAGTGAGTAATGGAGGAAGACTTCGGGTACGTGAAGGTGTGGCACGGCCCTGGCCCCATACAAGACCTCTTGCAGCCTAGTCAAAATGGAGGTGACTTCCAACAGCACCGGGAGCCACTCACACCCCGCCAGAGAGCGTGGGACACCCGTCTTGTGCGACCTGAGTCCTCACTTTACGATATTAATGACAAATATATGGATGTAAATAATGTATCTGTGGATCCTAATGAAGGCTATGTGGATTATTATGGTGCGTATGTGGATGATAATTGTGGAGAAACTAATGGATTGCGATATTCTCCCGTTGTTGATGTCCACCTGGCCAGGTATGGAGAGCGAGACAGACAGGTAGAACGAGAATTCAATACTGACAGGGCCTCGGGTGAGCCGCAGAATCATAATGAAGTTTTCGTTCATACAAATGGAGAGAATTATAGGTATGGTGAGCTCCCAGGCCACCAGAGATGGGGTGACAACTTCTCCCATGAACGACCCCTCGGCAAACATCAAGAGCCTTCATATTCTCCTCTTGTTAGGAGGAGGAGGAGTGTTGTGTTTGAAGACCAACAAGGGCAACTCATCACTCAGAAACAACCGAGGAAATTCGGACAACACCACCAACAAGACCAACTGCCAACAAGATATACTTGGGAAAACTGGAAAGTGTATAATCCTTCCCAAGACGTTAGGGAGTCGACCAAGCTGCACTATGAACGAGGACGACCAAGAAGCCCTCGTCGAGCACATGATGAGTCAAGTTCAGCTCATCCCTGGTACAATTTTGTAACACCAGAAGGTGACCCACACAGAGTGACAACAGCGGTCCGCGAACCACAGGAAACTAGACAAGACCAACGTTCTTCCACCGACCAATCCAGAACTCAAAATGGTAATTCACGCTTTAAGAGAGAGCAATGGGTGGACCAGAGAAGGTCTAAATCTTTGGATCCTAACAGGGCAGACCGTCATAAGCCAGAGTTTGTGGAAGACCGCAGGAATCATCATGAAAGGTCTGAATCCACAGAACCTCACAGACTTGACCTTCATATGTCCAAATTTATAGAAGATTGTAGAAATCATCAAGAAGTGCTTGAACCTACGAAGCCTCACAGGACCGAAAATAAACACTCAAAACCCAGAAAACATGGTAAAGGACAGCAAAGACGGTCAGAACCCAAGGAGAATCGTCGTTGGAACCAGCAGGAAAGATCAGAACCCAAAATGCCATACATACCTCAACCAGACTATACTTGGTACAGAAAGAAGGTTTGGAAATAAGTAGTGTAACATTACTGAGTTCCTGTCATATATAAGAAAACTTTAAGTTACTATAATTTACCTGGAAATATGTATGATATATGTAAATAACTACTGTACTTAATTATACTTAATGATATTCTTCTTGTCTCAGCTGTTAAAATGTTAATGATTATACTTGACCCTGTAAATAATCACTATACAGTATAATGCAATTTTGTTCTGCCATGTAAAAGTTGGTCTCACAGGCTTGACAGCAGGTCAGGGACAGAGTGAATACAGCACCACTGTTTACTGTATTAACTTAACCCATAAGTATACAAGGAAACAGCACTGCACTCAACTACTTTCCCTTTCCCAGCAATAAAATTAAATACTGTACTGTACCCACTAACAGCTCGGTGAACTGGGGTTGTGTGGGCACTGTAACTAGCGACTTGGTGAATCAAACAAACAGAAGGCCACCACAGTATCTACTCAGCCACCACACCTCTTTATCCTTGTGTCATATCTTTATACAATTGGTTGGAATTGTGTAAGAAAATGGTCTCATGTCAATTATCTATTAAATTTTTTACTGTTTGTCTTAATTTTATCAAATAATGAATGAAAATAATTGTACACTTCCTGGAGACTATAAATGCCTGTACCTGTACTGTGACTGATTAATTGGAGATTTGAAAGAAAAACTTCCACATCTAACATTGTTTGTCTCTTTTCGGACAAACAAATGGGAAAGTGTACTAGAGGTCACAGCCTTAAATAAAGGAGCTATCACATCCATGAGCTCATAAATGCCCGGTATATTTGCCAATAGTGCATAACAGAGAACTGACTGACAGCCTGACCATCTATTAAGCTGACAGACAAGTGGTGAATAAGATATAGTTATAGCCTTATTTACGATGGAGTTACGTTCGTGAAAAACCCATCGCAGGTCAAAATATCGTAAATCGGGATTATCTTAACGTGGAATTCAATAGGATACCTGTACATTCCCAGCCAGTCCGACACCCACAAGTATCACCGAAAAAAATATATAAATCCTACACTAATACTATACTGTACTTACAACACAATTAAACAACTCACCACATCATTAAGAACAAGCCTGGTTATCATCATATGTCCCCTATGAGCAGGGCCATCCCTAGGAGGGTGCGGGGCCCGGGGCAACTCAGCCACTGCGGGACCCCAGATTATAAGGTCAGAGGAACCCACCCCCACCAACCCCCATGGGATTGTCGCTATGGCTGATAAGGTCACGGTTGTGATGGTGGCGTAAGCTGTCAGGTCAGATTAACCAGTCAACAGGTAATGTGTCCGAGGTCACTGGGTCTAGTGCTGGGCCCAGCGGGGCCCCAGGTGGTCGCCCCTATTCGCCCCCCCCCCCCACCTAAAGGACGGGCCTGCCTAATTGGCTAAGGGACTTCTTGAAGGTGGAGTCCAGGGAGTCTCTTGTCGCTTCACAATGTCAGGCTTCATATCCAGAGACGCAGTTTTCCTGGGTGCCTCGGCCTTCCCGGACATTTTCAAAGTTACTCTTTATTTCACAGTCACAAAAATAGAGTCAAAGCACTTGTCAGAAAAACAGCAAAAGATGATAACATAATTGTGGCTGACACGGCTCACATCATGTTCACAACAACAGAGGCAAAGCATTGTACAGTCATAAAAAACAGCAAAAATAACTTCACAGTCACCAGAACAGAGTACAGTACAGCAATGTTGAGCTATACGATCACGCACATGTGCGATCACCACGGACCAAAGCTCGGTACTGTAGCGCACAGAGTGGGCGCGTGGGAGCGCACGGGTAGAATGCATCCGACAAGTGAACCGAAAGATACGTCCACGTTGGCTGGACGATGACCGTAGTTCGTGCAGATCGTTTACATCATAAATAGAGGGGTGGTCTTAATACCTCACCATCGTTAAAACAGAATATCATAGATGGGGAGAGCATACTCCTGTAAGTTACTTATAGCAGATACTGTATATGATTTGGAACACCACAGTATAGTGGTGTTCATGCACACTATGCAGAACATCACGTCACCACCGTGTTGTATCAGTGTCCATCCCAAACATAGTACAATATAACCTTACCCTTCTATTGTGTGTTATATTTTTCTTATTGGTGAGGTGGAGTAGAACAAACAAGCCAACAGTATACTGTACAGTGGTCCCTCGGTTAACAAACACAATTCGTTCCAGAAGGTTGTTCATTAACCGAAAATTTCGTTAACCGAAACCATTGTTTCAATGGGATTTTGGGTAATTGGTTCCAGCTCACCGAAAATTACATACAAACTAAAAATAAATGCAGTAAAGTACACTTACTTTGAGGTGTGCATGTAGAAGGCTCCTAGTTGATGATGATGATGGGAATTAGAATGGGGGTGGAGGAGAAGGGAGAAGAGAAGGCATAGGGGTGGAAGAGAAGTCACCCTATGCTGCCATTTCACCCATAAAATTTTAGTTCACTTGGTGTAATTCAAGATTATTTTCTTTAAATCAACACTGCACTGCATTATATATTGTCAATATGTAAAATAAACTTCAGAATGACCAATAATTGTACTGTAAAAACATAAAAATAGTTTATGTTCAAGAGTCTCAAGCAAGAATCTTCCTCCACTGAGCAGGGACACACACTGACGCCATTTTGGGTGTGTTGAGTGGCTGTTTGGCGAGCTAAAAACTAGTTCCCTGTACTTCAATTATGTTAAATAATTGTTAAAATGACTAAAAACTTTAATATAAGACTTAGAAAATTATTGAATAGTACAACCTTCTTGATATTTACTCAAATGGTAACAAATTTAAGCCCTAAAACTGATTACTGTATTGGCGGACTAATAAAACAGCTGGTGAGCAGGAGAAAACATGTTGGGAAAAATTCGTAAGGAATTCGTTAACCAAAATTTTTTCGTTAACCGAAGTGAAAAATCTTATGGAAGGTAATTCGTTAACCGAAATTTTGTTAACCGAGGCGTTCATTAACCGAGGGATCACTGTACACAGTCATAGGGGCGGACAGAGCCTGTTGACGTATTCCTCTGGCCTTGCCGGTCCCTCGGATATGAATGATGAATTACCATGCTGTACATCACAGAGATCACAATTTGAATGACCCCCAACTCACCTATCTTCTGGTGGTGGCTGCCCCACCCCGGTACACTCTTGGTGTAAGGGTTAAGTAGGAAAAAGAAACTCCGTTGAGTAAGGAAGACTTTAAAGTAAAAATAACTAACTAAAGCTTAACATTTATAGTTGCCCTCTTTAAAGTGTACCGAGATATTAAATTTCTTATTGCTGAAGCTCTTATTGAAAATTACTAGAGAGAATACTTGTAATACAAATTGATTTTTCATGCTCATCTACATACTGTAATCATGGTCTGTCAGTCCCTTTAGATATCAGCTTCTCCCGCACCTTCAGTGGCTAGTGTTAAATATGAGTGACACAGGTGTTGGCGGTACAGTGATAATTCACGTACCTTTTATCAATATGTCAAGGTTTTTTAATCCTGCTTGGCCCAGACACACGTGAGAAGGGTGTTATCCAGTGTGACTACCAAACATCACTGGTTTCCTCTTGTACTGACACTGGACATCCCAATCACTCAAATGGCTAGCAGGCTGATAAGTAGTGAAAATTATAATAAAAAATGTGTCACAGTGAATCAGAAAGAGGGAAAGTGGCTCCAGGTGAAAGTAAGACTGCTACAAGAATGTGTAATGTTGCCATGGTTGTTGAATATATCTGGGATATGATATTGTATAGTACAGTAGTGTCTCCTCATACATTGTACTGATTGACAAATACAGTACAGTATATTAATAATGCTTGCCTACTTAGTATCTGTTATTTGACATTCTCTTTTTGCATTAGAAAATAGTTGAGGATTTAAATAGTTTCAGTTTTGGCAGATATATAAATTAGAAAAAAGCAAATCATATACAGTATAATTATGTATTTAAGCTATTACTTTCAGCTCTTGATCACCACATGCTTACCAAGGATGTAATGAGAATGTACATAAAATATTGTAACTGTATTTTCATACAAAACTACCTACCATTACAATGGTGTGAGAAAAGTACCTTGTTATTTTCAAGACACAGATTTAAATTTTTTCCCTAACATTACATTTCATATAAAAAAATGGTACATGTTATATTTACTATATATAAGGCAAAATCTTCTAAAAAGCTTTAGTCTCGTGCTAGCACAGTGTGTGTGTGCCAGACACCTGTAACAGCATAATGGATGGGACACACATGTACATAAAGCTTCAGGAAGAATGTCAAATAGGTATGCATTGCACTTCATTAAATCAGTACAGAATTTAAATCTTAATGAACAAGTGGCCTTTACCCTATGATTCTTACAATATAACAATTAATAACATTTTCACTCCATAAAGTAACATTATGTGTCTGATAACTCATGGGTGACACCATTCAAATGAAGTGAGTCATCTATGATTACAAGCAATAGAGTACAGTACTTACCATATCAATATGAACTATAGAAAAAAAAACATAATTCTATCAAATGCTATGTATAGTTCATCAGTATTGTCATGTCTACAACACTTGCACCTGCAACTATTTTCAAGGTTATTTACATCAGCAAGAGTGTAAGTGGGAATATTCGTTGCTTGTACCACAAGTAAGTTTGATGGGCACCCTAAAACAATGTAATACAGTAGCTATATTTTCTACAGACACTCGTTGAGATGTAACAGAAAATAGAAATACTTCCCTAAATATTTTGACTACATCATCATACAGGGCATTCCTAAATATATGGTTAGAATTAGCATCCTTTACCTGATACAGTACAGTACATCAATACTTTTCAGTGCTCTGCATATCAAACAAAATTGACTTAAACACATTCAAATATTGTACAGTATGTATAGGAAGTTCAGGAAAGCATCAAAGCCAACCTCCCCCCCCCCCCCCCACCCATAAAAAAAAATTACCCAACATACATTTCTGACAATTATCATAAAATAAAATTGTATAGTGAGAAAAATCAAAGGAATTAATCAATTACATTATTATGGTACAGTACAGACTAAAACAATATGATTCCTGACTAGGTTAAGTCTCACAATGAGGCAAACATTATTCAAATACTTCAACAATCTGGTTTACCCTGTACAGTATCAGAATTTATTGAAAAGTGAACCCAAAAAAAAAAAGGCCACAATAACTGGTATGAGATGAGGTTTGTATTTGCCGATTGTGAGAAAGATGAAAAAAAAAAAACATTACTGACTTGGTTCAAGATTCACAAGACTTTCTACATCATATAGTATTGCCATTGTCTCCTAGCTGGTGTTTTGAGAGAGTATAGTACAGTACAGTACAGTACAGTACAGTACAGTACAGTACCAGTAAATATAGAATCACATGTACTTTTCAAGCCATCTGGAATACAATTTGTGTGATGTAGATTGTGTGTCTGTTAGGTGTGTTCTTACACCTCTGAGAAAAATCCTACATCTGAACTTTGTAGAGTCTAGAGAGAGGTCCAGCTACAAACCCTAATCATCTCCCTTACATATAATACAGTAGACATATTCATCAAAGGGTGACTGGTTATACGAGGTCTGTCCGGAAAGTATCCAGCCATTTACTATTAAAAAAATATTGCTTACCTAGGACAATGGCGCCTTAGTCCCCTTCAAGGTACTCCACTTGGGACCTCACACACTTCTCCCAGCGTCCCTTCTACTTTTCAAAACAGTCTGCAAAGTCCTCTTTTGGGATCTCCATCAGCTGCCTCGTTGCATTCTCCTTAATCTCGTCCACGGTCTGAAATCTCCTCCCTTTCAGTTGCTATTTTAGCTTTGAGAAAAGCCAGAAGTCGCAGGGAGCCAAATCTGGGCTGTAGGGGGACTGAGAGACCTGGGTGATGCGATGTTTTGCCAAAAGACCCTGCACGAGACGTGAAGAATGGGCAGGCGCATTGTCATGATGAAGCTGCCATTCACCACTTGCCCATAGCTGCGGTCGTTTCTTCTTACCGAGTCCCTCAGCCGGCGAAGAACTTTGATGTAGTACTCCTTCGTTATTGTTTGGCCTGGACGAGATTAAGGAAAAAGCGACGAGGCAGCTGATGGAGATCCTGAAAGAGGACTTTGCAGACTGTTTTGAAAAGTAGAAGGGACGCTGGGAGAAGTGTGTGAGGTCCCAAGGGGAGTACTTTGAAGGGGACTAAGGCGCCATTGTCCTAGGTAAGCAATATTTTTTTTAATAGTAAATGGCTGGATACTTTCCGGACAGACCTCGTATACACTGATTATCTTGTAGATATAATGATGATCAAACCTTCACATTATTTTAATAATCTGTTAAAGGACTAAAGTAAGCTTCTTTGTTCATGTGTATAGTGGTAATACCTGTCCTGTACAGTGTAACATTGCAAATAAAAGTCACTACTGCATTAATGACTTTCAATGTACTGTATAATGTAGCAACTGCACAAGTCATGACTATAAAATATTGATAAGAATATTAAAATAAAATGATTGAATAAGTTTTCATGAGAAAATATACAGGTACAGTACAGTACAGTATATGAAACTCATACCAATGTTGTACTCATGAGAGGAGCTTCCTTCCATCTAGTATCTTACAAGCCATAGATAATGTAGTACTGTATATGCAATCTCTATAGTCATGATTTGCATTAAAAAGACAAGCAGATACAGGATAGGGGATAAACATTGTTGTACTGGATGGTCGTACAATATGTGCACAATCTACAGTTTGTACATTACCTAATTATATAGGTTGTGGCTGTCAGGTTATGTGGGCAGGCATCATTTTTCATAGATTGACATAATTGCACCTAGTACTGTATGGTAAACTCCCAATTGACCCTTTCTTTTGTGGCACTGTTTTAGGCATGTTCTTGGCAGTACCTCAACACTCCACAACACATGTTCTTTCCTGGGTCACACTAGGATGTTTGTGAATATAGCAGTACTGTAACTGTGCACAATATTTCCATGTGCAAATGTTTGAACTGTACTGTATTAAGTTCCCTGTTCACAAAAACCACTGTTAGCAGAGGAAACAAACTGAAAGGGACACTCATCACAAAGAGCCTATCACTGTAAGTGTTTGATAACAAAACATGTTAGCAAGTGTAGCTCACCCACATGTACAGACATATACTCAACATTAATTTGGGTTAATAAGAAAGACCTCACTTAGTGGATTTAACCCCTGAAGGCTCCTATCAGTGGGCAAGAAGAATGAATTAAAACATTCAGATACATGTTGGACCATGTGGAATATTTGATGATGGAAAGAGATGGCTCACCAGTGGATTGAAAGACTTCTGCTAGAGATAACTGATCAACAGAAGATTCACCAACTGGAGGCACTGCACTACCATTCATGTGTACAACTACCAAGAGCTTTAACATGCCTTCACATGAAATATTACCATTCTTGCTTAAAATTGTATTGAAATTGTACAGTACGTATATAAAACTTTTAGTCAATATCATTACAAATATTGTTTCTTCTCACAATTCAAATAAAATATAGATTTTTCTTATCTTTCAAGAAGGAAAAGATTCTAAAAAATTTTCAATATCAAATGAAAACCTTATCAACTTCCCAATAAAAATCCAGATATAATGACTAAACAGTTTTGTCAAAAATCTTCCATTAACCTAAACTGAACCATATCATAAATTAATAATAACCATTAAAGTCAATTTGTGTAAATTATATTGAAAACATAGTCTCTGTTGTTAGTCTCTTATAAACCATTAACATATGCACAAAAGAAACAGTCATAAAAGGTTTCAAAACTGAAGATATGAAACCTCATTCAGAGCCAAAAGGGCAGCTAGGTATTGAGAGTAGTGTTCAGTACAGTATTAGTGAGGTTTGGGGGGGGGGGACCAATTGGGTTGTAAGATGGTGGGGAGCAGAACAAGGGTTAGGCCAAGAACAACATGGGGTAGAAGTTGAAAGAAATGAACTTAAAGATAAAAATCTGACAAGAGGCTGCACAACACTGAGAGCTGCCATCAGGTCATCAAGGTTAACTCATGCAAGAAAGGATGATGATGATGATGGTGATGATGATGATGGCCTACACATTGAACCAGAATCTAGGGGCTTGCACTATGAGCACTGACAACAATAATGAAAATAACTGTACTGTACTTGGTAGATGTTTCCTTGCCTTCTGGTGTAAGTTTACCGCTAATTCTGAGGTGACCATCTCTCCATTCTCCTAAATACTGGAGATAAAAACATCTACAGTATCATTTTCTACATTAGATTAAAACATCCTATGCTGTCTGAATGTCTCGTCGATATAGTAAGGGCCACGATGTCCAATTCTTGTGGTTGTGCTCTGAATATCACCTACTTCAAGTACCTGTACTTAATTACAGGTAAATGTTCAACCGCCATATGGAAAAAGAAAGAATTAAGGCTTAAAGAAATTAATCAGTTGATAGGTTTCCTCTGGCCAACAGTGTAATTCCTAAATTACCTATGACTGAGCTACAGAAGCAACACCTGAGAGGCATTATCAATGCAATCACCTGGCAGTACTGTACTGTGTATGCAAATCACAAGTTATTGCATCATCTGGACACATACATCCCTCATGGTAAAAGACAATTTATGTACAGAACTAACAAACAATCATGACAAGATGATTTAAAAAAAAGCTCAATCAAACATCCAGCCACTTTACTATTTTAACCTCAGACCTTTATTATTGGATGGAGAGGAGAACCACAGTACAAGTATAGTAATGTATGAGGTCAGAACCAACAGTGAAAAAATACGGCAGAGTTTAAGTAAAAATTGTGCAAGAAATAATGTGAAATGTCAACTGCAGGAGAGGGCACGGAAAGTAGGCAAAACCTCGATACCTTTTGACTGGTAATGTACATGATCAATATGGTCACACCCAAAGACAATAATACAGTATAGTTATCTTCAGCAAACTCTAACAACAAGTCCTCACCTCACAGTTCTCTATCCCAGTAGAGATGTAAACAGTACTGTACTGTATAGTGTAGGGTACTGTATCTTCAACATCATGGCCTCAGAAAATGTCTTACCAGTCAGTTTGTTATTTTTGTGGAATTGATAACATTAAACATTTGTGTATAATTATTTTGACATATTTCATTTTACTTAACCTCTTCACTAGGGAGACGACATTTTTAATATTTTATTTCGTTAATGCAAGCCGATTTTATTCAGCTTAGAGGCAAGCATGTACACAAGGGACTATCTCTACCAAACCCTTATGTAGTGCATCAGCATGAGGTTCTACTGGCCCATGTTTGATCCCAGGGCACACCGAGTTGGTTCATACAACAGCTCTGGTTAAATTCAACCCAAATGACCTTACATCAAACTAGTGGGTATCTTGCCACCCAACTGTGAGGGGGAGGTGCTTTGGGTTACATGCTGGAGAACTTGATCTGTTATTTACTACATGTTGCTCAATAAAAAACATACAGTTCTGTACATGAAAACAAAATACACAACAGGCCCCAGAAATATGATCCAGCATATTTTTCACATTTTGCTGTACCTGTAGAGTATAAGCAATTAGCTGGAAAATATGATAAATTATGGTTCAACGTTGGCATGTAATGATATAATTAACGTACTACTGTACTTAATTTCACTTGAGCTCATTGGCTGACTAACTGTGTTACTTGATGGTTACATTTGCTTCTGGGTCACACCAAAGACCTTGACATGAGCAGCAAAAGTAAATGTAAAACTTTTCACACTGTCAAATCTAAGTTTAAGAACTGATCTCATTGTCCTGAGAGTTGAGGCCTCTGATGACCTTCTCACCATTCACAACAAACTAAAAACTATTCAAAGGATCATTAAACATGGCTTTGTAAAACACAAAAGAACAACGTTTGTAAAATGTAAAAAAGAAAAAAACTTGAGCATGATACTTCAATCTTACAGTACAGGTACATGACATTACAGAAGGTCAGTACATGTTCGTACGCTCACATAGTTGTCCCCAATTCACTAAGCTTCGGTTTATGGAATTTTGAAGTTATGAAAAGATTAGTTGTCCCATGTTCTGATGTATGAATGAAACCCCAGTTTCTTTTCCGATTTTCATAACTTTCTCCTGAATAATAATGAAATTCTGCTAAAATAATACAGTTTTTTTTTACTATCAGTATGTTTACTTATTTCATTAACTGTATTCTGCAACACTCACGATGTTAAGTCTATAAATAAGTTTTCAATATGTCATCATTCTCCTGCCATTACCATATAACTCACTAGACTTGTCTCCACCACACGGCCAGTTGCCCGATTGTCTAATTTCTCCTCATTTACTCTCATGTAATACGTGAAATATTAAATAAGGGAAACTTATTCTGCACAGTATTCTTAGCTTTCATACGGCTAATTATGTACAATAAATGTGTAGAATTGTAGGTGTTTACTATTGGTTCATAATTATTGTCTACACCCAAAAGTTTCATTAAAATATAATGTGTAGCATTTAGTGGCATTTTTACCTAACAGTATTTGGGTGAAGTTATTTTTTCCATATGAACGTAGTATCTCGGCATTTAACGTGGGAGTCTATAGAAAAATGTGTTTAAATTTACGAAAAATCTATATACAACTGGTCTCTCAGGAACAGCACCTATTCATAATTCAGGGAATACCTGTACAGCATTGAAAAAATAATTATGTAACATTCAAACTTACAAAAAGTATTCAATATTGTTGCAGAATTTTCAAGCCTTCATTGTGTATATGTATGGTAAGTGAGTTATGGCCAATTCATCAGGATTAGGCAATGCAAAGACTGACCTGACATCACTAAGGTAATGGCACTGTTATACGTATATCAAGCTAAAAATTCAACAGTCTATACCCTTGAGAGATTGTCTTTTAAATCTAAGTGAAGAATATAGTGGAACCTCATTAACCCAGCAAGGAAGGAAACAAGTCATTATCAGATTATAGATCTTTAGTGTATGGCTGCCTAATACTTCCAAACATTGCCTAAATATAGCATCACTACACTCATCATTGGACAGTTGTTTCTGATCAGAAGCCATTATGAGGAATATAAAACAAACTTATTATATTGGTGTGATGGCTGAACGTGTGTCTCTCTACCAGGAACAGTGACAATGGGGAGGGGAGCACTGCAGCACCAGACTAGATGTTCCAAAGTTTGAGTTTCTAGGAATATATTAGAATTTGTGAGATTTTGGAAATCATATAAATTTTTAGAGATTTAGGATTATGAAGACTGCTGGATCATTAAGGTTCTGCTACATCATAACTAGGAACATTAAAATATCAAAAGGAAGTTGTGAAGTGTCAGTGGATTATACTAAAAGAATCAGAGACTGTGTATGTAAGTTCCTGAAAGAATTTGGATGAATCAGTGATGACATCACTCACTAACACATCAATTTAGTGCTAAGTGATAGATATTTAATGTACAGTATTCAAATACTGTAATGTAAAAATCTTGATATTCTGTTTTTCATTCATCTGAGTTGAAAACACATAGGTTTACTCTGAACATTTAGCTTCTCCTTTCAATCTGCTTTTTTTCTGATTTTCCTTAGAAGGCTAATAAAAATATTCCATAAATAATTGACAAGAAAAAAATATACCTTAAAAAAAGAGATCCCTTAACATGCCAATTCCTTTCACACTTTACTAGGTACCATATACAGTAGTAGTACAGCACTGTCAACCTTCCCCAGACTTACACATGGTTTTAGATACGGTATATTCCTGGCTCTACAGTACCTTAAAACATATTATGCTATACTAATTTTACACAAAAACTATAATTACTGGTTAAAAGTTCTGAATCAAATTGGCTAACAGTGCAATAAGGGAAAATACAATATAAGTAATCACATTCACTTTGGTAAAGAGGCAACTGTCACATCATATCCAAACACTGTAAAGTATCTAGCTCATTCTTGTTTCTTTGACCTATTACCAGGGTTGGCAAACAATATGACACACAAGAAAATGAAAAGAGGGAGTAACACAAGAAAATGATGAGAATTCATTGATTAAAGTAAAGTTGTGGTGTAAGTCCCAAGGTCTCGTGAAAATGGAGTGAAAAGAGGGACTTGACTTGTTGTGACCACAAGCTCATCATGCAGGTTGTGGGGAAGCTGGAAGTAATCAAACATATGTGGCCTCCCTAAAGCATCGCAAATACTGTGGAGAAAATACAAAACTCTTTAGTCAATCAAAATCCAAATAATGAAAAAGAACATTACTGTACCTTTCAATGTAAAGCAAATGTGTAGATGTTACTAAAAAATCTATTAAATTCTGTTCAATTAATTTTCCTTCAGTCTATTCACTTTTTCATGAATGGGAAAATGAAGTTGGATTAATATAAAAAGTTAAAAAAAAATCATTATAATGGCAACCCTTTTAAAGCAAAGAGAGAAGGACTAGCAAATGGTCAATTAAATAAACATCTTCCTGTCTCATGTTAAATTCATATCCATTTGATAAGGCTGAAGTAAATTATTAATTAAGAGAGCTAGAAAGGTTATAATTTAGTTCTGCAATTAAAGTTGAGGAAGAAAAGGAGATTCCATCATATAAGTTATTCAATAAATCAGGCCAACTTGTGTAGAGTACAGCACTGTGACCAGTAATGCACCCATACCAGTAGTACACGAGAGGTAAAATAATCACTTCCGTCGTGACCTGTCAACAAGAAACTCACTTGTAACGTCTCTGTAATCATCTCTATTATAAAAACGTCGATGGAAATGGATTCCCCACAACTTGTTAAGCCATCTGGCAAAACTCGACCTTAAATGTTACTTACATCACTAATAGAAGCATATTCATGTACATAGCTCAACATGCACAACACACCACACACTTTCTTCAACAATTTTTTTTTGTCATTTTACACACAGGAATAAATACTACTGTATACAGAAACTGTACATGCAGAGAAGTATATAAAAAGAAATACTGCACTCGTTCAAACACATAAAATTACCTAAAAAAACTACATCCTAATGTAAATGATACATTTTTAATACAATTCTTTCCATTTATTAAATATTAAAATTCCAAGTAAAAAAGAAAAGACAAATTATACTGACAAATAATCTCTATATTTTCCATACATTCCATTATTTCATCAGAGGTTTAATGTTGTTACATACAGTATTCAGAAATAAAATGATAAAACAAAGTGAAAATCATCTATTCCCGTATATACTGAGATTGTCAATAAAACTCTTATAAGTATATCTCTTAATATGACAATGACAGTTATTGACGACAAACTTCTACATAGAAAAGCCAACCCTCGTTCATAAGTACCTAGCCAAACGAGGCTCCAATGACTGATGATCAAGGGAGGAGTGAGTACCATCGATGACTACAGTGCTAAATGACCCAGACGTTACAGTCCTGGGTTATGTCTGACCAATTAGTAACCAGATCATAAAGTGACCTGCAGATGTAACCTATCTAAGAGACCAAAATTTGACTATGGAATCTACTTCTTGTTAAACTGTACAGTACTGCACTAACATTGTCAGAATATTATGTTCAAGAGGAGGAAGAGACCAGTAGCTGCTATACTACTAGTCTCAGCCATGAAAGTTTACCACCTTATCAAGTTGACATTTTTGTTCAGAATGACGTACAAAAAACTGTTGTAAATATAAAATAAAAACTGGAATACATGTACTGTAGTGTATAGAAATGGATCCAACATCATCAACTTGTTACCTGTCAACCATAAAACATTTGCACTCTATTAAAGAAGAAATTATACTTCTTTATTCTTAAAAAAAATGTAAGATAAAATACAATAATGAGTTTATTACAATCCCACCTTTCACAAGTTACTCAAGTATGTATAATAGTTTTCATACAAACAGAAATCTTGTAGTAAATGAAGTTTTCATATTTGTATCTTATTTTTTCTCCTATTTTTCAACACTATTAAGCTTACTGTTTTATATACAGTACAGTATGTGTGTGTGTGGTGTAATGTGACACGATGTGGTGATGTGTGGTATGATATGATGTGGTGATGTGTGGTGTAATGTGGTGTGGTGTGATGTGATGTGACATGATGTGGTGATGTGAGGTATGATATGATGTGGTGTGGTGTAGTGTGGCGTAATGTGGTGTGATGTGGTGATGTGTGGTGTAATGTGGTGTGATGTGGGATTGGCATGTACAAATTATGTTTTTCCAGTAGTTGATGACACAGAAGAGAATGTGCTATAGGAAGTGATAGTTGTTAATACAATGATCTAAGACGTCACTAAGAGGAGGAGGGATGGTGTGACTGGTTTAAAGCTGCAGCAAGACAAACAATAATTTGTTTTCCCTTGTGATTTAACCCTGTTAGGTAATACACGGAAATACAGGTACGAGACCGTTTATCTGCCTTCCAGGTATCGGTAACGCCCCAAAAACTTAAAATCAGCGTTAAAAGTTATTCCCAGGACGAGCGAAGATATTTCCAACTATTCCCCACCTGTGACCTATATGTTTGGTTATGGCTATTTTTTAACTCTTAATTTTGGGTACATAAACATTATGTAATTTTCTTTACTCAGTTATTTGCATACACACACACGCACTCATGCACACACAAGGATGCACGCAATCCAACATACAGAAAGTGCAAAAAGAACTAAAATAAATAATTATTATCAGGCTTACATCCGTGGAGAGGTCGGTGGGTCCGCGGTGGAGCACTGTTGCTAAGGTCACTGTTGCGTTGATAAGGTGAGTATCAGGGACGACTATGACGCAGTTTGTACACTAACTTGTATTATTTTTGCTCTTTTTTATGTTTTCATTATTACTGTATAGTACTACAGTATTTATATCCTTTTGTTATTACTGTTTATATGCCTACAATTTTAAGTTTTAATGTTACAGTGTAAAGTTACAATTACTTTTAGGGGTGAATCTTGTAATCTGAACAGCCAGTTACGGAGGGTTTACTGCACATTTTAAGCCTGGTGCTTTAAATTCTGGAAAAAACCTATTGAGCAGCCCCCAGGTCTCAAGCATGTGGGATAAATGGTCCCATATCTGTACACATACTAACAGGGTAAAGTCACAAATGATCCTAAAACTCATATGTAAGTACAGAATCTTAATGTACTGAGAGAACAGAATAAATTAAGATGCTTAACATATACAGATGATAGTTTAAAATTCTACTAAAATGAATACAGTAGAAAGATGAACATATAAAAAAATTTATATAAAATAAAAATGAGATGACAGTATTTGAGAAAGGGTTGTTGAGTGTAGATCAGATTGAGGAAACACTCACATTTAACATGACACGTTTAATATCAGATGTTAAAAGAAGTTAATGCAAGAGAAAATGAAAGATTATCATGAGAGGAAAACTTTGTCAAAATGTGTGGTGCAACCTTTCATATTATGTGCTTCTAAATCACAAGTCAACAGTCAAATGGTAAACAATGAAGACGAGAGAGACACTGAATTACAGCAAGTGGGAGTAGCCAATACAGAAGCAGATGAAATATTGTGTTGTCATGAAAACATGCTTTAAATAATTGAGGAGAGCAAGATAGACTACTTAAGACAGACTGAGGAGAAATAGACATAAAATGAAAAGAATGATGGAATGAACATGAGATGGACAACAAGGGAAAATCTGTGCATCTTGGTGGAGGGTTCTAGACAAACAATCACTGGCTAGAGGTGTGTGGAATGGCTCTACACAGACCATCCAAAATTCCCAACAAAAACATGTTTCTTTGTTCAGAGAGAAAATGAAATAAGGCTGTCAGCCACATATCAGGCAATAGACACAACAGTGATTTGCATAATTATTAATCTTAAGTTTGGTTTGAATTTAAAATCTTGTTTACTTGCAAACTTTTTTACATATAAAGTTCACCTGAAGAACTCCAATTTAAGTTTCTCATACATAATACAGTATACAGTACCCACATTTCTGCCACCTAGACACTAATAAAAATCTGTCTTCAAAATTACATAAAAAATATTAATAATTACCTTTGTTATCAGGTCTATTAGTCTTCTCTCAGTCCAACTTCACTTCTCATGTCCTCTTCATATTCATTTCAACTACATTTGTCATAAAGAACTCAAATCAGTAACACACCTTTTGTACTAAGAAATATAACAGCTGAACACTGACTTCAGGCAAAATAACCCACCATCAACAGAAATTTTCAGCATCCAGCAGAAGTACAGTCCCCAGAAGAGTATCGTTACATTTTCCGTCGCTACAATTTGAAACGATAGACGAAATGCTTTGATATGATCCCCAGTGCATCACCATAAATTGGTATGCCTGCTGGCCTTATCAGCAACAACTAGAGATGGAGGTAGGATTATGGGAGGGAGTCGTCCTTGTATGACATACTAGGTACTTCAGTATAACAAGAAATCCATTAAGCTATATTAATGTATGCATCGCTCAAAAACGTATACAGTATACTGGTTCATGTTCAACCGTTGAGAAACAGGTCAAGTAACATAGCTCGGAAAGCCTCTAATCACATCGACCTCTTGGCTAACGATACTTTTTGGGGAGACTGTACTCATGCAGAGTTCACACTACATAGTTATCATCTCTTCCATAATTATTTACTTGTCATCTTCTCTGCTGTGCCTCTTTACTTCACACATCTCTAATGACCTTAATCCTCACCTTAATACAAAATTTATTTGTTCATTTTAAAATTCAATGTTCTGCTGAACTAAATTGCACATTGATATTTTTCCCACATCATAAAATGGCAATTTTACCCCTGAATGGAGCATGACAATCATATCTACACAATCTGTTTCCTTTAATTATTTTACACACTTCCTAATTCTAAATCACATTGCATTTTATCTTACATCTTATCTTTTACTCCTGTCAAAACTGAAGGCAACCAGTTTAGGCACCAAGACCTAAGAACAATAATCCAGAAGCTATCTAACAACATCTACTGTACATGATTGGTAAGTTATAAGAGATCCTATTTGACACTTGTTTATTGACAAGACAATAACTCATGTCCTTCATACACTGTCTTGTGATCAGTACAAGCTTCTCCTCACACTGGTTATAATCCACCACTAACAAAGCATCAACAAACAACAGTATACGCAGCTCCCAGATCTTACAGCCATTCCCTCATTACCACTTCAATCTTGTCCCATTATTTTACTCAACAATACAAAATAAAAACCGTGGCTTCTTTTACCTACCAGTACAGTAATCAGTTGTAGTTCTTCATCTTCTTATATCTGGTCACAAACATTTTTATAATGCTATCATCTTAAAGAGTTTTTCCTATAAATAATAATCAGTATATTTCATTAAAAAAAATATTCAGGTTTACAGTATTTTAAGATAATACCATGGACCTCTAATAAAAAAATAAATAAATAAAAGGGTAGCATTTATGAAAACAATATTCATGCAATTATGACAGAAAAACAACTCCTTGCTTGCCCACACTGTCTATGGAAATCCTGTAATATGAACACAAATCTGGATGAGTCACTGCCCCGAACTCATATATATCAATTAAATATGCCTTTCCCTATTACCTTAAGTAATGTACCTCCATATACTGTACAGCAAAATTAAATCAAGTGCATCATTCTTTAACTCCTAACATCAGACACCTCCACACATTTTGAGCTGTTGAAATGTATAAGTGAGAGAATATATTAAGTGAATAATAAAATTAAATTTGTTTATAAAATGATTATTATGGCAACAACAAGTGTACTTTGTCTAGAATATACTTTCATAGTGAGGTTTGTATGAAGTGAATCTGCCCAAATTAAAAATAATTTGTAACCTAACCTCACTCAAGTTAGGTTATATTGCAAGTTATAAATAAGTTAAGTAAATGCACATGTGATAAACCGCTGAAGCATTTCCCACAGCAGCTACTTTCTCACAATGAATAACTGAATAATTCATTATTTTGACGCTCACTGCCGCTTAACTTTCTCAAATTAAGGAGGGATGACGACATATAATACTAATAAGGCATTACTGTACCTTTAAAATAATCACCATCATCATTATCATCATCACCACCACCATCAAATCATAACACAATTTCTAAAACAAAGAGGGTGACATTTATTCCAATCTGATAACTTTATATGCGAGTCGATCAATATTGCCTTAAGCAGTCGTAATTCTTAGGATCACCCATGCGTCACAACTGGATCATCAACAAGCATTAAAAAGTCCACTGATTTATACCACAATTTATTTTCTATGTCGCTATCAGCCTCTGTCACACATAAAAGATATACAGAGCAGATCCATGGTGAATTATCACATCCCTGACTGGCTCCATGTCAATAAACTCTGCTCCTACACTGGGAACACTTGACAGTACAGTACTTTAAAATAACACCAAAACACACAAACCTGGGAACCAATATGCACTTAATTCTTAATATTGATTTAGTAAGAAAATCAAACCAGCCTGTAATTATTTAATATTAGTGAGCATTAACACTGAAGACCTACTGCAAGTCAACCATCTGTAGCAACGATTATTTTATCTTTTTCTCAACTGTAAACAAAAAAGATCTTCAACTTCAGAGCTCCTATAAAAGTATCATAATGGCAAACTGGTATAATTTGTTACCTGAACCTGACTTTCATAACAAGCTCAAATTGATCCTTAAAATGTAAATATTACCAATGTACACAAAATATCCTTTGAATACTCACAACTCTAATTCACTAATAAGTATACACACTTCTTGTTGATGAAATATCTTCAAATCCTACGAGTAGAAAATGACACTGGTTTGGGTCCATCACTTGGTAGCCGTGTTTTGTCTCGTCCTGTGTCTCGTGAGTATAAGCTTAAGTATTATATCTCTAAGGCGCATTATTACTGAAGTTGTCAACATGACAAAAAATAATATACAATTCATATTTTGGATTAATGAACAGAGGTCTGGACACAAATCACTATGCATAACAGGGAAAAATGGTAATCCCGTCAACTTAATGTGTGACTTCACTTCATGGGTTTCACGGCACACTCATCAACCCTGTGGACGAACAATGCTTTCCAAGAAGGAAAGATGTTATATGTACAGTGGTGGCATGTGGAGCTGACAAACAATGAATGATGAAGTTGAAACAGATGAATAAATGATTGGATTTAAACAGCCACACATAACAACAGTGGATGAGCAGTTCTGGCAACCTAAGGAGCCTACTGTGATTCATACTCTTACAGTGATCCACATATACAGGCAGGAATTCTTATGAACAATACCATACTTCAGAGATGGAAAAATTCATAAGGCAAAAATTAATTCCCTGTTTATGGAGGTAAACTCTGCCAAATGAAATATTTTCTTGCACTGACACAGTGGAGTTCATTTAGAGCAAAGACCTCCTTAGGAGTACAAGTCCTCTCCTTTTGCTGATTGCCCATCCTGTGGAAGACAGAAACTGGAAAAAAGAATGAGAGAGTGTTGTAGCAATGGAGAAATCCTCTTGAAAGGAGTGTTCTTCTTGAGAAGACCTCTGCCTTAAGGACAGATTTAGGAGCAAAGTAGAAACTCCACTGAGGGACTATTTGGTTCAGGAGGAGCAATCTCAGGTGATGTAACTTGCACAGATGATTACACCCATCTGGCAAAAGGTCCCACTCACAAAGAAATGATTCACAGATAGATTTGGATTCATCTAGTTGTCTGTCACTGTGCATATGACAAAGATGTCCATTTCACACTGTGTGAATCAAAAGATGTTTTTGGTAATGGTGATGAGACACCAATTCCTTGCACTAGCTTTGTGGCACTAATATCCACATGGCGTCACTTGAACTTAGTAGCACCAGCAACTAAGAACACGCCACAAGCGACGAGATTAAAAGTTTGTGGCACACAGGATTGTCTCTGCACTAAACAGCTGCACCATTGCTCAGGAACATATGGGATGTTGGAGATTCAGACTCCCTCCCTGAGGATAAAGAATAAATCCATGAGAGATTTCTGATCTTTTTTTTTTAACTTCTATCATCAAATATTATAACCTTTTAATGGCATACTGTCTGTCCTCCTGGATTCAACATTGTTCCATCAGCACCTATTCATCCCCTGCTCTGGACATCTGCAAGAAATTATAACACTAATTAGAGCAATACATCCATTTGTCTCAAGCATTTTACATATTAAATAAGTAATGCAGCACCAAGATGTTTTCATTACTGTACTAAACTTTGATAAACACTGAGCCTTGATTCATACTGTTACAAAAGAGAGAAGTACAGTACTGTATAATAATTTACAGTACAATGAAAATCTTTGAAGACATTCTTTGTTAATCATTTACGCTACAGTAATAGTGAACAACTTGGTATCCATGCATCATGTATTTCTGTGCAGTACAGTATACTGTACACAAAATGCCAAATTGCTCAATTCCACAATCAATGTCAAAGCCTCTTGAATATAAGATCTGGGCAAGATTATAAGAGATTATCTTTATTACAGGATGATGTATTCTTATAGAGTAAAAAAAGCAGAATCACCATGACAATAACAATCTTACCATTATTCCCACAAACATTACACACACACACACACACCCACCCACAGAAGCACTATATCAATTAATCATCAAGGTCGAGACCAGAAAGAATCAGATTCAAGAATTTTCTGAATTTTGGAAATAACAGACCTATAATAGATATAAAATATTAAATAAAGTAAGGGAAAATATGCTGAAGGGAGTGTACTGTACAGTTCCCAGATGACGCCTGAATGAAATAATATGTACGTATACAGCACACACAAAAAAAATCTCCGAGACTCACAGTGAGTCTTCCACGGTGAAGGTTAACCCCGCAGGTACGAGAACACCGACTAAAACCAAGATACTGTGGTAATATTCTTGGAAAATAACTTATTCTGACCTCAAGAATAAAACAAATGGGGCGGGGGAATACCTGTAGTACCTTTACTTATTCAGTCTTTTTCTAAGAGATAAAGTAAAGAAAAAGTCACAATAAATTTCTCTGTCATCTGTGGTGAGAGTTCAATTCTATTTATTCACTACATACTGTATTGTGTCTCCCTGCATAAATATGAATGTTGAACTTGTTTAGTTATTCAAGAGGAAATAAAAAAATATTGCTCATGGCTGCAGATCTGCCAGCTGCTGCAATTGCCTGTTTCACTACGATCTGGTGATATTAATTCATTTGTTCTTATACAAGAGTTATTTACCTTGATTTTCTTTGATAAATGTGTAATAATTCAAGAGTTGTGAAGGCAAGAGTGATGTGGCACCTTTATCCTAAAATGACAGATGAAGTTGATGGTGATGGTTAGAGACCCAGTGTACTCAGGTGGTGTGAGGAGGATAGAGAATAGTCATCCGTGCTCTTTTCTGCACCATCTCTAGGAATCCTCATGTAGAAATTAAGGAAGACTTGACAGGGAAGGCATTTGGGAAGTATGAAGGCTATGTAAATGTTCTTACATTCTTATACATAGAGTCCAAAGGGTTTAAAACAGCAAAGGTTGTGGTGACAATAAGTGGAAGATTGTACGACCATACTGATGCATCCTTCTTAACTTCTATTATGATGCCAACAAGTGTGGTAGACTTCACAACCTGGAGGGTGTTGGGGCCCAGTGAGAAAGAAGGAAGCAAAATATACTAAGAAAAGGCAAGGTTAAACCAACACAGCCATGGTCTTGGTATGGTTGATGGTGACATGGTCAGCAATGATTCAACTCTGAAGGCTGCTCAGGGTACTACTGCAACAAGAGACATGTTGTGGAGTTGTCAATATACTGTACAGGCAGACCTCTTATGATGGAGCCTCATCTAAAGTATTTTCACTTAACAGACATGAACAAATACAGTACTAATTTAATGATTATAATAGTAATGCCCCACCCCCCCCCCCAAAAAAAATTTCCATCAAGCATAAAAAAAACAACGAACCTATTTGCAGTCATCTTTGTTTACATCCTCTCAGCCAATCAGCACTCATCTAATCAATGTGTACAGCCTGCCAAAACTCATGTCGGTTAAGGCTTTGAATTTTGTTCTTTTTCATAATCTCTTGTGTGTGTGTGTTAAGTGAAAAATTTAGTTCCTTCGTGTGTGGAAAACAGCCTACAAGAGTGTGTTGATAAAGCAGCCAAACTGACCAGAAAAGTCATTAATATGGAGAGTTGAAGATGTGGGTCAGTCACTTGGCTTAGCTCCCTCTACCACTAAAACAATACTCCAACAAAATTTACAGTGTTGATTATATTTGTTACAAAACCATCTTTATCTATAAAAAGCCATAATAACATCTGTAGAACCATTACTAATACCCAAGGAAGCCATCGTGTGGCACTAGGAACAGAACTCTACCTAAAGTGTACTCCCAAGGAACATATCTCGTAAGAGGTCTGCCTGTACTATACTTCCGAGGGGGAATATCCTTCAGGGGATTATTAATTGGATGAGGAAGTACAGAGATCCCATCCTAGTGGCCTGGGGACATAGCAGGTAAGTGACTCAGTGGTGGAGATGGACTCTCAGCAGCATCCACCAAGAACCTCTGTAGGCCATGACATGAGACTTCCCAAGATTCCATAATTGATGGATTTTTTTTTCTGATAAAGATGTTGTGGCTGGTTTATTCATATGTTTTGTACAAGTTTACGAGGGCTCTTGTGGATCGTGAAGTACTGTACGTTTGAGTTAGCGGAGTGGTAACGACTCTCACCTTTCAGTACACGAGGCTGTGTTGGGAAAGACGCACTGTTTTGGGGGGGATTATGTTCTGGAATTTAGTCTCAGTTACAGGTGTCAGGGGTCCTGGGAATCCAAAGACTTGTTCACTGCATTAAAATTACACAATCCATGCATAAGGTATGTGGTATCCCTCCCACCAAAGAGACCAAACTGGATGTTATTTACCCATCCCTGGAGTAGAAACACTTTATTTTTATGGTAGCCTGAGCACCTCATAGTCACAACACCCAAAGGAACTCTCTTTAGCTCTAAGAGTAAACACAGGCTGATCTTATAGAGAATTCATCTTACAGTTGTACTATGATTTTGTCAGATAACTTTTAAAAGGATAAACCTCTTTACAACTTGTTTCCACTTTACCATTAGAGCCGGCGTTTGTGCCATTTTGAGTTGACGCTGTTCCCCGGTACTGTGGTGCAGGTCCCCATATCCGAACGGTAGTGTCGTCCGACACAGACGCCACCATGGCAGGGTAGCGAGGGTTCCACGTCACGCAGTTGACCGTCCGAGCGTGTCCGACGAGGGTAACCACCGGCAATTCTCTCCGGTGATGCCAGATGTAAACCTTATTGTCTAAAACAAAAGTTGTGATGGATAAAACACTATCTCAGATTACATACTGTACAATCAAGACAATTCTTAGATTTCAATTTGAGTAAATTTAGAAAATGCATAATGATGTGTAGTACACCAAGCTTCCAGCACAGTAAATCTGTTGTACCCTCACAACAGCCCACTGTAATGTACTGATGATAAAATATTCCTTCTTTATTTGAATCCAAACTTGTGAAATAGATAATTCAGAGACTAACCTTCACTTCCAGATGCCACGAAGTTCTGATTATCTCCACCAAAACACGAATGTATCGTGAAGTGACCCTGAGTCAGGCCTCTAAACTTTCGAACTAACGTTCTATTGCGTAGGTCCCACAAATGAACACCCTGATTCGCCACATTAAGTAGAGCATAGTTGCCAGTATTATCAAGGGTGAAGGACATTATGCTGTGGTCCTCTTGAATGCTGTAAAGAATTGAGAATTTATATGAAATTTCAATGGACAATAATAGTTATAACTTAAGGAGGCACTAAATGACAATTGTCAGTAGTACCTACCATATAAATTATAGGTACATTCCATTCTTGATTAATTACTTAAGTATGAGATACAACTTTAATAAAGCATGTAGCGATCTGGACACTGAGCTACCCAGGTCCACACTCTACCTCCAGCACACTTACTCTACTCACTCCGCCTCCTCAACCAACCTTCACCACCCTAATCCGTGAGTATTAAATTATTTGTTCGACTTTAATCAGGTTTTCACATTGTTTTATTTGGTGAACTTTTTCCCCAAAGAACTTAACTCTCCCCCACCCTAACACATTATTTCCTTTGGGAATTTTTTTTTGTTTAATGTTATTTCATTTATGGTCACACTTTTCAGGAATGCATACATAACCTTAAGCAGAGAACCAGAGTCTAAGCTGAAACTGGGAAGATTATAAAACAGGTGTACAGGGGATATATCTTTATCTAAAGTTACTACTTCCTGTACTGTACTTACATATTATGGTCCTGCACCTCATCAAAATGGTATCCTCTGATGCGATGATGTGTATCTGAAGCAAGAACTGTTTTTCCATCATTTTGTATAGCCAGACACTGTACTCTGACCCCTTCCCAGGAATCAAGAATGTGGCCTTCTAGATCACACTGATAAAACTGTCCTCGCATGCCACCACACACAAACTTCCGTGAATCCTGTGAGAAGAATAAGTGAAGCCAAATGTCAGTCACTATCTTACACAGTCACATAAAAAATATTACTGCATTTATGTCTTCATATAAAACTGTTTCCCTTATTAACACACTTAAAATCTATATTATTATGATGTTCAACTGAGTTACTTGTACAGTATTTAGCTAAATTCTTGACTTTTAAGAAAACCAACGGATGCAGCACCTTATGCCAAGCAGCACAAGTGAGGGAATCATCTGGAGAATTAGACACCTTGCAGATCTGCTCTCCACGTTCCGTATCCCAAACCTATAACACGAAAAATATTCTTTATATCGGTACAATAAAAAGGAAAAGACCGACACTTGCAAAATATATACCTTTTCATTACAAGGAAAGAATATGAAACGTGGCCAGGAAAGTCTTATCACTCAGGTTGGTACAGTAGTTGCATTTTACCTCCAAATCAAATGTGTTAACAGATGGTTGACACGTTACAACCTTCCAATGAATCAGATTTGAAGCATGCTGCATGAAGCACTCAGAGCAAAAGAGTGTTGAGCAGTTTTGAACCATACTAAGCCAATCCAAGATCACAGGTGTCATGCCAATGTTGGAATCAAGCACAGGGAGGAGGGCGAGACCAAGTTGTATACAGTACTGCACTTATTCTCCACTAACCAAAAAGAGTCACTGCACAAGCACTGTTTGTCTTTGAGGCTTGGGAACTGTAAACCTAACCCAAGCTGACAGAAGGAGCACCCTTAAACTCTATATAACCTCTAATATGTGTTGGCTCTAAGTTATATCTAAGATCGAGGCATAAAGTTTTATTAGCATAAATAATAAATACAAGCCCATCATGTAATGAAAAACATATCTGTTTAAGTCAAAATTTCTTAAGCAATAATCTTATCAACAAACTACATCTCAAAATTATTTAACTGGCATAACCAGTAATCTCACCCTTAACCAAACCAATTGGTCTGCAGCCAGTCTAGCTAACACACGATTTTCAGATACTTGAGGATAATTTTCTTTAACAAAAAAAAAATGCTTCCCAGATTTGTTATATTACACCCATTTAAGAACTGACCATCATTAAGGTAAAAACAACCAGCATAACTGATCGATCCTCAACTCCCATGTTGTACGTGAGTCAGCGCCGGGTGACTCGTGTACAGTAAACCTATTATGGACACAGTCATGTTAAGTTACAAAAATATCTGCTAATACAGAAGCTACACTTTTGACAACATTTTGACCTATAACCAACCTGGGACTTTAACCTAGAGACTTGAATTTGGTCTTCTTCACATTGAATCAATATATGTGTTTCATAAATTATCAATTAGATAAGTTTAGTTGCTTTCGTGATATGCCACAGAAAACCTTTGCAAAGAAGCAATAATCAGACAAACTGGTGCAGCGAGGAGTAGCCAATGGGAGGTTTTCCACTAAATGAACGTTAAATTCTACAGAGGCAATAAAAATATAATACATAACTCCTAACATGTTAATATAGTAATCATCACACATACACACGCCCTACAGCCATGATTTGCACTAACATGATAAATTAATACAAAAGGGGGAGTAAACACTGTTGTAATGGTTGGTTGTACGACACATGCACAGTCTACAACTTGAATACTGTACAGTATTGCCTTATCATAGTTCAAGGTTGTCAGGCAGTGTGCATAGTTAATAATCAGTGGCCTAGCTCTTGTAGTCTTCCCAGATGACCCTTTCCTTTGTGGCATTGTTTTAGGCATTTCATTGGAGCTAAAACACTTTCAATTTTTACAGTAAATGAACATGATATTTCAACAAGCAAATATTCAACCTATGTTAAAGTCTCCTCATAGAAACACTCACTATGAGAAACTTAAGTCAGAAACACCAACCATAAAGCCTCCTTCCTACACAAGCCAATCAGCATGAGAACTGTACTGCATAACATAACTCACTTGGTTTATGAGCACCACTCACCTGCAACATTTATTTTTGATAACAAACAAGAAAGGCTTAGCAGAGCTTACACATGATGGCTCTCATTAGCAAACAACAAAAACAAATAAAAGAGCTCAGAAGCATGCTACACCATGTGGAAAATATGATAAAAGAAATGAAGAATTGATTCTGAAATCCAATTTTCTAGCAGAACTTTACCACCTGTTAGCATGAGGCAGTGCATGGAACTTATGAAGGGGACATCAATCACAACATCTTCCTGCAGGCTGTTTTGGAGGGTCTAGGAGGGTAGACTAACCCCCAGCTGGCAGCTGGGGTTGATCTTACAATTGCCCATCCCTCCCCATCACAGATATCACCCTGAAAAGGGAGACTGGCTGCAAAGGTTGCCCTTTACAAACAGGAGATAGATATATAAAGTCAGCCAAGACAGCACACCTAATGCGGCCACCATCTTCATTACAGAATCAATCTGCTATTTACACCGGTATCTAATTTCCCACTGACTACCCAAACACCCCAGGGAGAAGGGTAGGGGTGTTCTCAGCCACCTGCCTACAGACTTTGCTAGAAAACAGGATTTCAGAATCAATCCTCCATTTTTAGCTTGATGCCATTGCTAATACAGTACAAAGAGCCAGTTAGAAAGTGGGAGGAGGTGGTACTTTCAATACTGTACTCCAAGGACGAGGCAGACAAAGTGTTTCAAATTGTACAAAAGAGAGTGAGGACTGCAACCTCTAACTCTTGTGTAATGTACACAGTTGCTCGATGTTATACTGAAACCTCAGAGATAACAACAATAAATGTCCCCAACAATCTTAGGTTGCAGAAAGCTTCACAAGTACAAAGTGTGGAGGTATGTAAAAGATGGCTGATATAAACAGAAAAAATATGTTTTAGGTACAAAAGAAGTCGTACAGATGGGAGAAAACTGTTCACTGTCATGTAGTCTGAAGACCACATACAGTATAAATATTATAGTAAAATCATTGTACAACACACAAAAATACCGTTCTACAAATTACAGCAAAATGCTGAACACATCATTTACAGGTGACCTTGGAATTAAAAATGTGAGGCAAGAACTGGAAGCACAGTACAGTACTGTTTAAGTGAGGCACACATCAATACTGCACAGAATGTCAAAAAATACAAGGTAACATGATTGTATCAAAAGCTAATGGTTTCTCTCTCATGTAGTTGTTTAAACATTAATTTGGTCTAATTTCCATCTATTCTTTAACGCTTCATGTAGAGTTATTACTGGTACGTAATAGATTTTCTCGTACCCTTTAAACCCCACTCCACGACTATATATATAATACGTAGTAGTAATTTTTTTAAACAATTATAAAACACATTCACTGACAATTAACCAAGATGGCAAAGTGACCAGACCACCAGGAGGGCATGTGTCATGGTGGAGAACAAACCTTGGCCTTATGGATGACCACACCATCACCCCAGTACCCTTCACTTGGGAGCTTACCACTAGTTCAGCAGCTTCTTCTTGTAAACACACTATAAGTTTAGAGCTATCTGGACTCCAGGCAAGGTAAACAACACCGTATGAATGACCGTCTAAGGTGAAGCGTCTCGTGACTGTCAGGGTCTCCTGTGTGGGAAATGAAATGATTCAGTGCTGTGTATCATAACCAGGGATGGCTCAATTAACTGGTTAAGTTGATTTGGGCATCTCACCTATTACGTTAACCAATATTTTGAAAGTTAACTACTGTGCTGTATTTATATTAATTAATATGAAAAGTTAACTAATTCAGTTAATAAAGTAAATTCTTGACTTTTTGGGAAGTACAAGTAGTGTGAAGAAGCACTTTTATATTTAATCACTGGTGATACATTATCTATCAATGCTCATATACTACAACTTTCATTGTTGTGTGTATGTGTCTGAGAACACAAAATATATAATGTTTATACAGTATACAGATAATAATTTACCTTTTGAGCTACTGTACAATTATTTATACTAGTATATTGTAAATAAATTCCAAGCAGCCTAGGTGGCCTTGATAAGGCTTAGTACTGTACAGTTCGTCCCCAAATTACGTACATCCGAATTACGTACAAACGGCCGATACGTACATCGTTTCTGAAGTCTTTAATTGCAAAAATATTGTCTTAAAAGGGCGAGCAATTTTTAAATTTGGCGGGCGAGCCAGCCGCACCACGCCGCCACTATCACTGACCATGCAGACGACACGCTAGACGCACCAAAACAACACGTGTGGTCATTGTGCATACAGTACTTCTCCTGTGAATTTCTGCCCTATTTTGTACACTTTACTCTGTGTGCAATGACTGGTGTAAAGCGTAAGAGTGGTGAAGCCAGTGGGAGTGCTACGAAACGCCAAGCAATCTCACTAGAGGTAAAAATGGACATAATAAAACTGCTTGAAAGTGGTGAAAAGTTGACCAATGTTGCCCGCAAATTTAACCTGAGTCGGTCAACTGTTAATACAATTGATAAGGGCAAAGAAAAGATCAAGGAACATGTGAAATCTGCAGTGCCAATGCAATCTACGATTATAACTAAAAGAAGAGGGAAGGTTCTGGAAGAAATGGAAAAATATCTTGCGCTGTGGATCGAGGACTGCACACAAAAACGTAAGCCTCTGTGTCTCAGTATGATTCAGGAGAAAGCCCTAAGTCTTTTCAACGACCTAAAGAAAGATCACCCTGATGATACTGTGACATTCAATGCTAGCAATGGGTGGTTTAACCGATTCAAGGTGCGAAATAAGCTGCATAATGTTCGAGTGACTGGTGAGGCGGCGAGTGCTGATTGGAAAACAGCACAGGATTTTCCAAAGAAACTCGCGGAAATTATCGAGTTACGTACATTTCGAGTTAAGTACAACCTTTTGGTCCCCATTATGTACGTAACTTGGGGACTTACTGTATAGTGTTTTAATACAACACTGACCATTATTGGTTTAAACCTACAGTACCTAAATATGAGAGAGAGAGAGAGAGAGAGAGAGAGAGAGAGAGAGAGAGAGAGAGAGAGAGAGAGAGAGAGAGAGAGAGAGAGAGAGAGAGAGAGAGAGAGATCACTACACTGCACCTCTCACACAATATACTCACAGGTTCAACATCCCAAAGTATGACTGTTGAGTCCTTTGACCCGGTGGCTAATTTACTTCCGTCAGGACTAAAACGAGCTATCCAGACCTCATCACAGTGGTCTGACAGGATCTGGACGGTAGTTCCTGGGAAGGCATTTCTCGAACACGAGTGGTCCATAAGCAGTGACCCTCCAGAACCAAGGACCTGTTGGTATAAATAGTAAATTATAAGCTTCTTGTAAACTTTTATAAGGCTTAAGTTCTAAACATGATTTATAGAAGTAAGTAAGTAAGTAAGTAAGTAAGTAAGTAGGCCGTACAATTATTTTTCCAAAACTCTATTGCTCTTATAACCTTAACTCAAGTTGTCCCTGGAGATAACTTCTGGTTATATGTCATATTATTTTTTTAACCCCATTCACTATGAGGTAACCCCTTTTAATATTTTACTTGGCTACTGCCAGGGAGTGTTACAGTACCTGTATTCAGGGGTTAAGAGGTTCCCTTTGTCTCAATTATCACCCAATACTGTACTGTACTGTACTGTATAGGTTCTTCACAATAAGATATAATCATAGCAAAGAATTCAAGGATTAAAATATGAGATCCCATTTTATGGTCAAGGAGAAGAGACAAGTGACCACCAGACACTACTGTACAGTGGGACAGCATAACAAATCTATTGTGTAGTTAGTGATAAAAGCATCAAATGTTGTACGGTACAGTATAGAGACAGACCCATACTGTATAGTGAACAGATCTGGATACTGAGGCCTCGTGTATTCAGCCCCGACGGCCATGGAAGCCATTTCACAAAATGGTTACCGAGAGAATATTCATTCTAGTTCAAAAGCTCTTACTGAAGTTCTTATCATATTACAGTATTTGACCTAAATTAGTCATAAATATCCAGGAAAAAAAATGTTTCTTCAGTTTCTCAAGCAAGCAGTGGCTTCCTCGTCAGTAGTGGTACCTAAGCTTACTCTGCCTTACATCTTAAGTTACTTTGGACTGACAGCTCCCTGAGGTTTTCTCCTCAGAGGAACAATAATCACTGAACTGGATGGTTTTCTCCACTTTGGCAGAATGTTTCATGAAGTTATAGTTGTAAAAACTCATAAATTATTGACACAACAACTTTACCTCAACATTTTCCCAACACAACAACTGACATAAAGATAGTTAACTGTACAGACTCTCCCCGGGTTTCGTTCATGGAGGCTATTCGTAAGTGACCCTCTCATAGGTACTCGGTGAACACACACAGTACACATAATGTATATACAATTACTATACAGGTATGGGGCAATATATCTGACATGCTTGGGACCCGGGGGTTGCCAGATACTTTTTTGGGGGAATTTGGAGAGGCAACCCTAAAATGTACAGTAAACCCTCTGTAACAGGCTGTGAAGACTGTTCAGATCACTAGCTTCACCTCTAAATGTACCTTTAACCGTACACTGTAACATGAAAACTTAAAATTGTAGGCATATAAACATCAATAACAAAAGCATATACATAGCATTAATGAAACCTAGAAAGAGCAAAAATGATACATGTGAGTGTTGAAACAGTCGCCCCTGGTCCTCCCCTGCCACGGACCCACACACAGCTTCACGGTAGAGGCTCATAGATATGTACAACTTTATACTGTACCTTACCAATAATTACAGGGTAGTTATTTGATTTGTTATAGCACTTTCTGTATGTATGTAACTGAGTAAAAGAAAGTAAAATAAATAAACCAAAGTAAATTATGCGCATTAAATCTACCCAAAATTATGAGTTCAAAATACTTTATACCTTACTGTATTATAATTACTTGTGTACCTGTATTTCGTTTTTAATGGACTTTCTGGATTTAAGATTCAGTGTGTATGTAACTAAATAAAAAAAAAAAAAAGAATATTACACACACATTTACAGTACACCAGAAATTAAAAGTTCAAAAATAACCATAACGTAACATAAAGCTCACAGGTGGACAATAACCCCGCTCGGCCCAGGAACTACTTGACACTCATTTTAAACAGACATCTTTCTGTCCTGATATTTGGGGGCAATGTCAGCTACTGCCTAGACTGAGCGTAGAAGCTAAAAATCTTTACGGCACAATGTGTCAAACAACACAGTGTGTCAACATAAATATTAACCACTTGGGTAAGGGATCCCCTCTGTGCCGAATAATATTGTCTGGCATCAGCCAAATAAAATATTAAAAATGGGGTTCCCATAGTGAAGGGTTTAAATTATTAAACATTATTCTTTCCTCTAAACACTATTACTATAAACTATTATTAACCAATAATCCATACTACAGAATGTTTGATCATCTTTGACTAGTGGGATTTTACTGCACAGTATTTCCATTTTTTGACAGGCATCCTCTCCCCATTCCTCTTAAGTATGAGAGTTTACTGTACAGTAATACTGTACTGTACTAACCAGTAATAAGTACTTTACAGTCTAGTTTATCTTCAAAGAGTTACACGTACTTACTATAATTTACATTTGAAGCAAATAAATCTTTATAATCTATGCTGTATCAACCCATTAAGTTTAGTGAGTCACCTGCTCATCTGACCCAATGAGTGTACAGTATTTCTTAATACAGATGTACAGTACTGTATATAAGTTCAGCCTGGGTGTGCTTCCTGAGCCGTCTTATCATATACTACGTAATGTGATACAGTTTATGGGGACACGAGTGATTACTGGTTAGATAAGAGGAATTCCATAACAAACTATATGGCATTCCCCAGGATTTAGAAATTATCATGAAACTAAATTGCAAGCATGTGAAAGTCCACCAAGGATAATATAACTCAGAAAAGCCGGTATAAAATACAAAGAAATCTCAGGTAATGATGTAAGTAAGATGTGTTACTTGCACAACACCACCTAGAACTGCAGTAACTTCTGCAAACTATCCATGAAGTGCCACAGAGTGGCTCTAACACTTAGCATTTGTATACACTGCTTTGTTAGAGCCAATATGAAGCTCTACTTTTAGTGACAGCCAGTGAGAAACTGAACTGTATGACATATCTACATTCTTAATATGATGTATACAATCTTGGGGGAGAGAATTGTGACAAGAGAACCCCAGAGCCACAATGACTTGGTATTTCATCAATTATCATGACAATAGTTGAAGCCACATTCAGTATACGTCTCTATTAGATAAAAAAAAAAAAAAAAAGCTCATGTTTTGTCTGTAGGCCATTACCCTTATGGGGAGAAGAATAGCTCTGTGGTGATGCATCTCCTGTAGGTCTTAAGTAAGTCCCAGACAGAGAAGCTCTACAGACTACAGTGTAAGTTATAAGAAACACTTGCTATTGTGCCTTCAGTTCGCAAACCTTTCCATACCAGGAGACATACTATGCAATAAACAGTTTTACACCAAAGTTTAGTTTGTCATCTCATCATTTATAAACAGTTAATATTAGAGGTTAGTTTGAGACCCCAATCACTATGAAATGATATTACATGTTCATCAAGTACAGTACAATATATGTGTGTGTGTGTAAGATCCAACGGGCTGTTCCTACTGACCTTGACATAGTGTTGAGTGTTGTCGTCATCACCTCTTCTACTCACCTGACTATCACTGCTAGTGTTGTGGTAGGCACACTGGGTACGCTGCTGCTCCACTGCTTGAAGAATCAACGTTTCAAGTCTGCAATAATATTCATGTTAACAGGGCATTCTGATGATGTCAAATATTATAACATTACAGTAGCTAGATAATACATCAACACTGACTTTATTTAATACTACTGTATAGTAAAATCCCATTTTTACAAAGAGGGGCCAAATTCATTCCGTAAAAAAGGATTTTCCCTAAAACAGGTATTGGGTAGTGTTCCTTTATATCAAATTGCAAAAAAATATGAATACCCTTGAAAAATAAACAATTTGACTTTAATGTACTTCCATCATTAACAAATGTCTATGATTGTGTACCCTGTACTGTAATTACAATAAATCATTTGTATACAAACTGTATTGTAATTTATACATAAAAAATACACATTACTGTACACTGTACGATTCCCAAATTAATTTAACTTGTTAGTAATTTGAAAGAATTTATTTTAAGTTTATTTACCTATGTGGAGGCAACATTACTGAAGGCGGCAGGAAGTGTTGAAGACGGTCCATGAGCTCTTTTCTGGACTCCTTGCCCATGCCTGTCCAACGTGCTGCAGCACGGAGCTCCTCAGGGTTTGACATAAACATCAAGCTATAACAGAAATACAGTACTGTATTAGCTACATCATTACAAATTGTATATCTACATACTGTACTGTATTGTATTCTCCATTAATCTGACCATGATGAATTAGAAAACTAAAATTGTTATCTTCAAGTAAAAAAAGACTAGATTATTTTATTACTGTACTTACTACACTATATTGTTAAATCTGAAAATACAAAAATTAATTCTGAAAAAGTTTCAAGTTTCATTATATTTTGGCATGAAAATGTTTTGACATTATCAGGCTTGAGACCGAGGTGTGTAACTTGGAGAATATGTTTTTCTCTGGGGATGTTATATACTGTAAGTCTTTTATTAACCCATTACAGTACACCAGAATGAACTCTGGTGAAACCTGTATGTTTGGTGTAGAATCACACTGAGTGTTATCCAGTGTGACTACCAAACCTCACAGGTTTTCTCCCATCCTAACACTGGACAACAAAAGGTCATAACACAGAAGGGAATGACCGCCTGAATGGCTAAGTAAGCTGGTAAGTGATGATATAATAAATAAATAACAGAAACAAACCTTGAGAGTTGATGAACGCGCTCCATGTTGTGCTGTAGGGGTGTGAGCTGTGAGCGGAGGCACGTTAAGGCATCCATGGCCTGTCCACTTTCAAGCAGCTCTAAGTACTTCTGTTCCAGCAGTAAGAAACGCATCTCCTGAAAAAAATACAACAAATTCTCTTTAAGAATAATACACAACCTCACCTGTTAACCCCGAGTGATCGTTTAACAATCAGGATTGTTTCTCACATAACCATCAACAGTTTTTAATTCAATGGCTGAATACTGTACCAAAACCTGGATAACTTTCACTTATACAGTAATGAATATTTACAACAAATTTCTGCCACACTGATTATTGGACCTTCCTTTTCTTTTAACAAACTTGTGGGTGTCACAGTACGCCCAGCTGCACTCTCATCAATTTGCACCATACAGTACAAGTGAATTTACCCTTAATTTTGTTAAACATTAAGTCAGTGCTTGAAGTCTAGTGCTTATTGGTAGTATGAGGTACAGATTCATTTGGCTACTACATTTATTTATTCAACATCCCGGTGTAAATCAAGAGAGCAGAAATTTAAAGTAAAAGTTATGTCCATTTTTAATACAATGAAGGATTGATTCCACACATTCCCTATTGTAACTACCACAGGATTAAGAAGCTTATGTATCATCCCACTCAGCCAATATTGTACAGTTGGCCCCAGGAAACCCACAAGATAATCAACAGCAGAACCAATTCATAAAGTAGTTATACCTTTCTACTAAAACTGATGGCATAAAAATTACTTACTCCTTAAAATTAAAAACTAGTCCCAAGCTCTATAAATCCACAACATCCGCATCACGTGAAAAATTTGAGGATGCTCTGTGGATATGGATGTGACATCAATCACTGCTATGTGTAAGAGTACACAGTGTGTTTGTGTCTACACAGGGCTGTCCAGTAAATCCCTATGCTGTAGCTTATATGATTTTCATATTATTTTTAGTCTGTATCAGAAACTAAGGCCACAAAAAATGGCCTGATGTGTGGGATGTGAGAATTTGTTGGGGAGGGGATGGTGTCACAGTCAGTTTGGGGCCTCACTTGTGTAGTACAGTATAAGAATACTGTATAGTGTAATGCAATTTGAATTTCATGTGATATTGATTGGACCCAGTGAACACATCTTATTAAGGGATTACTTAAGCTACTTATAATAAAACAAAATACACGGTATAGCACAGTTCGTCATTCTCCAATGACTAACAACAGATTCGAGATAGACGTGGTAACAAACACGGAACGGAGGACAAACAACTTAATAGACATACGTATACGGTTCATATACTAACAGCTGTTATATTTTAGTGTATTTTGTTCTATGTCTTTTAATGAGCAAGATAATAATTGAGGCCCTGCACGTTAGAATGTTCACTCGTGCCAAAAGTAAAAATGCCAGAAAAAGCCCTTGAAGTTTGGTAAAGTTTAAATAACCATAATCTTGTTGTTTGAAGACCTAGAACATTCTAATTTGAAGGTTAGGTATTCTATATTCTAAAGCTGACTTTGGTTTTCATTCACACCCACAAGTCATCAGATGCCCTGATTTAAAAAAAAATCAGGTTTTTATTTGCAGCGATTATGGTCGTTCGAACATTAACCAAACATTGAGAACACTTTCTGGCCAAATAACTCTGTAATAATGGATGGTTTCATACTTCCATACAGTCCAGGCTTTCTTGCACCCCTCATTCTGTCTGTCTAGTTCTTTTCACACCTTGTATTATTCTTTTCTCATTTCTTTCTGGTTTATGCAACCCCACAGGAGTGGGGAAGGTGACTTGTATGAAAAAAAATAGAGAAAACTCACCAAGGGAAGGTGGAGGTTGGTTCTCTTCCTTGTTACTAGTGTACTCCATGGCCATAGTTCACGAGGAGGTCCTAGTCATCAACAGAAGAAGCAGCAGGAGAGGGTGTGGCATGGCACTAGATGACACGGACGCAATCCATGACAATGTGGTCAGGGTCATCCACTGCTTCTTCCTCCTCCTGTGTTGTCCCACCAGCTTGCCGGGGTGCATCCTGCTTATCAAGGAGGGCCGTCAGCCAGGCTTGCCCTTGGGTGCCAAGAAGGGCAACAAGGCTCCTGAGGTCCTGGCACTTCTCCGCCGTCAGGAGTCGATCTTGGGGGTACTTGGGGGTGAGGGACACATTAGCCAGGTCAAACCTTTTCCGTGACCAGGAGCCTTTACCACCAGGAGCCTTTACCCTCATGAGCTTCACTTCTGTGGTGTTGTCTGGCAGGTCATCCTTATTGTAGTTTGTCTTCATTAGGTAACCCTCTGGGAAGGCAACATCCACAACCAGCTGACAAGCCTGAGAGAAGCCAGGGCCACTCTATCAGGCGATGTACCGTTGAAGGGCTTTGACATCTTTGAAGTCATCCTGCTCCATTGGCACTACATTAAAGGTTTTTTTGACAGCACTGCGGATGACATCGGTGTAGTCCCTGGTACTGGCAATACTCTGAAGTTTCCTTATCTTCTTCTCAACTGACCCAAAGGCTTGGTCACAGGGGAGTTATGAATGGCCACTTTTCATAAAGATGAACTCAGTCCTGACCAATCGTTTTGCATGCACCTGCTGCAGTGCCATGAGCAGCATGTTTACGTTCTTATTTTGCCCGCCACAGTTGTCGGCAAAAACACGCAGGTGTATAAAGTCGAGGTCCTGGTCATCCATCTTGCATTGCAGCCACTTTAAAAGGCAGCTTGCAATTTCATCAAAGCCAAGCCCTTCTGTAACCTCAACCCACACAAACATTGTGTCCTCCTTCTCATTGAGGTCATACACACACAAGTTGTACACCCATAGCTTCCTCTTGTAATAAGCTATGCCTGCAGAGAGTTAGGGACATGGAAGGGTTTGCTGCAGGTCGATTGCAACAGACTTGACATTGTCATCTCTGGAGGTGGCGGCTTCCTCCTCAACCAGGTGAAGTAATTCCTGTGGCACCTGAGTGATGGCCTCTGGCTCCCCTCACCTTGTTTGTGCTTCCTTTTCACTGGCACTTCTTTAATTAGTGATTGCAGGTATGCATTTTGTACACTGTACTCACCAATAGCCCAGAAATTGGCAAAAATGGTGTCAATGTCAGCACGGGCTATTGTATTAAAGCACCCATCAGGACAGGGCTCACAAACTTTCCTGGGCTCTACTCTTTTCTTGGTCGAGTAACCAATGTAATCAAGGCCAAGATTATGTCACATTTTGCAACATTCTGCGCCCACTGCTCAACATTGTGTACACGTTTACGTTCCTTTTTTTCTATGGGGTGACGTGCGTGGCCAACACCACCCTCGGCCTCACCAGCTGCTACCGTTGCCTCACCACCACTAGGCCTACCGTCACCACCATCATTATCACTTTCATCACTGGCACTATCACGAGGGACATGAGTCATGCTGCCACTGATATCAAGGATAACGGGATCATCAACATCGGTATTGCTATCACTGAGGGAGCCCGTGCCATAGCACAATAATAATGACCTGGGTATCACTCATTTCACTAGTTGCACCAAGGCCTGATGGCCCGACAACACTATCATCGTGATCAAGGCCTTCTCCTGACATTGTTGGCACTGTTTAGCACTCGAAAAGCTTGTCATAATGGCACAAGAGTAGAAAAAGTATGGAGGGTTTCCCGGAAGGACCGCGGGCAAAGCACAACAAAACACACTAAGATGGCAGTCCGATGCTGCGTGCTGATTGGCTGGTGCAGAGGGATGATGAATGAGGCACATCACTCTTCAGGGGCTTGGGTTTTCTGGGAAGTTTTGGTGTATGGTTGGAAATATTACTTTACTTTGAAGGACTTCTAACCTTATTTTCTGTATTGTAATGTTCACTCAACTGCTCTCGGCTGATAGAAAAAGGATTAAAATATGACTCCCACATAAAACCGATTTTTGCGGGTTGGAGCCAGTACACAGTCTAATGAGCATTATTGTAGCAGTGGTTATTTGAATTTATTATTAAGGGTAACGGGTAAACATCGCTCTGTTTGTCATCCGCACCGCTACCACGTGGTCTCCCAGAAGCCCCGCCTACAACTGTGTGACATCAATGACAAACTGTGCTATATGACGACCTACAGCACGAATCATACTGGCACACTATCCCTCACCTTGAGGCTGGAGGGATCATCAAGCATTGTCCGCAACTCACTAAGAGCTGCCTCGGCTTTAGCCCATTCTCCATCCATGACACAGTGGCGAAATCTAGCTGCAGCCGGGTGATCGAGTCGGCATCCTGACTCAGACATCAACAGGTCGGCACTCTTTCTGAAGTAAAATTATCAGATTAATATACATACCTTTTAATCTCTACTGATATATTAGATTATATTAAATATTTCTCCTTCTGTAAATCTTTGCACTTCCTTGGCTATCATTAACTGAGGATTGAGACACCAATACTGTCCCACTTTATGGCTAAAGAGAGGAAGTGAGTGACCTAAGGGGATACAGTACCACACTTTATAAGCAGAAAGTTTAACAGCATAAGTAATAGAGTTCATGTACAGGTATGTCCTTGTTCAGTCTGTTGCAGCCTCTCCTCTCTCATCAGGTTCTTTTCTCTGAGGGCATTTCTTACAACCTCTCCCCCTGTCATTCTTGGCCTACACCTACCATAGCTCTCCTCCTCTGCACACTTAGACCCATGCATCTTTGGTCTCCTCCATTCTCTCCACAAGTCTGAACTATCTTCAACCATCCCCACACATAACCTTACAAATACTCTCATCATTACAATATATTATCACAGTTTTGGGTTTGTTCCTGTTAGAAAAAAAAGCCAGCATCCTCGGGTCTAATTCCTTATGTCAAGAATGAAGAGAGTAAGAATATTACAGTAATGTTTGAGATATTTCTTTTAATTTAAACAATGTCTTCATTTCTAAGACTATAAATATCCCCCCTGTTACTTTTAACCACTGCAGCCTAAAAGTGGTACAGTACCCACAAACAAAATGGATAGTGGATGATGATCAAGCATTCATGTTTGATAAACATCACCTAAAGGAGTATAGGTCCAACTGCACTGCCTCCCATTCTTGCAGGTAGTACTGTGCCACCATAAGCTAGCAAGTTCAGTCTGAGCAAATTAAAGCTTTGAACAAAAACAACAACTGAAAAGTTCAGGAATGATGCCATATACAGTACATAAAATTTAAACTTGGAATGTGAGAACATTATATGAGAGTGGGACATATGTACACAAATTTTGCAAGAAAATGAAAAGGCTGTTGTGAGTTATTTTGGGGACAGATAATTTCAGTAAGCTTGGTACTGTAGTGTACTCACACCAACACAGGACTTACTGTACAGCATCATGATCCACATTAGTAGGAGTAACATTAAATGATGAAATACTGTACACTAAAAAAAAGTCCTAAACATTCCCTGCTGAAGTGTGTCTTACATGCCTTGTGTGTTATAAGCTGTAAAATACAGTAACTAGTGAGGAAGGCAGTGTGTCTCATGGTCACTCCCTCAGGTGGGTAGGTAACAGGTTTTATTTAACTTAACTGTTCTTGGCCTTTGTATTATTTAGTTACTTCAGTGAGAATCAAAACTTTTAACTGTTAACTCAATATCCTGTTCTTCAAGATGTCTTATGAGAAACAATACTGTTGAATAATGAGGCTGACCTACAGTACTTTATAACAAACACAATCTGAATCATGAAGGTTTGGTGAATAAACGTACATTATTTGTATATTTCTTGACCTTAAGTTTAAATACTGTACAGTTGTTTATAAAAATAAATGAAAACTGCCCTATCATAAACCATGTGCTGTGACACTGGGCAGTAAGCCCTTGTTACCAATGGAAGTTGAGTTCCAAAGAATGGCACAAATAGGCAAAACCGCAAATAACAACTTATACTACAGTACTTTAATTAAACTTTCTTTGTCAGGGTCATCACTGACTTCTTTCTTTTATGTTCCACTCCACTAGCACTGACACTAGGTAGTCTTTTAGGGGCTACTTCACTCAGAAGGGTTTACTGTATCACTATTCCAAACTGACACATCATCATTGTAAATGGAAGATGGCAGAGGGAGTTGCTGACTTTTAAGTGTGCCGTATATGAAGCTACTGTACTGAAATCACGTGGTCTTTGCACAACTGGAAAATTCAACATAGGGATACAGTACAGTTTATATCCCTGAACTCTGAATGAGTTGTTACCAAGGTGACGTGAACAGTGCTGGAGGTGGTGCTGCAAGAGTTAGAAGTGACTGGAGGAACTCTAAGAAACTGTTGCCTTTATTGATGACATGAGGACCTTCTCTTTGTGTGAAAGGAAACATGTGGGCAGCTGGGGTGAGCAGTGTGTTGTTGTATGGCAGTGAAACATGGGCAGATAAAGAAGCTGACATACACAAGCATGAGTGAGTTGAAACGAGAATACAGTAAACCCTCGTTATTTGTGGGGTTATGTTCCAAGGAATGGCGTGAATAGGCAAAACCGTGAACAGCAACTTATACTACCTTAGTGCACTACTGTACCAAACAACCAACCAGCACTCATCCGCTCTTTTAACTTATCAAATAATAAAACTTTCTTTGTCAGGGTCATCACTGACTTCTGTCTTTTACATTTCACTCCACTAGCATGAACACAAGCAGTCTTTTAGGGTCCATTTTCACACAGAAACACCGAAGGTTTGAGAGTACAACATGAGATGCTGCGTGGGGTGACTTGTGCTGTGGGAAAAGGCTCGCAAGCTAGCCACCTTCTGCTTACCGCAAATCGTCAAAATCGCGAATCGCAAAGGTCTACTGTGAGATGGATGTGTAATGTGATGCTGAAAGATAGCAATGGTTAGAGCTAAGAGAGCAGCTGGGTATTAAGAGTACGTACCATATATTGGTGAGGCTTAGATGATTATGGCATGAAGAGAGACTGGAGAAGACCAAGTGGGAAGCAGTTGTGAGATATGACCCCAGAGAGACTGGACAGCACGAAGACCTGCCACTAGTGTAAAACATGGATGATGGTGTCTGCCCCTTATAGTTTGAATATAAAAGGATTATACTATACTGTGAGGGGAGGCAGCGTGTACCTCTGAGGGGAGTAGCTTCATATACTGGACTAAACTGACTGGACCATATCATGCAGTGCTTAATCAAATACTGTACAGTGATGTATATAGTTGACTACTTGAGGCTGTGCAGACCTCCACTACTACTCCCCCTACAGGTATGTTGTCAGTTACTATCTGTTCATCCTCGACCTTATACAACCTCGTCTAACTCCTGCATACTGTACCGTACTGTATTGTAGTGATGTAACAATAGTTCACTGTCACCAAGGAGACCGCCTGCTAGTGTGACCACCAAGGCCACCTCCAGCTAATGTAAATGAAAATCCAGTAGTGTAGTGTCGAGCATACAAAGAAAAAGATATTATGAAAAGACCTTGAAAAGTGACGAGAAAAAGATAACTATGGATTTCACAGAAATGTTTATCCTTGAAGCTGAGAGTAAATGTTGGCAGGATACTCTGATAAGGCTGGTTTACAATAGAAGATTCACTTGCTGAAAAACACCTTGCTGTCCAGGGCTCTTCAGACACTTTGTACAAGACAAACAGTGTTAACTTCATGAAAGAAGTTGAATTACAGAACTGAACTTGCAATGTTTGACCCAGTAACGGAATAACACACTGAACAACTCTATGGGGGGGATGTCTCATGCTCCTATACTGAATAAAACAGCAGTAGATCATAACACAGATATAGGAGTCTTAAGACTGCTCCAATATCTTGGACTGGATCCCAGATGTTAACCACCAGGAGCAGATGTCAGTGATATAAGAACTGTGTCACCAGAGATGTCAGAAATTAAAGATCATATTTTGGGATTCCAAATAGTGAAAGAAACAACTGGTCCCTATTTGTTAAAAGACATTTTGAAGAAGCCTGAAGAGTCGGTACATGATGGTTCAAACATTAATGGGAGAACCAAGATGTTCAAGCAAAACTGCCATAGAAAAATCCTCAAGTTGTGTACTGGGGAGCAATGCTCCATGTGGAGCGCAACACTGAACCATATGGTAGATGATGCAACAATTTCTTCAGCTGATACCATTGGTTAGCTTGGGTACCCGTCCAAAAGCTCTTTACTTTATACCATAATGTGACTTTGAAGTTATGGAGTGATATGACATGAGAAACCAGAGTGGAAAGTATAGAGGCTGTCAGATCTGTGGCTGCTGAAGTAAGGGAGATATTGTTGGAGGTGAGAGAGATCTACTGATGTTACTCTCTTGTTAAAGTAGAAATTCAAGCTTTGGCTGAGGAGGCTAGAGTACAGTGCTCAGTGGTTTGGCTTGACCATCTTGACCTACATCAGTTAGGTCAATAATCTTGTATAATCTTCCTCAATGCAGCTGGATGTAGCAGTAATAAAATTCTGAAAAAAAATAAATGTCGAGCCTCTTATGAGAGAGGAGGAGCTGAGAAACACCAAGAGTCAGTCTAAAGCAACTGATGAACCCTCTAGTGGTGGACTGAGGACAAGTGAAATCAAGTGAAAAAAACTTTGGACTGATAATGCTAAACTTCAATAAATTACAGTATGGGAAATATTAACTGAGTCACTACAAAACACTATGAAGACTTAAGAATCACTCTGAGCCTTGATGGTGAATCACATATTGATGAAAAACAACTAGCACAAAAAATACAACCATTGCCATCACAGAACAAACATGACAGCAATGAAAGTACAGTACACCTGAACCCCTTAATTTGCCCTTTACTAAGCTGTATAGTTTTGGCAGTGTCAAATTACTCAGAAATTTTATGAAATTGAGACCCAAATGTCTGAATTACACCGAAGTTGTCAAACTTACCCCACATGTCCAACAAGTTAAAACTTGTGGTCCTGCACAGAATACCACTTCAGGTATAGCCCTAGAGCAGTGGTTCTCAACCTTGTTTGCCCCATGCACCCCTTTCACCATATGTCAGAATGTCATTCCCCCCTCCTTTCCAAGATTGTCTGCCTCAAAAAGTGCATTCCAAATAATATGCATATAATACTGAAAATCCTTTATTTTTTCCATATTAGTATCAGTTTCCCCCCCTCCCCCTGAAAACCTGAGGGGGGGAAATTCCCCCCTGGTTGAGAACCCCTGCCCTAGAGGGATACTTTGGCTGAATGTCTTTGTGAAGGAAGGAGTCAAACATTATTGTCATTATTATTACAACCACAGAACCCACATTGAGTCAGGAGCAGTAAAACAGATAATTCTGTTGTCAAGAATACAACAGCCTAAGACCCACCTCCTAAATGGTGTACCCAGGTCCTGGGAGACACAGTAAACTCTAAATTCAACTGATAGAAGCAATCAATCATGCTCACACAAACCTCTTACCAAAACCTGTGTACACTTCATGTGACAAACACCAAAGCAAGTGTTGTCATCTGCCATCTTGGAGAACAACGCTGTTGCTTTGAGTGAATGGTGAGCGAGGATGGCTGTGAATACTTGCAATAAAAGAAGCAGGGGAAGTGTAGGTTTGTTGGCCAGATAGTAAGACAGGCTAACATGTGCAGAATATAGGGAAAAATAACATGCTATGGAATTTGGACTCCTGTTATCTGTAAGAAATTCCAAGACACTGTTCTTGAAGCCTTGTTCATTTAATAATTGTAAATCTTTACAACAATCTGAATTTTATGCCTCAGCAGTCTCACACCTAAAAGGATGGGAAGTGTGGAACATCCTCCACCTCAGAGACTTGCCAGATAGGTCTGTATCCCCTAAGACAAAATTGAGAATTTTAAGTAAGCATTCAAGCTTGAGTGGCAAAGATGTGATTCATTCCTGCCAAAATAAGAGACAAGTCTGTGATAGTTTTTGTTAATTAGCCACAGCACAAAGGACATGACTGGCTAGTTGGTTCATGTAAACACCTGCATAGGGTAATAATCATCTTCAATGTTTTATGGCAATTTTGTAAGCCAATCTTATAGCAGATGCTCTTCCCATTACCAATACTGTTACAGAGTAGAAACTGCACATTATAAGTGGGACATGAGTTCTCAAGTACAGTACAGTACTGTATTTACCAATTCAGTTGATTGTGGTAATTCAGCACACCCCTTTTACTCTATCCCTTCAAGTACAAAAACGTATTAAGATACTGTACAAGACTAAGACTTGTGTTTATTATTGTACCTTGTTTTAAGAAACAATACAAATCTAGTGAAAGAGGAACAAAAGAATCTGATGTCATCGAAACTGTGTTCAGTATTTATAATCTCCACTGAAGGTGTACAGTACAGTATGTGTTTTGTGTACTGACTGTTGCTAAGGAGGGTCTGGCCTTAAACTAGTTCTGGAAGCAGATGACCCTCACCTTAACTTTACCAAGAGTGTCAAAATATCAATACAGTAGCTACAGGTTTTGGATCAATTTTACCATACCACATATGCTAACAATAAAGAGAACACCCAAAGTCTGCACCATGAGACTGCCTGGTCTTACACTTTGTAATAGTAATCTGACCTTGACCCACTCTAACTCAAATATAACCCTTACAAATCCTCAAGACATTATAACCAAATCCTAGATTTAAGTCAAAAGGTTAGGTTAGGTTAGGTCACAAAATGGGCCATCTTGGGGTTGATGTAGGTCTATCCTGCCTATCTTCCCAAGACCAAAACATACCAGCAGCCAATTTCCTTGTTATTTATATATCCTCGACCCCTGTGCACCTATGTATGCCAAATGAGACAGTCTACTCTGGTAAACTAAAGTCAGCAGAAACCATGCACAGTGGTGATGATTATATTATGGCCTGGCATTGGAAGGGTCAGCCATTATATTAAAACTATTGAGAACAAATAGACCTAACCTGATATGACCAGTAGTTAAACCAAAACCAAGCGAGTTAAATCATAACCAAAGCCTACAGGTGACAGCTGATGTTCTCCAAGAGGTGTTGAAACTCTGGAAAGGAACCCATCATAATAACAACTTACTGTTTAAAAATGAACCCACACCCACATATATTGTCCTCACTCACCATTATTTCCAACAAAACCTATGATGCCTAACCTAGGATAGAAGATTACTATTTTAGGTTAGGTTAGGTTCGTGTAGGTTAGGTTAGGTTAGGTTAGGTTCGTGTAGGTTAGGTTAGGTTAGTGTAGGTAAATGACATCAATGAGTTGCTACACGTGAGGTAAGATAAGATTTATTTTAGATATTATTCCTTTGGTAGCTAGATAACCCAGACCCTTGTAGTGAAATATTACTAATTTTGGTTTGTATTAGAAACATATACACCAGTCTTCTTTGTCACACTGTACATAACTCCACAGTGTCTCCTTGCCCCCCCACTATATTTTGATTACTAATTATCAAAACAAATATACAATAAAAAATCCTGAAAAGAAACAAACCATTATTCAGTGCCCCACAATACTGCTCCTGATAATTAACGACAATTATGGTGATAAAACACCTGTAATATTTACCAATCTTGGACAAAGACAAATCATTAGGAGACAAGTTTTAGATAATAATAATTAACTTACTTTAGCCCGAGTTCGACGAGGTGTTGACCAATGAGGCGAACCATCTCCTGCTGCACCACACTCAGCCTGGGGGCCTCCTCCTCCCTAACACCATTTTGAGACTGAGCATTGTTCCCCTCACACCCATCAGTTTGTCCCGTACCATTTTGTTGCACTTCACTTGACCCATTAGACGCCTGTTGCTGCTGCTGCAGCTGGTGTTGTTGATTCTGCTGCTGCATATTGTCTGTAGCTGAAGTGGTGTCCTCGGAAGATTGCTTACGTTTCTTCCGTGGAGGCGGAGAGACTCCACCGTATTGTGGGTCTTGCCAGGAGGCCAGTGTGTCTACGTGAACGCCGTGGTGAAGCCACACCACTTCTGCTTCACACTCGCGAAAAATATCACCGAAATTACGGTGGTGCGCAACATTCACACCAAGACCCCTCGATCGACTGGCCCTCAGCTGCGAGCCTCACCAACCTGCTGCCTCACGCCCCGGCCGCTGCTCTCCCTTCATCTATGGCTCACTCAGTTATTGCTCAGTGTCCACTCCTTGACCAGTGTTGTGTGTTAGTCCCGGGAGGAGAGGCTCGCCATTATTACACCAATAATTGAAGTATTACACATTATTGGAACGTACCTGTGTTTTTCTAGTATTTTACACCCGATCACAAACACTTTAAAACACCAACAAACTACAATTATATTTCCGATATTTAAGTAAAAGTTCTACATAATTTTATTAAAATATTTAAAAATTACATCTAAACCAAATATCTATTTTATGATAACTATAACCTAAGTATATAGAGGGTGTAAGGTTATTATTGGAACCTGGCTGTTGTTGTGGTCCGTCTTTGTCGATACAGACTACCAACTGTATCACCTTCTATAACCTCTAACTCCTTTACCAATCTCTACTCCTTCATTTACTTACACACAATATCATGTCATTAGATTAGTATATGATTAAAGATAGATGAGATGACTGTATTGAGGTAATTAGCGAGAATAAAGTCAACTTAATTGTGACCTTTGACCTCACTGGGTGGTTGGTGTGATCAGCTGTTCCTTGTTTTGAATGAGTCCCTCAGAGGCCTCCAGCTGTACACGGATTAGTGGTCTTTTACATCTCTAGGCTGAGGTATATGTATTATAATCCCTAGATTGTATTTAAACATAGCTTACTGGTGTTGTGTAAGTGTTGAATGGGTTAATGGATGAAACAGGGTAGAGTCCATGTAATTGTGTAGTTAACCATTGTTAGTAGCAGGGTAGAGTCCATGTAGTTGTGTAGTTAACCATTGTTAGTAGCAGGGTAGAGTCCATGTAGTTGTGTAGTTAACCATTGTTAGTAGCAGGGTAGAGTCCATGTAGTTGTGTAGTTAACCATTGTTAGTAGCAGGGTAGAGTCCATGTAGTTGTGTAGTTAACCATTGTTAGTTTGCCTTAGGGGAGTCTGGTCATAATTTTCCCCTCTTATAAAACTAGAATTAGGAAGCTCAGTCCAGGAAAAAATGTGAAATGGTGTATACGGTAATATGTAGTTAGTAAGATTATATGAGATCTCTAGATTAATTACCAAAGACCATCATTAACTCTTAACACACTGGATAGCTTTAAACACAGGTTGGGTGGTTATATGAGTGATAGGGGTTGGGTGTAAATGGGACTGTCCAGTATGGGTCAATAGTTACTGTTTCCTCCAGTCTTATGTTCTTATGTAAAACTGAGATTTCCAGAAGTTTGTCAGGTTATTAAAAACAGCCGTCGTGGTGGTGGTCAGATATAGCATGTAAACGATTAATCAGTGTTGGTTTCCTGTAATTCAGCAAACTAACACTTGCTTATGGTGTGAGTTTTCTGCCTATATTATTACAGTATTACAGGTTAATTTTTGGCTTATGTTCTAACACCCGACAAACGAGCCGACACAACCTGCTGGGGAGGGAGGGGGGTCGTCTCCGATTAGATTAGGAAAGTTAGGTTAGATTAGTTTTGATATTTAAATACAGGGATGACCAAAACTATAATTTTACCAGTGTTTTTGTAGAATAAGTCCTTGGCAGGGGAGTACAATGAATAGGTTAGGTTAAGGTAGGTGAGGTTAGGTTAGGTTAGGTTTTTAATTCATCACTTTCCCTCTGCATTGAAGTCCTGGTGGTATCAAGATTGACAGGGTTGTAAAGGTCATTTCTCCAAACTTTCATTGTCATCACTGTATTCAATATGAAAAACTGCATTAATAAATGTTGTTTCTCATTCTTAGGTCATTACTGGATGTTTGCAGATTATTTCCTGTGTGTTTATTCTTTTTTTTACCTTTACGGAGACAGTCTTTTATCTATGAGTAATTGATATTGTTTTCCTGTAGAACTTAACTGCTTGAGCTGCAGCCATGGGAGACCACAACCACCCACTACTGCTGGAGGGTCACTGTTACGAGAGCACCAACGCTGGTAAGTGATAACGTAGTACTGTTCACTGCTGGATGGAATATCACTTACTGTTCACTGCTGGAATATCACTTACTGTTCACTGCTGGATGGAATATCACTTACTGTTCACTGCTGGAATATCACTTACTGTTCACTGCTGGAATATCACTTACTGTTCACTGCTGGATGGAATATCACTTACTGTTCACTGCTGGAATATCACTTACTGTTCACTGCTGGAATATCACTTACTGTTCACTGCTGGAATCGTTCTGTTTAATACTCTACTGTACTGTCATGGGAAAGAACTTAGATTATTGTACAAGATTGTGATTTGTTATACCATTGGAGAACAAATTGTAAAGATGACTCATAATTGTTGTTTGTGCGAGTGCTTGATTACAGAGGTCATACTGGCCTGCTTGCTGTGGTAGTTATTGTGTTAACTAGGAGTGTGGTGGTCAAGTGGATACAGTACTCACCTCCTGTTCTGAGGGTCACTGGTTTCATCCAAGGCCATTCCCAGTCCACTAAGTTGAGAGCAGTGCTGGCCACGTTACCTACTAGCTTACTGTAGACTTAGTATATATTGCGGGCCAAACATCCAGGGGTCTTGGCTCATGGTCCAGACATACCAAGATCTCTGTATCCACACTCTCCTTGTCTAGCCTCTACCACACACTTATTATTCTTGTTATTGTATATATTTTTATTCCCAGTCTACACTTCATCTAACTTATTCGCTCTCTTGATTTATGGATTTCATGCACACTCCGTACATGTCCGTACTAGCAGAAATTTCAACCCTTTATTTTGCACCTAATCATTTCTTTATCTTGTAATTTCCTCTAATCTCTGATCTTTTGTTGGTAAAGAACAACTCAGTGAAGGTGCTGTGCTGTATGTAAAGTTGGTGGCATAGCTAAATTTGTACATACTTGTGGCCATCATTGGGTTGTGATGTAGACAAAATTAATGTGATCAAATACCTTACCTCTAGGCATGATGAACCACAAGTTGTATGTAGTGTGGACCTTTGGATCATATACTGTAGCTAAAACAACTATCTGTGCATACTTTGTGGGAAACAATATGAGACCATGGACGATATTGGTACTCTATATGAGGGCTGTCACACTTAAAATTTTGACCCCCACCTGCACAGATAGTTGTTTTAGCTACTGTACATTATAATTCCCTTAATGTCCTTGGGAACCTTTAACATGGGTGAGATTATTAACTTTTTATTTAAATTACTTTGAACCCTGGCCCAAACATTCTAACGAACCCTGGCCCAAACATTCTAACGAACCCTGGCGCAAACATTCTAATGAACCCTGGCCCAAACATTCTAATGAACCCTGGCCCAAACATTCTAACGAACCCTGGCCCAAACATTCTAACGAACCCTGGCCCAAACATTCTAATGAACCCTGGCCCAAACATTCTAACCACCCTGGCCCAAACATTCTAACCACCCTGGCCCAAACATTCTAATGAACCCTGGCCCAAACATTCTAACCACCCTGGCCCAAACATTCTAACCACCCTGGTCCAAACATTCTAATGAACCCTGGCCCAAGCATTCTAATGAACCCTGGCCCAAACATTCTAACCACCCTGGCCCAAACATTCTAACCACCCTGGCCCAAACATTCTAATGAACCCTGGCCCAAACATTCTAACCACCCTGGCCCAAACATTCTAACCACCCTGGTCCAAACATTCTAATGAACCCTGGCCCAAGCATTCTAATGAACCCTGGCCCAAACATTCTAACCACCCTGGCCCAAACATTCTAACCACCCTGGCCCAAACATTCTAATGAACCCTGGCCCAAACATTCTAATGAACCCTGGCCCAAACATTCTAACCACCCTGGCCCAAACATTCTAATGAACCCTGGCCCAAACATTCTAATGAACCCTGGCCCAAACATTCTCACCACCCTGGCCCAAACATTCTCACCACCCTGGCCCAAACATTCTCACCACCCTGGCCCAAACATTCAGGGATCATGGCTCATGGTCCAAACATAACTTGGCCTTAAGTCCTACATTTATATCTCTCTCTCTCGCTCTCTCTCTCTGTATAATTAACAGTATTTATCTGTCTTCCAGGTTTGGGTTCTGGACCTTACACTACTGACTGGTTTGTGTGTGGGCTGTGTGGGCTGAAAACTTGTGATATTGAGAGTTATGTGACACACATGGTACTCAAGGAGCAGTGTGTCCTTCATCTGTGTCCTTCATCTTCTATCAGGGATCTACTTTTGCCAAGGTGCTTAATATTGTACTGTACATATGACATTATCAGTGTTCCTGTCACTCTCCTTTACTTCTTTGTCCTGTACAGTATAGAAGAGTTTATGGTGATTAATCTGATGATGTCCATATTACTTTAAGAGATAATTGTATGTGCTTACTGAGCTTATTACTTTGGGCAATATTTCCAACCTAACCTTTGGGTGAGTGACTGTCTTAAATGATCCAAGTGGCTGTGGCTGACACCACCCTATTATAGGAGTCTTCATCTCATTCTACTTTAATGCTCAGTATCTTTTCAACTTATATTTAGGGCTCTGTAGTCACACAGGATAACTTGGTCTGCCCTGTTTCTACCCAGTCTTGTGGCAAAGGTCATTGCATGATGATCCAACTTCCTTTTGAGACAAGCTATTCTATACAGTCACTATAGATCGACCAACAACGAGGCCTAGAGGGCGAAAAATAAGAATAAAAAGAAATTAAAAATAGAAAAGAAAAAGATTATATTACTGTTATCTACACCACGAAGATGCCGGAAAACCAACCTTTTGGAGTGAGACAGATTGTATGAGTATGGAAACACAGAAGAAGGCAGAGCATTCCACAGTTTGGCTGTGTGAGGGAAGAAGGCTGTATTATAACGGGTCATTCTAATGTGACCGACATCCACAGAGAAACGGTGGGCACCGCAGGCAAAACGAGTGTTACGAGCCCACAGCCTTGCCGGCGGTACACAGGATGCCAAATCCACCGGACATTGCCCGTTAAGGTACCTGTAAAAGAGAGAGAGTGAAGCAATATTGTGGCAAAGAGAAAGGGAAGAAAGATTATCAACTAAAGGAGGAGAGTTAATAAGACGACATGCCTTTGATTCCACCCTATCTAACAGTTGGACAGAAGAAGAGCCACCACAGATATGAGAGCAGTTCTCCAAGTTAGGACGAATGAATCTCTTATAAACTTGAAGCAACTGCACAAGAGCGAAGTAGCTATGGCATGTGTACAGAATTCCCAACTTTTGGGAGGCAGCTTTAGCAATGTTGAGGATGTGTGGCTTCCATGACATATTAGAGGAAATGGTGAGGCTTAGCATATCTATTTTAGAATTTGGCAGAATGATTGCATCCTGAAATGTAATTGGTGGGAGATCATCAAATTTGGAAAGTGTAATTGTTAAATACTGAGTTTTATTACTGTTGAATTTAACCAAGTTTCTCCCTCCCCATTCGGAGCTGCTTCACAGATCTGCAGTGATAGATGTAATGTGTCATCTGGAACACCTCCATTACACATCCCTCACTGATGCTTCTCTTATCTCGGATGGTTTCCATAACTCAAATTTTTTTATTCTTGTTGATGTTGTTGTCGACTTTACCTAAACATTCTTGACTGTGTGGACTTCTATTTTGTAAGAAAGGCACACTACACTGTCACACTCTAGCTCTGGATGAACCAGAGCTAGTACTGTACTGTACATCCATCTTAAGTTCTTTATATTCACTGATCATCCCTGTTATCTGGTTCATCATCTTGTTAACTTTTTATGGAGGGAACTTATTTGGTTCTACTGTTACACTGTCTTTCAGATTTTCTAAAAAGAGAGCAGAAGCAGAGGAGGTGGACATAAAACATGTCAAGGACCTGGTCCCTATAATGTGTAAAGTAAGTTTAATGATGCATCGAGAGAAACATCTGATGTATTTTGTCTTTATAGTTTAAGAAAGAAATGTGTCTGGGGAAGATAACTACATGAAGTGGTCTAGCTGCTGTGATAAGATTGGAATTATAATCATGTTGTTTAGTTAATACAGAATTACTTGCTTAGTCCCAGATTGTACTGTTTAAAATTTTTGGTGTTGTTTCAGTGATAGAATTTAATGAGATAAGTTTGAGATGTAGATTGATCATAAACTCTAGTAATGTACTCACTGTTATTTCTTTATCTTTTGCCTTGATTTATATTTTATTTATAAACTTATTTTTTAGGAAGGAAATGAGATAAATGATGTGGATATGAAAGTTGTACAAGCATCGGAAATTGAAACTGGCAACAAGACAAGATGGAAGTGCCAACTGTGTGGTCTCACTTTTTCCAGACAAGCAGCTGTCTTCAACCATTATAAACTCCAGGTATGTAAATATTATATAAGTTATTCCATCAGGGATAGAATTGATTTAAGTATCGACTTCCATGTTTTATAAGTACACTACAGAACATGATTTTTTTATGTGCATTTTCCTTTATTGCAAAAATGAGTACATGGAGAAAATTCTTGAAATTTGTACCAGTAAGAGAGGAGGAAACAGGAATGCAGAGTTGAGAATAAACATGTGAAATTATTGGTGCAAGGTTCCAGGGAAGGAAAGTGTGAGGATGCAGGAACAAGACTGTGACCCTGACCCTGCTCATCTCTCCCCTTGAACCCATTTTAGTAAGTTTCCAACCTATAGACTCATACTTAAAGAAGTAGCACCTAGGTTGGCTTGATTCTCTTTTGAACTGAGAGTAGGAGTGATTTCAAAGTTTGTTTTATATTCCTGGCTGTTAAACTGAAGGACTTATGTTGCCTCTGCCTCATTTCAGCCTACTAATACTGTGAAAGGTTTGACTTTTCTTAACACACCACTGATTGTTTGGTGAGGAAGATGCACACTTACCTCTTGAGGATCTCAGTTCACTTATGTTTATATTCTTGTCAATCCTCAGAGGTGACTATCACAACCCCAGTCCTACATCTTTCTTTGGCATTGTATTATTTATTCATTTTTTTATGCCTCTTAAAGCATCAGACCTTTTTCCATAATAAATAATATTTTTTTTCAGCATACAGTTGCTGGGGTAATGGACCAGCAGTCATCTGTAAGTGAGGCAGAAACAGAAGACATTTGTGTAAAGAAAGAAACAAGTGTAGACTCCAAGACTCCTGTCAGGCACATAGTTGCTGTTAAATCCAAGACTCATCTTGAGCAGCTGACCGATGCTCTTCAATACCCAGATAAAAAATGGAACAAACTTAATTGCCACTTATGTGGTCAGATATTCAAAACGGTAAGTTGATGGCCCTTGTCCTGTAACTTATCGGTTATTCTTCAGCAGATCACTGCTGATTGTATAAACAGCCACTCACTCATCCACACAAAGGTTATAAAATTGTGATCCTGATCTAGTTTCTGTAACTGACTGTTTGGTCATAAACTTGGAATCAAACCCCCACTTATGTCAGCCACTTAAACACTTTGCCTTCATTCTGCTGTATTCCTTACAAAACTTGAGGCTGTGTTCTCTTTACAGGTTCTTAAAAATTTTGTCAAATTGATAGTTTTTTCCTCCACTTTCTTCTCTCATTTCCCTAAACTACAAACAGAACTGTAGCTACCACATACAAGGTACTGTACTGTAACTAGTGTTTGATGATAAATCAGCCATTTGATTCGCTGTGCAAGTATAATGGTTATTACAATGCCTCTTGTGTATACTTAATAATGTGCCAATTGCAGGACTATTTTTCTCAACAAATATGCTTCAGTTACGTCAGCTTAGTGTCTTAATATTATTGACAGGAAACTAGGCACTGGACTTCACCATCCTCGCTATAAGTGACCCAGAGTGTTAGTCATGGTCAATACATTGATTTAAATACAGTAAAGCTCAGGGTAAGTCTTGACAGAGATATCCAATATAGTGTCATAAGTTGAATTGTCATATCTTGGATCTTTAATGTCTATTCCCTTAATGCTATCAATTGAAAATGTGTTCATGACAAAAACAAATAATACCAATTTCTCTAAAACAGTCATTTTAAATCTGTATACAAATACCAAACGATTATTTTCAGCTCAGAGACGACACCTCACACAAGTGGTTAATGAATCCCCAGGATACAAATGAGATGCATTCCAAAATTTTTTTTGTAAGTTGTTGATTTTAAACTAAGAACTAAATTGTAAACACAGTGTTATAGATATCTGTACTACCGCCTGGGAAGATATTGGAAGCATAATGTGTTGTCTAATGGGTAGACCCTGCTGCCATATGTGACCAAGTCCCAGGTTGATGATCTGACTTTCTGCCTCATTTACACACAATTGCAGGGTCTCAATTGTTTCTCTTACTATTGACAACACAACATACATATATTGTTTTTCACTCGTGATAGTTTTTTTTTCATTTTTGTATTTATGGCTCTTTATTATTATTTTATTATTATTATTATTTCTTTTAATTATTATTATTATTATTGTTTTTATTATATTTTCGTCCCCCAGGCCCCGATGTAGGTCAGTGACCTATGCCCTGGTGGGCTAATCCTTGTTAAAAAAAAATGGTGACTAGGTTGACAAACTAGCCTATAAAACCATATATGTGCTGAAATACACTAAATGCAGATTGGAAGACTGGTTAATCCTTTACAGTATTCATTTGACTCACTAGTCTTTGAGACTTGGGTATAAGGGGCCGCTCTGTTCTGAATAAAATTATCTGACATTAGCAAATTAAATATTAAAATTAGTGTCTGGTAGTAAAGAAGTTAAACTTGTGTGTTTGTTTGAGGCATTGTTAAAGCAAAATAAAATCAATATTAAGCGAAGAGCACACCCGGCAGGAATCAAGACTCCTTAAATCATTGGTCGTAGCTCAAGGTGTCTGTGACAGCGTTTGTGTGGGAACATAAGACGATGCGCTAACTTAAGGGCGACTGTATATGAGAATATTTCTTTAGAGACGGTACAGTACAGTCTCTGTAATGGGCATCAGTAAGAAAATGCATCAATTTACAAGGTTTTTCAGGAACCAAATCATAAATCGGGTGTGTCTATATTCTGCCTCCCCCCTGAAGAATGATATTATAGTTTAGCTTAAAAACAACTTATAGAATAGTTTTGTGTATTTATTATGTTGTTGTATTCCAGGGAAAAATATTACGTACACATATTGCAGTTGTACACAACCAAGGGCGACCTTTCCAGTGCAACTATGAAGGATGCTCCCAGTCATTTAAGACAAAAGGTTCATTGACAAGACATGAAAGACGACACACAGGTAATTCATTTATACGGAAGTGTTGGTAAAAATATTGTATAATAATTATTTTACAATCTACAATAGAATATCACAAATTAATATTGGCAACACACTATACTGTAGGTTGTTGTAACCCCATACCTCGGGGCCTAAGGTTGACTGAAATCTAAAAGTGAATAAATTTAATGAATAGAATATTTTCACCTTTATTCCTGGGTCTCAAAGGATATGTAGTTGGTAAAAAAAATTCCCTGAAACAGGGGAGAGGCCGTTCACCTGTCAAGATTGTGGTCGGTGTTTCCGAGAGTCAGGTTCCTTAGCTCGCCACCAACAGTCTCGGGTGTCCTGTGTAAACAAGAAAGATTCTCAGATGCCTCTGTATGGCAAGACCCGTCCTCTAGACTCTCCTTATGTTGAGAAGAAGGTAAGTGATGTCCAAGACCTAAGCATCCAAAAAATATGTCTCAAGACTTACATCACTGGTTATCTCTCACAAGCAAGACTACTTTCAGCCATCCCATCTTGTCAGTAATACAGTACAGGGAGTCCCCGAGTTATGAATGGGTTATGTTCCTGGACTCGGTTCATAAGTCAGAACAGTGTTAATTCCATAGTTAGGTTAGATTAAAACACAACCCTGAACATACAAAACAACATTAATATCCCATACATAACAAATAATGTAGATACTTGTAAATACTGCACTGTAAATAAAGTGCTGTTAAACAATATAAAGTAATAAAAAAATTAAATTTTAATTACAGATGTTTGTGATGAATGTACTGTACTATACTGTATTGGGATCACGTTCATAAGTCGGGGACAGCCTGAACACTACTGTACCAAACTACTGGCTGTACAGTATTGATGGTCCAGAACAAAAGGTTAATGTTCCATGTCTTAACTAAATAATGACAGATGCTAATGAATCGTCGACTTGCAATTTTTGTTTTTCTTAACCATTCTTGAGCATAATTAGGTCATCTTTTTCAGCCCTTATTGCATGATATGAAATTGAACACCATCTTAAAGCAAGAAATTTGTGGCCACCTTTCTGACGATGAATTACCAAATGGTCTCACTCCATGGAAAACAGACGAGACCAAAAGTGATGTGACTACCAGACTTGTAGGTTAGTAAATTAATGTATGGAAGTTTTTTAGTTTGTTTTAGCTGCCCCGATATAAACAGTCCTATATATAATGCCTAGTTCCCACTCTGTAGAAGTTGGTTAGCAATAGGAAGAGCGTCCAGCTATAAAACTTGCCTCAAATTTGCCTGATGACAGCTGGGACACCATGCCATCAGGTAATCACAACTAATGCACACATGCTTCATGAATTTACAGTGATGGTGATTATGATCAGTTACTTATTTATAGTACAAGAATTTTTTTCTTATGCTTATACTGTAACTCCATACTGTACCATGCCACTTAATTATCAAAGTTCACCTAACAATCTTTAACTAAAGTTAACTAAATACTGTACAGTATAGCTGTGCCAACAACTGCATAAAGACAGAGTATGTCTTTCATTGCCCAACAAAACCTGGTGTCACCCATTTACCAGCAAAATATAGTTTTCCCACTGGCATTAAACTGTATTATATCAGTTCACTCATTTGTTTCATTATGCTTTCTTACTTTCAAAGCTCAGTAAGCTACATAAGTAGGTTAAGTCCACATCTATAACAGTATACACTATGAAAGGTACAGTACTTAGTAATCATTTGATTCATTGTGTTACAGGAACTCAAGGAGTAGTGAAACAGGAGGATAATTTGTCCCACCACAGCGCCTTGCCAGACACTACACACACATTGGTTCCATGTAAGGTTGAGATGCCACTCATCTCCAGTTCATATACAGAGGAGGAAGACCTTGATGGTAGTCTGCTGGCACCAGAGAGTAAAGGTAAGAGGCACAGCTCCATCATCTTACTGTTCTTCTTCTCTCTCCACAGTCATTGGGTCATTCCTATGGTTTACTCCACTGAGTAATTTCGGGACATTAATAACTCACTTATTAATTCCATCTCTTATTTAGTAGAGTCTAACCTACATGCATGCCATAAGGCACTTCATGTATTTTATTTATCCATATCATTTCAGTATACTTTTTTGCCTGTGTTTCAAGGTTTGTCATCTTTATTTTTTCTCTCATACTTTCAGTTTATCCTATCCAATAATAATGTTTAAAATAAAAACAATTTTGATGCTGTCACTTTTCTGCCGCTAATATGGAAGGTAACTGTCGTGGGTTTTTTTAATGGCTAAGTGATGAAATCTTAAGTCTGTACATTAAACTCTATCATAGTAAGTTAAAGCCAATTCTACACATTCAGAATTATAGTACTGTGCACACTTCATAATTAAAATGACAATCCATGAATCTATTCTTGTACGTTCATGTAGAGTTTAATGAAATGTAGGCTGCCAATTTAAACAAGGAGTAGTTGAGTCCATAGCCCATTTTATTCAGAAGAACAAGTGCCTAGTATGAGACTATCACTCTAATACCCACGATTGAGTCAATAATCTACAGAAATATTCCTTCCAGCCAACCCTGAATTGTCTTATTCATCTCTCACTTCCCATTCTCTCACCACCTTAGCAAAGTTTATGTGACACTTTCCACTTATCTTCCTTGTTTTTCTATTTCTTATTTTCTGTATCCTGTTAATTTTAATATCATTGATACTCAATTAGTGTTTTTCAGGTATGAACAGTGAAGACCTTGGGGACATCAAGCCACCACATTTAACATCAGATATCATCAGGAAATCTTTCACATGTCCTGTTTGCTGCAAGAACTATTCCAGACGGCCAACCCTTGCACTGCATCTGAACATACATCTTGGTAAGACAGTAATGACCCATAAACACTCTGGTCACTATACTCACTCAGTGCATTCCCTGGCATACATTACCCTTACCTACAGTACTGACAGACTCCAGTACTGCATTATATAAGATTGTGCCTCTTTGTATACCAACATCAGTTAGTGTACAGTTATCTTCACTGCTTTTAATCATTATTTCTACCACAATATTTTGTTATTTTTCTTAATTCAACATGTTCCAAACAGATGAGCTTGGAGGAAACTGCAATGAATGTGGAAAGTCCTTTGCCAAACGAGAAGCTCTCTGTCGCCACCTGACCTCCCACTCGAATGTGCGTCAGTTTGTGTGTCAACTGTGTAACAAAGCATTCAAGCTCCTGAGTCATGCCAGAGTCCATCTACGCACACACACCACCACCAAGACCATACCCTGCAGATATTGCAACAATTTATATAAAACTAAAGTAAGTTTAGTTCAATATGACTACAAAAGTTCTGATTTATTTATGGTTGATCTGTGTAAAATATGTAGGTAATGATACAGTGTACAGTAGTTTATGGGGGAAGATGTGTTGTGTGAAGTGAAAGGGATAAACCAGAGGGATATCCTGATCCTTTGTTGTGGAAGGGAGATGACAGTATAACAGAACATGTTTATTAGAGATAATGAAGGGAGAGCCTATATTGCTTTTGACTTTAACCACCCCGTGATGATGTGGGAGAGTTAAAATGTCTGGTGTAGATACCAATTACTGTACTGTGAGTTGTGAACAAATCACCTCATTTGTGTGTCCAAACACATACCCTGTACAATATATATATATATAAACTTTTCAATGATCTTTACTCACTCACTAAATTTCCCAGAGTGCCAGAAATATGCATGAACGAACCCATGACAAGATTAAAGCCTTCATGTGCATGGAGTGTCAGAAAGCATTTGTTACCAAAGCTTCCCTGATACGCCACCTAAGGATACACACTGGTGAAGCTCCATTCCACTGTCAGTACTGTGGTCGTTGCTTCAAGGAACATGGCACCCTGAGTAGACATCTAAAACACAAAAGTAAGTCCTTAGAATTTGTTTATATAAATGTTACACACAAGTAAATGCATGTACATACTGTACAGTGTACACGCATTAAAGTCTTTAGTTGCCTGTTCACACACTAACATACATATTTACATTACAGTATCACTAAGAAAGGAGAGAACCAAACTAAGGTCCAGGTATTAAAGTGAAAATAGAAAATCTGTATAAGAGAACTGAATACAGTATGTAGAATATAAATGATAATGTACTTTATAGCCATAACATACTCTACTTAGAGGAGACACAGAGGTAGGCACTAACTAATCCCTAAGCTATGGTGGGGGGGGGCAGGGGCAGATTAACCTCCCATCCATCCATGGAGGCCCCACTACCTCTATACTCAATTCCTTAGAAGCAAGATTTTCATAACTTGTTTGTATCTTAATGTACTGTCATCATTTTTTCCAGTGCCATGTGCTCAGCAGGCTGCCATGGAGATGAAAACTGGTGATGTCGGGATTCGTCTTGTTCAAGGCAACAGTAAAATGGTCAAAGTTGAAACCAGCGAGAAGAGTCAAGATGGTAATGTACAGACTAGTCAAGAGCAGAAAGATTCTCAGGTAATTTAATACATTACTCTATCTTCCTCTCTCTACATCTGCCACATTTGTTACACAGTTGCTCTACTTCTTCCATTACCCTTAAACTTTTAAGAAGCTTTCATTTACAAGAAATCTAGGTTAGGATTTTTTTTTCCCCATAGAAGGTATTTGGTTTAATGAGCAAAAATCCCAAAGTGACAAATGAATCTCTCTCTCTCTCTCTCTCTCTCTCTCTCTCTCTCTCTCTCTCTCTCTCTCTCTCTCTCTCAGTATTTATAATGGGAGTCCAGGGGAAAATTTGCTTCAGTTTACAAATAAGTTCCAAAATGTTTTTCAGGAATGGAATCCTTTCATAAATTGGGGGAATACCTGTAGCTGTAATTTATAATTTGTCAAAAGTTATCTGTTAAAATGAACATACAGTACAGTACAAAACTACATTTTGTTCCAGCAGACTGATTATATGTCATCTCCTGAACCCACCATGATTGACCCCACCAAACACTACAACATGGAGGACACAGTCTCACTCAGCTCACCATTGCTTGAGGACGAGACAGACCTGTTGGCACTAGGACGGGACCAGACACCCAGCAGTTTTCAGCTTAATATTCAAGAACATGGTAATTGTCAGGATATTCTTTAGAAAACTATATAGTACAGTACATCCATATTCTAATACATTACCCTGTACAATACTTACCTTCAAATAATGTTACACTTAAATTTGGTGTTTATGTTTCAGGTGTCAAAGAAGAAAGAAAACCTGAGGATTCATCACATATTTTCCTCACCAATAACGGCTGTGGCACACTACAAACTGTGGACACTTTAACTGTTATCACTGACACTTAAAGTACTATAGTAGAGTTAATTTTCTGTAAAGGGCTCAATTTATAAATACATTAAAAGGATAAATTTAATGACTTCTTTACTGTATTTATTTTTTACCTTTCCTGCATCAGACACATCTTATCTTCAGGTGTTGTCTGTGTAACAGTGTTAATGATACAGTAGCACAGTACAACCAAGCCATGATTGTAAATCCAATAGGATTTTCCCATTGACTTCCATGAATCAGAAGTAAAGTTCCTGGGTACTGATGCTGTAAATAAAAAAACTGTCCCAGAACAAACTTACAATGACATCCAAGACATTTTAAGCACATTCTGTATACAATGAGAAACAAGATTTATATTCTGGGTATTAATAATTTATTGGCATTTGTCCTCACTTTTGTGGGTTAGCCACAATTACCTGATGGCATCTCTCCATGCTGTATGGTCCCTTGTAGCCTCCTTGTTAGGTTCTTGTTTTTGCTCGTAACAAGGCTAATAAAGTACTTGGGTTCATACAAAGGAGTGTTAGTTACAAGGCTAGCGAGGTCATCCTAAAACTCTATCTTGCTCTTGTGAGACCACACCTGGATTACACAGTTCAGTTCTGGTCACCGTATTACAGAATGGATATAGAATCATTGGAAAGAATTCAGAGGAGAATGACAAGACTAATCCCGGGCATTAGGAACCTTGAGTATAGAGACAGGTTAAAGCATCTTAATTTGAAACTCCCTCGAGAGACGTAGAGCGAGGGGCGACCTGATAGAGGTGTATAAGTGGAAGCCAGGGCTAAACAAAGGGGACATTACAAAGGTACTCAAACTATCCAACCAGGAGTGAACTCGTAACAATGGTTTTAAATTGGACAAATTTAGATTTAGGCGTGAAATAGGTAAACACTGGTTTGGAAACAGAGTAGTGGATGAATGGAACAAGTTACCAAATATCATCATTAACTCGAATACACTGAATAGCTTCAAACATAGGTTGGATGCTTATATGAGCAAAAGGGGTTGGGTGTAAACGGGACTGCCCAGTATGGGCCAATAGGCCCGCTGCATTTTCCTCCATTATGTTCTTATGTGAGGCAGCGCTGGTTGACCCAGACCACGAGGTATACACAGGAATTCGCCGGGTCGGCTACTCAGCGACAAACAGCGTTTGTAGGGGAGGTATCCACTACAGTCTCCCTTATTCTTTCTGGGGTAGTACGAGACCAAGGTGATTCTATGATCGCACAGGAATGCTGAAGTCTTCACCTTATGATTCTTCTCATCAAACATTTCAGTGGGGATACAACTCTTCCTCTTGATGGTGCCCACTTGTCTCATATCTTTGGATTTCAGTTCACAGGTGAGTAGATACGATGTAAACCAGTTATCCATTGTAACTGTTCTCTGGCTATAATAGTATGGCTTGACAAGTTCTGTAGTATAATATGAAGAAAATGTTATGTGAGAATCTTGTGGACAGCTGTGGTTGTAGTTAAGTTGCCAATTCATTAATATATTTGTCTTCATTATTTAAGCAATTATATGAAGATTTGGAAACTTATGACCTTAAATAACAATGAATAGTTTATTATTATAAAAATTCTACCTTTGGTTCGTTTAATAATTATCCTGACAGTGATACAGCCGAAAACAGATCCACCAATCACAATCACCTTTACATACAGCCTTCCTTTACCAAGTATTGCCAGGTTAAATTGCCAGCAAGAGACCCAGGGTGGGGTCGGTGCATCATTGGCTGACTGTACCGGTTTTCATTGAATTTCATGATGTAATCCTCTTCATTTGTGTCTCCTGTTCCCCGCTTGGCAACTGCTGTTGTGATGTGGTGGTGCAGTCTGGTAGGTGAGGTGAGGGATGTGGCTGGGTCATCCTCCTGATTCTCCTCGCCCCTGCTGTGTACGGCGAGACGTGGTGGTAGTTGCTGCGGGGAGAACGTGATGGTGTTGAGGCTGCTAGAGGAGTTTGGGTCTTGGGTGGTATCCCTCATGGGTACCTTCTCACTAACATCAGTTTCATCTTAATTTTCTACAAATTCTACCACATCCTCGTCATCCGGTTCCAGTATTTGTAACTGTTCACCATCTCTTACAACGGTTTCCTGGGTCCTCCTGCCCTAGCAACTCAGGGGGGTCGCTGAGCTCTGCCATATCACCAAATAATATACTGTCTATTTCACTCTGCAAAAAAGCTTGTATTTTTGCCATATCTGCCTGGAAACATTATAATAACCTGAAAAGAAAAGACAACACTAGTAAGTATCTTTCTCATTAATAACATGAAACACTTTTAAGTGCCCCCTTTAACGGCACCCTGAAAAATCTCCGATAAACAAGTTATTCAAAACCCAGTCAATTTTATTTTCCTGCACCTAACACCCAATACCCATATAAATTATCTTCTATAAACTCTATTGTCTTATAAAATTCACTCAACAAACGTCTATTTATTTTTTGGGGCACTGTAATTGACCCAATGGACCCCAGTTACACAATCCATAGTAACAGGTATGACGTGGACTATCAAAGGACCCATTGTTCATTTCAGAGCTCATAGTATTTCACCGTTTGTCACAGTTTATAGCCCTCAGACGAATAAAAAAATCGCTTTTCATTCCACTTAGTAGAGTCCATTGAACCCTAAGGTCTGCTAATAAGGATTAACCCATTAACACACAATATATATCCAAACAGTAGCTCCATTTACCAATACGTGTACATGATGGCGTTTGGTAAATATCTAGTTAAATCTGTTTCTGTTTATGGATAATTTTGTATTTTATTACTGTAATTTTTTGCTTTTGTCATGTCATGTGAGGTTGGGAAAGTGAGGTGGTCCAGTGTAGTGCCGGACATCATACTGCCTTAAGTTACTGTCTGCTGTATCCACACTTGTCCTTCAGAATTCACTTTCACTAGTAAGTACAAACAGCTGCATTACACTAACCCGTTATATATGGCATCAAAGGAAGGTGTAATTATTTGTGAAAACTGGTTAATTATCCTGACCCCACAAAAGGATCCTAAAGCCTATGGCCTTCCCTTCATTAAATCCAAATTCTGAGTCTGTCACCTAACACCTAACACCTAACACAGTTTTTTCTTTTTTATATATTAATTTTGATGTTTTATTTTTCTATTAGAAGTTAAATGCTTATCAACTTGATTTATTAATACCAGGTAATCAGTAATTATAATTTTGTCCATATTTGTGCAAACTACCTTATTAATGCTCATAATAGACTTATAATCAATTGGTAGTAGAGTAAATTAAATTATTTATATAAAATCTAGACTTAAAAGCTTCACAGATATTATTTATATATGGTAGAACCTTATTTCTTCTTTGTGTTAAGTTAAAATAGGTTACTCTTATTATAGAGACGTTCACAGCAGCTACTTTTGTTTCTCAAGGTAAATTAATTGTTTTTTACTTGAGTTTGTAATTATTTAATATATAAAATTATACAGAGGCGGGATATAAGGTATTGAGGAGTTGAGTCTCATTAGTAACCTATACATGATGCATAGTTCTCTTATAGTAATTGGTGATAGAAAGAGTTTGATAAAGTTTTCCCATAGTAACAAAATACCTTACTAGTTAACGCTATATAAAGGATCCAACACTACTACATACAGATTCAGATTATTCATAAAACAAGTTCAAAGTTATGGTCAATGTAACCCTTGTAACCTATATATGGATTTGTTTTTCTATTATCATTTGTCAACTTGTTGCCGGAAATTAGTCAATCATTCTGTAACAGTTGAGAGAATTGTGGTGGAGAGAGTGAGGAAGAAACTAGGTGAGTGTGGAGGAGGTGTGGTGAGGGTTAGGTGAGGGGTGAGTCACTAGGGAGGAGGTCTACAGTCACCTCGGGAGGATATTGGAGTTTGTTCACAATATTATGTAATTATAAGCTTAAATTTCTACCTCTGTTGACGTTAAATGAATTGTTTCTCTAGATGTATTATTAAGGACTAAGGTGTGTTTTATTACCGTGCAGTTTGTTACAGAGGAAAGTTCTTATCTCTTTATATACTTTGGGCCGTGGTATCTTCAGCCAGTTGTGAGTAAAGAATATAAGAATGGAGGAAACTGCAGCTGGCTTATTGACCCCATACTGAGCAGTCCCATTTACACCCAGCCTCCTTCCCTCGTATATCGGCCCAACCTATATTTGAAGTTACCCAGAGTGTTCCAGACAATGATGTTCCTAATTTACCTTCCCTGACTTTGGTGAATTTGGTCCATACACTGTAAGATGATTAGGTATTATTATCGTTTCAGTCATCCAGTGAATTTTAGGTTTGGTTAGGTTAGGGTAGGGTAGGTTAGGGTAGGGTAGGTTAGGGTAGAGTAGGTAGGGTTGGGTTAGGTAGGTTAGGTTAGGTTAGGGTAGGTAAGGTTGGGTTAGGTTAGGTTAGGGTAGGGTAGGTAAGGTTGGGTTAGGTTAGGTAGGTTAGGTTAGGTTAGGGTAGGTAAGGTTGGGTTAGGGTAGGGTAGGTAAGGTTGGGTTAGGTTAGGTAGGTTAGGTTAGGTTAGGGTAGGTAAGGTTGGGTTAGGTTAGAGTTGGGTAAGTTAGGTTAGGTTTTCCCATGGTTTATATCAACTTCCAGATAGATGGACGACTGAAACAATAATTTTTCCAATGATTATTTAGTTATCATTGATTTTATTAAAGGTATATGATACTGTATTATGTTGTGTAATAATAAAAGAATGGCTGAAATCATGTGCTAACCTAACCTAACCTATATGTATCTTAACTCACCTATATCTAGAAAACTAAAAATTTCCACAAAATGAATAGAAGTGAAAGTAATCAGCGTACAAAACTGTCTGAAAACACCCCTCCATAATTACCAAACTGCTGACGGTCACAAGTATGTCGCATATTAGCTGATTATTTATGGCATTGTCACACACACGGAAAGAATTAGTATATTTTGATAGATTATGAAGAGAATGGAAAGGCAGGAAACACCAGGACATTTTATTCACACAACTCTTTTATTTTAGCCACGTTGTACAGTATAACTTTGACAGAATTTATCCGCTAAAACTAATAATGGTAAAATTATCGTTTCGGTCGTTCATCTGTTTTTACGACAGTTTTTGATGTGTTTAGAATGATTTTGATCTTACCTACCCTAACCAATCTAACCTACCCTAGCTAACCTAACCTAACCTAACCTAACTAACCTAACCTTGCCAATCTAATCTAACCTAACCTAAATTCTTAAGATTCCCCAGGTGACCAAAACGATAATAATACCCTAATAAATATTGTATACATACCGTATTACACGATCTGAATATGAAACATCTTTATTACCGGTATTTAAGTACCTATTACTGCTGTCAGAATATATACAGTGAACCCTCACTTTACTCGGTTAATTGAACCCACGGCGGCCCGCGTAAAGTGAACAACATAACATATGGGATTAATTGAAACAGAGAACGGGCCGACCCCCAAACTCCACTTTTTCCCGACACAATACGTACGTTTTACTAAAAATAACATCTTAACTTTATGATGGTATTCACACACACATAATATAGAAGGGAACAATCAATAAGAGAATAATATACTGTAGGTTAGGTTAGGAAAAAACAAGGTTGGGTTTAACACTTACGTTAAGAGAAGAGATGGGTCGGCGTAGGGGAATGGAGGCTGGTTCCGAGGCAGAGGGCAGGCTACTGGCCCTCAGGTGAGTCTTCATCGCTGTCATCCACAATTACTAGTGCCTCCCTGACAAATCCCTCAAAGTCATCATCACTGTCTCTGCCTCTGTCACTATCACTGGCTTGGGCTGGCTGTGGTGGGTTGCGGGCGGAGAACTCGGTTATGCTTTGCTGACGGCTGGTGTTTATGTTGTTGTGATAAACCTTGATGTAGGGCTCCATAGTCTGCCACAGCTGGGTAGTGAAGATTTCATACCTGTTAGCGTCAGGGTCGTCGGAAAGGAGGAGCTTGACTTTCTCAATACATTCGATGGCACCCCTTACATTACTATGGGATAACTGGTGTTCTTCTTGGGATGACGCACCACCTCCCTCTTCACTGACGTCATCATCATCTACCATCTCGTCGGTAGTCACATCAGGATCCCTTATCACCTCCAGGATGTCGTCGTTGGTGGTCTCGGAGAAGCCTGCAGCTGTAACACTCTGCGCAGCTTCTCTGGCAAGGTCCACTGCTACTGCAACAGTCTGAACCTCACCAGTCACAGATTTACTCTGCCTCACACCTGGAATGCCTTGCAACACATGTCTCCATGCGTGACGAACAGATCTATGGACAGCTGATCCCATGCCTCCACCAAGAAGTCCACAGCTTTCTTGACGTTGAATGTTCTCCAAAATTGTCTCACAAGTAGTTCTTGCTCTGCCAACTGTTGATCCTCGTCGTCTTTGCTCTTGCTATCGGTGTTGGTGTCACTCAGGTTACGCAACTCTTCCTTGGTGTTGGTGTAGTCGTTCAGGAGCTTGAATTTCTTGGCAGAGAATGCAGCTTTTACATTACAGATCAATTCTTGGTCCATGGGCTGTATTATAGACCTAGTGTTGGGAGGAAGACCACTTTTACGTTGGGGTGATGATCTAACAGTAGGAGTGAGTGTCCTAGTGCATTGTCAAGCAGCAACAAAATCTTGAATGGAACATTGTGTTGCTCACAGAATTTCTTAACGTCAGGAACGAAACAGTCTTCAAACCAGGAGAGGGACAGAGTAGAGAACATCCACGCCTTACGAGCGGTCAGCCAGTGGACATTTAGCCTGGTCATGTCCATGCTCTTGTAGGCGTGCGGCTTGCGTGCTGTGTGGATCACCGATAACTTGAGCTTACAGGTACCGGAGTCATTGGTGGTAAACAGGACGGTGATGCGCTCCTTCTGCAACTTCCGGCCTCGACACTTGCTGGCATTCTTCACAACGAAGGTCTTGGAAGGTAGCTTTTTCCAAAAAAGACCAGATTCGTCCATGTTAAACACATGGTCGTCGGTGTGCTGTCCTTCCTCCATAATCTCACATAAAAACGGAGGAAATTCCTTGGCCGCAACACAGTCAGCACTAGCTTCTTCACCACCAATGTTGATATTGGTGATCTTGTTCTTCTTCTTAAACCTATGTAACCACCCAGAGGAAGTATTAAAGGGTTTGGGCTCTGCAATTCCCATCTTTCGTGAAACTGCAGCATACAGTTCACGTGCGTACTCCTTAACTGAGCGCGTGTCCACTGCCATGTTCCGTCATGCCTGACGAACCAAGTAGCTCACAAGTAATTTTTCCGTCTTGAGAAGCACCTGGTTGTGGCAATACTTGATCATAGAAGCACCTGTAGACTTTGTGATGTTCATGTGCTCCTTTATCTTGGCTGCATCCTTCTTAATTGTCCTGATCGTAGACTCGTAAACACCATGCTGGCGCGCGAGATCAACCTGTCTTGTTCCTTTCTCCAACTCTTGTATGATCTTATATTTAATTACGTAGCTTAAGGAATGTCGTGTCATCTTTGGCTTAGGGCGGCTGGGTCCAGGTAATGCAAGGTTTCTTTGTGGTGGTGGTGGTGGTCCGGTGGAAGCCATTCTTATGGAACAACGTATACCGATATACACGGTGTAGCCGGGAGGGGTGTAACTGACGTGGGTAGGTCAAGGGGCTTGAACACTCCCGCGGCGGGGCACGTCATAGAACATTAAACCAATCACAGCTAGCGGGGAGGGAGGTAAGGATGCTTTGCCCAATCACAGTCTGATACATCATATGACGTTACCGATAACGCAACAAAGCATACACTGCGCAACCTACTCGCGCCGCTTACACAACATGGCGGATGGCGGGAGGTTTAGATCCAAAAATGGCGTGGCGCGAGAGGACCGCCAGCCGCTCACCGTGTAAAAGGGTACACACACCGCGGAAAGTGAGCATTCTGTGTTCGGCAGGGTACCGCGTAAACGTGGAAACGCGTAAAGTGAAACCGCGTAAAGCGAGGGTTTACTGTACAACTACAGTATAATTAAAAAGACAATTATACATACACATTACACAGTCTAAATATTTAAAATGTTTCCCAAGTCGCAATATGGACGGACCGTATGAATAAAGAGTTGCATTGCACTCTTACTGCTCCTCTCAAATACTTCCCAATGCAGTAAAAGTTTTACCTGAAGGTCTCTGTACGTTTTTCCCTCTATCTTACTCAGGTTCTTCTCATCAACCATTCTCACATATGCTGTCTCCTGAATTTCTATTACCACTTATGGAAATTCATTAGTTCAGGCACCAATAGTGTACTTTACTTAATATATGCTTTAGTCATCAAACTTAAACTGCAGCTTAAAAATACCACAACCACCGTCTGGTACTGTATATTTTATCTTCACTAAATAATTTACATTGGTGAACAGTTTACAGTGTTTAGGTATGAAACACTGCCCTAAGGTACAGTCACCAAACTACGTGTAATGATGTGAGAATTGCTGTAAATCCTTGATGTTTATTGGTCTATTTTTAATATTATTAATAATATATAAATCCTGTATTGTAAGTGATCCTGTGAGTGAGATAACTGAAACGCTTTAGTTTTTAGTTTAATTCATCGAGTTCATGTTTTTTTTTTTTTTTTTTTTTAATTATTTTATTAAAATGATCAGGTCTGGTACAGAAAGCCCTAAGGTGCCTTCGGGACTTTCATTTATAAACTAAAGTAATTTGAATTAAAAATAGCTAAAGTTAGCATGAAGGTTGGGTTGTCATTAAGTTTGGGGCACATTGGACCTCCATGTTTTAAAAGGACTCGATTTCAGTTGAATATGAAGACAACATCCTGTGTACCGCCGGCAAGACCGTGGGCTCGTAACACTCGTCTTGCCCACCGTTTCTCTGTGGATGTCGGTCACACTAGAATAACCTGTTATAGTACCTCCTTCTTTCCTCACACAGCCAGACTTCTTCTGTGTTTCCATACCCATACAATCTGTCTCTCTTCAAAAAGCTGGTTTTCTGGCATCTTCGTGGTGTAGATTAATATATTCTTTTTCTTTATTATTTTTTATTTCTTTTTACTCTTATTTTTTACCCCTAGGCCTCGTTGATGGTCAATGACCTGTGCCTGGGTGGGCTGTTCCCCTTAAAAGTCTAATGTTAACTTTTGGATTAGGGCTAAGTCTTCATTTTCTTGCTCACTCAGTTTAGTTTTGTCCCTTTAATTTCCCATTCTTTTTTCTCAAGTTCTTTATTTGCCTCCAGTTTTGAATTACAAGCTGTATGTGTGTGTTTGCTTCTTCAATGCCTCATCACTGCAGGAAGCTATTCAGAGCTTTGTCACTTGTTATGCTTTACCAGCAGTCAGAGTTATAGTGTAGCTGGTGACTGTTATAATCCCTTATGGTCTACATAGAAGTTGGCACTCTTATCAGATCACTCTGTGTATGCTGAATAAAATTGTCTGGTATTAACCAGGTAAAATATTACAAGTGGCATCGCTGTTGTGAAGGGGTTAAGGTAATTCTTGGTTGAATATATATTTTATCTTAAGAAATATTAAAGAGAAGTAGAGTAGAGTACTGTTCTGTGAGACAAAGGATCACACACTAGGTCCATGATAACAGGGACAGAAATGATAAAGATGTTGACCCTGATATATGAAGCTAAGTACTCTACTGTACTGTACTGTATAAATATTTTTGTTGTCACAATGCAAAACTTTATATTCATATGAATGTCTTGAATATAATCCCTAATTATAAATTTCAACCCACAGCGCCCCAGCAGTGTAGACAAAATTATTTCACCATGGCTAGACATCGGTGGCAGGTCACGCTTGCAGTAGGCCTATGACTCATGTCCAGCCATCACGGTCATCAGCTGTCTCACCCTAACCCTTATTCCGTAAGTTGTAATTTGTTTTATATGTGAGGGTAGGTCTCTCCTCTGCTGTATGAACCTAGCATTTAACCCTTAAGCCCCGGGTTAGGGTGCTGCTGGGGTTAAATCAAGAACAAAAATCAACATTTGCAAAAATAATAATAAAAAAAGAATGGCGGGAAAATAGGCGGACGTTCTGAAACATCGCCCGGGGCTTAAGGGTTAAAAATAATTTTTTGGGCTTGCCAAGTTACTCGTCACTGTTACCACCGGACTACCAGTGCAGAGGGTCCCTGAGTTACCAACGGGTTCCGTTCCCGAGGACGTTCTTAAGTCGGATATGTACGTAAGTCGGAACACGTGCTCTGTGTATACAGTACTTACAGAACAATGTTTAAGATACTCGTACTGTATATCAGAGCCTAAATCACTTAATTTAAGACACAAAAGAAGAAATGGAATGACAAAATACAGTAAATGAAAGTAAAAAAAAAGTCATCAGGTAAATAAAATATTGTAAATTTCAAGTTTAACCTCGTTCATATTGGCAGGTGTTCGTATGTCGGGGACCTCCTATACAGGTAGTCGTCGACTTACGACCTATGCGACTTACGTCTGTTCGACTTTACGACCGGCGGTACGACAGTTTTGGCCCCAGCCCCAGTGTAAATAATAAACCAATTGTACTGTAGTATGCAGTGATTTACTTAAACCTGACGACCGTAACAATAATGAACAAAGAAAATGTTGATAAAATATGACTTAAAGATGATTATATTATCATTACACATTACAGTATAATATACGTAAGGTAATTATAACATAGGCCGACTTACGACCAGATCAACTTACGACCGGTCGGCCGTAACCAATCTAGGTCGTAAGTCGACGACTACCTGTACTCATAATTTCGGGTAGATATACTTATTTTATTTATTTATTTATTTTTTAACAATGCTACATACAGAATATGCAAAAAAAAAATATTATCATAAGGTCAAACACATAAAGGGAATAAACTTTTCTTTGCACACACATTAGGCAGCTCAGTGGGGGAGTGGGAGGAGGGCGCAGTGTGTGGGGGAGGGCGCAGAGTGGGAGGAGGGCGCAGTGTGTGGGGGAGGGCGCAGAGTGTTGGAGGAGGGCGCAGTGTGTGGGGGAAGGCGCAGAGTGTGGGAGGAGGGCTCAGTGTGTGGGGGAGGACGCAGAGTGTGGGAGGAGGGCTCAGTGTGTGGGGGAGGGTCGCCGTTGCTAGGGAGTCAGCAGAGGTAGTGTAAGCTGGTCTGCATTGCTATGGCGAAGCAGAGAGTGTCTACGGAAATGGCGATTGTGTTAAACTTTCATTTAGTTTTTCTTAATGTTTTTATATGCATGTTTTTGAAGAGTAACATAAGAAAGGTAGTTGGTATGGTTTATGAATGCTGGGAAAGGAGACACAGTACAGGGAGTTGTGAGCCGCTTCAGCCTTTGTCTTGCTGTATAAACTGTTACTTTACAGCTGTGATAATATTCTTTAATTTTTTTAAACTTTTTACTTTTTCAGTATTTTATATTAGTAGTTTTGTATTTGTAACACAAGAGTCGTCACTATAGCCACCCCCCCCCCCCCCCCACCACTCCAGGCTAGGCTGTGAGGTACAATAAGTTATAGTTATTTATCAACTCATAATTTGTGGTAGATACATATTTTTTATATCCTATGTTACATGCACACTCAGTCTTACATACAGAATATGCCAAAGAAAATTATCATAAAGTCCAAAACATGAAAGGGAATAAACTTTGTTGGAGTGTTGAGAGGAAGGGTGAGTGAGGGGTCTCGGCTGCCTCCCGTGTGTGGTGAAACTATTGTTGGTCAGCAGCCAAATGGGAATGGAGTATTTTGGGTTTTTACTTATTTATTGGTATTATTTTTAGTTATTCCTCACATTTACTGGTATATATTATTTTTAAGAAAACTATGGCTACATGACTAAAATACATAGATATATTTTTTCCTTAAATATTCCCTGGTGAAATAGGGGTGGGTCTTATATGACATAAAATACGGTATGTCCTCTTTTGTTTTATTCCTTAATATTTTTGTAACATTTCCTGTCAGTTATTATTATCTCCTGTTATCACCTTCGCTCTTCCTGTCACTTACTGTCATCAACTTTTATCTTAACTATGCTCATTTATAACAACTTTATGGGAGTTGTGGGTAAGCCTCCCTTCCTCTTGTCAACTTTCTTGTGTAAAGTTTATTGATCCCACTTTTAGTAATATTTCTTTCAGTTTATTCCACTAGAGTTTTATTTCTTGTTTTTAAGTCGTCTCTCCAACAGCACTGAAAATTTGTTCTGGGTTTCAATTTCATATTCTGCCTCTACCTTTTTTATCTTCCTAAAATCTCATTTGATATTATCCAACTTTTTTCCTTATCAAATTTCTAATATTTTTGCCTACTGGACCTCATTACTGGGACATGATCTGACCTACAGTGCCTCTAGGTGGGTTACTGAGGTCTTGGATCCTTTAACATCACATTTAATGTATTATTGACTCTTGTGGGGGTGTTTTCCCTGTGTTAAGATGCCATGGGGGATATTTAAACCACACATATCCAATGATTCTCTTGTTTTCTCTACAAAATAAGGTAACCTTTCTCCACTGTCATTTCTATTACCCAACCCGTGTGGTCCTAATTCTGGCACATCTTTCTCCTTCCTTTCCTTTTAATTATAGTCACCCATTATAATCAAGCATTCCTTAAACTTTGCAGCTTTTTTATACTGCTTTAAATCACCTTAAAACTTATCTAAAACCTCATCTTTGGTCTCATTTGTTGCTGCATGACTCTGAATTATTACCAAGTTATGGGTTTAGCATCAAACTTTACGAACTGAACTTTATCTGTCTTTGTCCAGTAACCATTTACACAATTACCCAACTTCTGTTTTACAAGAAACCCTACGTACTTCTCTCATACTTCTACTACTTGTATATATAAAGTGAAATTTCTCTCTAATAATGCTATTTGAACCTGTCCGTCCTATATAACTTTATCTCAGAATGTTCCATTGTAACTATTTCTTCTCCCTGCAAACATTTGCATACTTCATCTTTTCATAATTATGATGTCCACACATTCTAGATTCCTATTTAAGTTCATACCAACTCAATCTTAATCTTTCTGGATTGTTGTTTAGTGTCCAAGGCTTTGTTTTCTCAGATAGTGCTTGCTAGCTCCCAGTGACACTGCCCACAAGTACAGGGGGCACTGCAGTTCGACATTTAGGTGACAGTGATTCATCAGGTACGGCCAGTATACTGTATATTCGTTTATAATGACTTTTCATGGTTGATCAAGGACAAGAACTGAAATCCACTGAGGATGGCAGCCCCTGGCCTTTCTTCACCTGAAGAGAACCATAGAGGGATATAGAAGAAGTTAATACTGAGCTATGGGTTTTAGAGGTCACTAATCTCTCCAGTCAAGGACCAGCTCATCACAAGTTGATTTATAACAGGAAAACTGGTTAGACCTAAAGACTGGCAATTAAGACAGGACAGCAGACCTTTCCCTCTGTAGCTGTGATTGACAGTACAGTAGTGGAACATTTAGAATGGTCGAAAAGTTCTTACCTATTTTGTTGAAACAATGGTCATTCGTGATGAAGAAGTATTACAGTAGTCAATTGTATATAGTATATTATGCTTAAGTCCAACATGAGCACCATAGGTGTTTATACAGATTTCAAACCTGTCCAGTGCATTGCACAATAAGATTAAAAAGACTTTGTTGTTCTGTAAATATTGTTTTGTAAACCTCAGATTTTACAAAGTCCCTCACAAAGAAGTATGTGCAACCCATGGTCTGTTTCCACCATGTCCAGTGTAGCTCATCAAGATACAGTACACTCTAGCAATGTCTAGACCAGAGGAGCTGTTCTGACTCATCCATGGAGTCTGGTTTGAGGCAAAATGTGGATTAAAGGGCACTAGATCTGAGAGGTTTTAGTTTAATTTATATCGTTTTGTTGAACATTGTGTCACATTTTAGACTCAAATTAGTTATGTGATTTGCTAATTTTCAGATCTTACCAAACTGAAGAACCCGTCAGGGATGTCGGCAACAACAACCATGGCACCCAAGTTCTCTGTGTTGACAACTCCTTGCAGATTATGCTTTAAAGCAGCCAAGTGGCTACCTGTTATTTTTATTGTGACTGTGGTAGTCTGGTCGTATTATGCCTATGTGATCCAGCTCAACATCGGTTAGTATCTTATACTGACTTGTAGAAATGTACAAGACTTTGAGACTTATATTAATTCACTTTTGGTCATAATTTTAACTGCTTCACCATATACTGAATCATTAATTCATTTTGTTCTGCCAAGAATAGTTAGGTGAATTGTTTGGTAAAACTGTGCACAACTTTACTGTCATAACACAAGTGTGGTAATTGTACAGTAACCAAGATATATTGAGGACATTCTGCTCAAGTAAATCAAAAGTTTTACCTGTGAATGACACTTTTATACTTATCAGTAATTTGTTACTTGTGATGAACTTCTCAAACTATATTACAAGTTCTGTGTTCTTCTCTTCAGGTACTATTGCGAACATCATAGAAAAATGTAAGTGAGCATGAAGTGTATTGTAATTATTAAGCTGATTTCTAAATAGGTTTGGGATTTGTAAGAATATTTGTCCAGCTTAGACATGAGATACAAATGAGACTTTTTGCCAAATCGAGATAACTCCTTTTATTCCTACAACTGAAAAGAAATTAATTCATGTATGGTAAAAAACATTACCTCGGGTTCGTTTATGACAGTGTTCACTATCACGACACAACTAACTAGACAGTGTGGTACAGTACTGCTTTAGTTTTCAGTCTATTAACTTTTTATTGCAGAAGGTCCATACTTTTATGTAACATTAGAAGTACTTTTATTTTTATGAGTGATGTGTGCTGCTGAAAAGGTGTTCAGTTGGTGGTGTCTTGCTAAATGGGACATATTTCCCTGTATTATATCACGTCCCTTCGAGGTGTTGTGCCAGAAGTTTATAAGGTGCTGTAAAGTTTGTCCAGAGTTTTCATGATCAAGACTGATGGTATATTATTTATTTCAGGTTTTTATCTTATTGCATACCATGTATTATTGGGGCTCTTCTTGTGGGCCTACTGGCAGACCATCTTCACAGACATTGGCACAGTTCCTAAACAGGTAAGTAATCCTAACCTAATTTAATGTACAGTGTCATTGAATTTTCGGTTTTAATATTCTAAAAAATGACGATGATGAGGTTAATAAATGCCCAGTGCACAAGATTACGGTGCTCAGATATTTACCTCTAGACAGTCTAGAGCAATATGCTCCCTCGTCTTAGATAAGGATTGTTTGACTAAAATTTGTTCCTGCTGATGACCTCTGGATGTTAACACTTTCTGGGGCCCACGAGGCGCCTCTGCCACCACCCAGAGCTGGGCAGGATGTGCCAACCTAATGACAATCGCAGCATAAATGATTGCATGTACTTTTTGTTTGTCATTATTTTCCATTGTATTTAATTTTTTAAGTGTGTAGTTCTTCACAAATGATATCACTACAATACTGTTATACAAAGGAAGTTGAATCTAAAACAAATGTAAGAAAATACAAGTGACTGTCGCAAAGGAGTGGGCAGCGTCTACTCACTGTAAATCCTTGGGACTCACTGATGCATGCAGGCCCACGGGGAGGTTATCCCAACACCTCGCGCCCACCACAGTTGTGCCGCGAGAATGGGAAGACAACGGCACACATTTTGTGACTTGAACCATGAAAATGAAGCTATAAATAGATTTTTTTGCAAATATATGAAGTTGCTGACAATATTTTCATCATCAAAATGCTAACAGGACTTTATTGGACGATGAAATATTCATCATCGCCCTGCCAAAATGTTAAGTAAGGTGATTAAATGTATGTTGTTACTAAAACTCCAAATACTTGCAGAATAAATTAAAGATGTATACTGTATACTGTACTGGTGATATACAGGAACAGAGAGTAAATGGTTAAGGCATCAAGTTAAAGTTGAAACTATTAGTCTACTGTAGTAATAATAAGCTTCACTTATTTAATATAACAAATGTTTTTTAAAGTGTATAATTCAGAAGTAAAGGAGGGAAGAACTGTGGGGGGGGGGCGGGGGAGTATACTGTACAGCTATACATTAAACAAATAATAAACATTATTTGAAGGACAGTTTTGGAGCCATGGTACAATAGATCTTCTTCAACTTCCCCAAATTGGTTCCTATATTGTCCAGGATAAAATATTTGCATTTGTATACCGTATATACTCATCTATAATTCTACCCCGTTTATAGGTTGACCCTGATTTTTTGACCAAGAAATCATTAATTTATGATATGCCTCGTTTATAGGTCGACCCAAGTTTTTGAGGGTAATGGAACAGCAAAACCTTCACTAAAAACACTACGTCCTATAGACTGAGGGTTGCCGTGCCTGAAACACCGAGTGCCGAAGGCATATTGTTTACCATTATTACGACACTTTACACTGAAACGTGGGTAGTTTCAGCAAAAATATTGTATATTTCCATTCAGGTATTTATTCAAGTCAATTAGGAGGGAATATTACTGTAATACAACAGGGTTTTTTAACTGAAAACCATTCGAAAAGCGATTACAGTAACATCTTTTGAACAACGAAAGAAAGCGAAAGTCGATTGTTTTCGTCATGATTTTATCCCACTTTCCACTGTAATTCGTATGTCATTTCAGCAAAAATATTACATTTCCGTGAATGTTTTATCTCAAGCACAGTATGAATAGAATAACATTGTAATATAACAGTATTTTAACCGAAAACTATTAAAAAAAACGAGTAACATCTCTTGAACATCGGAAGGTTAGGTAAAGTCTTTTGTTTTCGTCATGTATTTTATCCTATTTTATATTGAAATACATCACGTTTCAGCAAAACTACTATTTATTTCTGAGACTATATTCATTCAGGCACAGTTAAGGTAAAATCTACGTGTGATGTAACAGTTTTTTAACTAAAAACTATTCAAAAAACACGTGTACCGTGATACTCAAGAGCTGGTGGTGCGTCGTGCATCATTGTAAACAATATGAGGTTGAGGCGGATTAACGGGTATTATATTAAGTGTGAAATATCGAAAAGGTTTTTATTACTGGTATTTTTTGTACATCAATGAGAACTGTGATACCATATATGATATGATAAGTTAGCCTGTGCTAAGAACTTCAACATAGACTACTGAAAACACGTTGTAAGTTGGTGAGCTTCATCTGCTGAAGGAACAGCACAGCTGTTCATTACTAATTGGTACATATTTTACGTTTCCATTGTTTACTGGCAGTAAATGGTAAATATTTTTCATGTCTGAAGCTAAAAGTTGCTCCTCGCCCTTCCCATCATGCACGGGTTCAACCTAACAAAACTATTACGGTACCCAGGTAGAGGTCGACCCCCAATTTTTTGCCGAAAAATTGTTTCTTAAAAACTCGAACTACACACGAGTATATACGGTAATACTGTATAGTACAGTGAAACCTCGATTAACCGACCCTCGATTAACCGGGCACAGGTCACTGACCCACATCGGGGCCTGGGGGGCGATAATGTAATAATATTAATAATGATAATAATAATAGTAATAAAGAACCATAAAGAAATGCAAAAATGAAAAAAAATCAAGAGTGAGAAACAATATATGTATGTTGTGTTGTCAATAGTAAGAGAAACAATTGAGACCCTGCAATTGTGTGTAAATGAGGCAGAAAGTCAGATCAGCAGCCCGGGACTTGGTCACAATTTTTGTGATGACATACAATATGTTCTTTGACTTTTCCATTTTTTATTCACGGTTTCTGTGCTGGTTCATATTTATTTACTAAAGTGGTTAATGTTTTAAAGCAAATTCCATTGAAATATGAATGACAAATGAACAAAAATGAATAGAGGTAATTAAATGAGGTAGGTAGGGAAAGATACTTTGTAAATGTATATTTACTATGTAGATATTTGTTTTATTTCCGTAGACTTTATGTACGATTAAACGACCTTTCGGATTATCCGTCGGCCCCTTCCCCCCATATGGGGTCGGTTAATCGAGGTTTTACTGTATTGTATGTTCGTACTGTATATTGTGTTTGTGTCAGATACTTCCATTGCCTCTCCTTACAATTAATCAGTACTGTACCATATTCACTTAAATAATGTCTTTCTTGTCGACTGTTATTTGAAAGTAAAATTTGTCTATATATTATTTTTCCTCACCTAATCAGTTTCGGTTACCACCAACGGAATTGGATCGCTATGAGTCGGCGGAGACGGAGGAAGTGAGACGGGACGTCCTAGAGAGATTTATTCAGAAGCAGAGCCTCCCAGTGTACAACCGCACCATGACTGGCGGTAAGTCTGACCATTTGTGTGACTAAACTACCTTGAAATTGTCATCAGTGTCATGATATCCATGAACTTGAATTACAGTTGCCGTCACATGAATGTACTCCAGCCTAGGAGTGTGTGAGGGCACAGGTACGAGATATGGCACCACAGGGCCGTGGGCGTGAAACCGTGGATTACCGTGTTTGCCAGTTCCCGTAGTTCAATCCTAGTCACTCGGTGGTGGCTGCACAACCATCCTGCAGAACATAAACAAACAAAGCATCTATGTGATGTGTGTTCTTCGGTATTTATGTGTGGTCGGGCAAACTGGGCAATTTCACTGTTTCACGTCTGTTCATTCTGTCCTGACTACGGTGCAGCATTGCCACGTCTTGTACCCAATCCCTCACACACTCCCAGGATGTGGTACAGTCATGTGGAGGCAACTGTACTTAGAAATCCACCATAAAGTATTTCTGCTCCTGTAATCCTTTTTCCATAAAGCTCAAGCTGGACAGAATCAGGAGTAACACAGACTCTTCCATCAGTCATTAATTCATTCATTCTTTTTAGTATCATAGAGACAAACTTTGAGCATCTAGATTTCTTGGGCCCAAACAGTATTTTGATTGTAGAAAATTTTGGTGTTAGCTGTACAAGTTCACTGGCCAGAACACTCTACTGCTCCAGACCTACCCATGTTTACTACTGCTTTATCACACTCATTCATACAAACATTGGTTAAAGAAAATAAAATACACCATAATGATACTGTACCGAACAATAATAAAATGAAACAACATAGACTATAGGTAACCAGAGCATTTTGTTCATCTTAGACACACACACAACACCACATTGCAACATATGAATACAAACTTAAAACAGTGAACAGGTATACAAAAAGATTGTTGTCATGTACAGAAGAAAGAAAGAAAAAATATTAGCTTAGATGTGAAAATGGATGGGTTATGGCATTTTGAAAAGGTGGAACATGCTGTGGATGTCACTAGAACCCTACACTCAACATTTAACACAAAATAGACTAAAAGTGTTGAGTTAACTTGGTGACTTCTCTCCTCCTCAGATATCCGTTATTGTGATAAGTGTGTGCAGATCAAGCCAGACAGATGCCACCACTGCTCAGTGTGTGGAGTATGTGTCTTAAAACTGGATCATCATTGCCCATGGGTTAACAACTGTGTTGCCTTCACAAACTACAAATTCTTCATTTTATTCTTGGGATATGCTCTCCTCTACTGCCTTTTTATTGGAGCTACAACTTTGCAATATTTCATCAAGTTTTGGAAGGTAAGAGAAAAAGTGAGTGTACAGTACTGCAAGAGTTGAATGTCATTTTGAAATTGGTTAAGAGAACATAGTATGGCAAAATGTACAGTACAGTACCAGACAATATTCTCATTACTGCGGGGAGTGTTCAAACAGCACAGTACTGTATGTTGTGTTGTTGAAGTCTCTATGTGGAGGAGGTTGTACTGTACTGTATAGTATGTGTTTGTGGGTGGCTGGGTATGGAGGTGTTAAGTCAGATATTATTGAGGGTTAGATAATAAAGTAAAACCAGTCTCTTGACCTCATCAAGGCTTTGTTCATCATAAGTCAACACATCTGAAGACACAAGAAGAGAAGAATAGGAAATATGTAAGACAATCAGAGGTTATGGTAGTAAGTAGTGGTAATAAACACACTAAACTTAAGGTTCCAGTATATAATGGGAAGTATTATTATGGGGTTTTGTGTGTTTATGGTAATGGGAGGTGTATTTTACCATCATGAATCAGGTATTGTGTTGTGACAGGGCAGTGAACTTTATGCCTATGATGTCAACCTGGTCTTGTATGGGGAAAATCTGTAGATGACTAATATTTGTGGTCTTAGGCATCCTAGTGTTTTCTGAAGGCTTTGGTTGAGTCTTGTGGAGTTTATAGAAGGTGGAGGCAGATGTTGCTGGAGCCCATCATAGGCCAGCACAGTTTACTATGGTGCAGATGTATTTGATTATATGTTAGTGGCTCTTGTTGTCCAGAGGTAGTGTGTGTGTGTGAGTATATTGAGTGACACAGTTTGGGGCATCATCATCATCATCATCATCATCATCATCATCATCATCATCATCATCATCATCATCATCATCACCACCACCACCACCACCACCACCATCATCATCATCATCATCATCATCATCATCATCATCATCATCATCACCACCACCACCACCACCACCACCACCACCACCACCACCACCACCACCACCATCATCATCATCATCCTCTTGCCGTCCACTACCATCCCCCTTTATTTGTGTTAAATGTTACCTATATCTTCGCTCAGCACTGAAAGGCATGGGCTTTAATTAGGTAAAAGAGAAATACATTAATGTATTGTTGTTCCTCAGAATGAGCTTGGTGAGGAGGGAAAGTTCCACATATTGTTCGTCTTCTTCGTGTCCATCATGTTCGCCATCAGTCTGGTCTCATTGTTTGGCTACCACATCTTCTTAGTCGTCAAGAATAGGTCCACACTGGGTAGGTATTAATGTACGCTACCTTTATGTAGGCTAAAGTACGGCCTTTATGTCATATTTTTATTCCCTTCTGGGCATTTTTTATACTGTATTATGTGCAGTTTCACAGCTTTTTGTATCATCTTCAGGGTTTTTTCATGTACTGTTTATATTCTTGACTAGTGATCTCCAGCAGGCAGTTCCTGGTAAAGCAAGCAGCTGACTAGGGATGTTCCATATATATATATATATATATATATATATATATATATATATATATATATATATATATATATATATTACTGCCCACCTCTGCCAGTCATCCCCTACCACACCCATGAAGCCAAACTGGGGAGATCAAGTGGAACAGTTGTCATATAGGGACAGGAAGACTTAGGGTGGCCATGTTGTACACATTACACCTGAACTGTGGCTCTACCATCTTGGTCACGACTACAGTAGCTAGAAATCTCCCACAGTGGCACTGGAAACCTATGGTATACTTAAACCAGTATACTGTACAGTGAGACAGTGTACAGAATATAAAATGTGGAGACTCAAAGCTCCATTTGGTAGACCCAAGTTTGGAAGGGGATTGCTATTAGATTAATAATGTAATACAGGCAGTCCCCGAGTTACGAACGTCCGACTTACCATCAACTGCCCTTATGAAAGGGATCCCAATACATTCATTGCAAAAAAATTTAATTAAAATAATTTTATTTTAATTATTTTCATCATTATATATTGTTTAACATCTCTTCATTCACATTATTTGTTATGTGTTGGATATTATTTTTGTTTTGTGTGGGCTTTAACCTAACCTAAACTATGGGTCCAAGAACGTATCCCTGTTGTAAGTCGGGGACAGCCTGTACCTGTGAGTTTATTTCATGTACGTATTTATTTATTTATTTTACTTTTTAGTAAAATTCGCCATTTCGAGTCTAACTTACAAATCATTTAGACATTAATGATAAATACTTCATTGTGGTTGAGCTGTGGACTGCTTGGATGTTGTAGGTATAATGGCTTCAGACTTAATGGAAATTCTTCAGATGTGATCTTAAACAGATCTGGCACTTCCTCCTATTTCTTCATTCATGCACCCACTGCCTCACCCCACCCCACCCCTCACCCCACCCCTCACCCCATCCCACCCCTCACCCCACCCCTCACCCCACCCCATCCCACCCCTCACCCCACCCCTCACCCCACCCCACCCCACCCCACCCCACCCCACCCCACCCCACCCCTCACCCCCTGATCTGATTTTGTCCAAAGCATTTTCTTTCTCTTTTCTTGCTCTGTCTTACAATAAAGGGACCATGACACTTGGCTCAGACAACAAGAGATATATGTAGGAATATTTCCATACCTAGTGTACTTGGCAACTGATACTGTACTGTGTTTGTGCTTGACAGCTCCAAGAAGGTAAAGCCTGACCTCCAGCTTTCAGTGACAGTTGTTTCTTCTGGTTTTCCATTATGAGAGTGATCACAGAGGGTAGGGATCAACTAGTCATCAGGTTAACTGCAACTATTAGTCAAGTTAGCTGCAACAAAATTAGGTTAGTTGCAACTAATACTCATATAACTGCAACTGGGAGTCAGGGTTTTTGCCAGCCACTAGTGTCTGGGTACCCTGGGTCCAGTCCAAAGGCAAGAAGAAGCGTAAAGTGATAAAGAAGAATGTGATAGATTGAGAAAGATAATAATTCAGACACTGTACTCCACATTTGAACAGAGTCGTTCCGTGCTCCTATCTTCCGGCTGAACCATGCTTGGCTACAGGATAAAGACGGCTTCAGTTTGGGTGCTTTCAATAACTTTGTTGAAGTGTTTGGGGATAACAAGAAGCTATGGTTCCTTCCAGTGGCCTCCAGGTGAGTACTCTTGTCTTCTGTGGACTTTTATCATAGTGGTATAATATCCTGGGGTGTTGAGGTCTTAAAGTAACACATACTACTGTGCAGCTATAACAAGGTACAGTTTTATATTGAGTGTATCTGAAGAGGTTCCTGCACTTAAATTTATTCCCTTATACTGTATAGCTGTGAGAACTGGATATAAGTTTTTACAAAATTTCACTTAACTTTTTTTTAAGAAGTTACCATAATTATAAGGTCACTTTTTTTTCTCAGCCCTCATCTCTCAGTCAAAAAATTCATTGTTGGATATATTTTATTGCTTCCTCAAAAAATTTAAAGAAAATCAACATCTACCTTTAATTTTAAATTCTTTTTAACTTGTTTGATTTTTGGCTAAGTTAGAAGTACTGTAAAGTTATTATATACTAAAGGGCAGATGGTATGGCTATAAATGTTTTATTGATCAGTTTGTTATGAAGGTGACACACTAGACAAAGGCTGAAGAACTAACATGTTGTATTCAGTTATGCAAAATCAAATTTGTCTAAATCTTCTTAGTTTGTAAGATGAAAAGAATGTGTGTTGATTTTTTTTAGATGTTTTGATTTTATAATGAAATAAAACCATAAAATACTGCTCTTCCTCACTTCTTTTTAACAATAAATTATATGAGAACTAAACATGTTCATTCACAAGTGTTAATACTTATTAGACACCCTGAGTCGCTGACTGAATAGTCCAGCTAAACTAAAATACTTTTGGAACTACAGCAAAATGGAGGATTGGCCTTGAAATCAAGATGTTTGGCTGCAACAGTGATACAAGTAGTACTGTACTGCCTAGGTAGCTCAGCTCTAATAAAACTTCCTGCCACAATAGGGCAAGCTTGCCCCCAGTAAGACTTTGAAGGACATTGGTTATGCCTGAAGTGAATGAGTTGCACATGCACTGTATGATATTCTGATTCCTTAGCTTCCAGCTTTTGGGCAACTGTGGCTTCTAGCTATTACCAATTAATAGATTATGGCATCCATACAGTAATAACGTTCCAGGTGTAAGATATTAGAGTTCAAGCTGTTGTTTTTAGAAATAGTTTACAGAAAACACTCATTAGAAATGCAGTACTGTGCAATAATTTCCATACACTAGTTTAACCGTAAATAAAAATAAAGTTACATTAGAAAACAAATTTGCTCACACGTTGCAGTGGGAGATGGTGCTTGGTGTACACAGTAATCCCACAAGGCCACCCCCTTCACAGGTCCTCCCCTCTCCCTGTAATAAGATGCTGTCATGTCTAATTGAAAATCTACTGGAGATTTTCATGTTATTGTTAGTTTTATATAAAATGTAAAGCTAAAGTTTCAGAGAATCACTATCCAAATATTTAATTAGTAAATTATGCATACACACAAAAAAGTTTTATCACCATTTTCCACATTTTATTTTATTTACATACAGTACAATATTGTGTACCGCATCACATATACTAATCACTTCACTCAGAAGGACAGAATTATACATCAGGTCCATGAGGATTAGAGCGTCATGTGCAGTAGCTAGTGACCCCCTCCTGTGACAGTGGTATGCTCTGTTTGGAAATTATTGTACATATCTGATGTGTACTGTACTTATTCTTGGCCACCACTGATGTACTGTATCTCTCTTATTTTATATTCTTGTATCCATTTTGATTTTTCAACATCCAGTTGTATGATTTGTCTTCTATGTGTGTTAGGCTAGTTTGTGTGGTCTAGTACAGGACAGTGTGGACAGGTTCTACTATGTGTGTTAGGCTAGGTTGTGTGGTCTAGTACAGGACAGTGTGGACAGGTTCTACTTCAACATATTAGTGTCAGGAGGAACACAGGTGCTGACCCTGGTTATCTAACTTACTCACTTCTTAGTAGCTCATGGATAAGGTTTCATCTTTTTTCCCATTTTTTTGTGTATTGTCCATGCCATTTTTTTTAAGAGGGGGATAGACTGCTTGTATGGGTTGTAGAAGTGTAGGATAATCATTTATGATTATGATGAGCATCATCACTAGAGTGGGTTGTACACACAACTATGATGATACTCAGCATGTGTGATCATCTTGTACAACCCAGAAAAAGGATTTAAAAATGGATAAAAGAAAAAACTTGTGCAGCAGGAGAGATAAACTGGTATGTGGACCACAAGTATATCGGTGCTGTGGATAATGACAATAGGTCCTGTAGGCTCCTGAGGGGCAGTACAACACACTAGAGTAAGTCTGTACAGGAGTTAGTTTGGCCAGCATTGCACTCAACTGTCTTCACTTCCTCAACTGTAATAATAGGAACCCATTCACAGTTGAGTGGTGCCATGAGCTCACACCAGCGACTCTTAGAACAGGAGGCGAGTGACTGCTGCACCCTGTCTGTTTTCTACCTAAACATAAAATCCAGAACAGACTATAAGCATACAGTACTGTACATATAAAGAACTGTGTGAGTTATAGAGCAAATTTGGATGCAACTTGGCAGCTTCATCATTAACAGCTCTCAGGACGAGGTTCCTTTCTTCTCTTCTGTGTACTGTACCTGCATTAGTTTTCTTTTAATTTATTTGATTTTTATTGTGCAAATTGTCGATGAAATGGAGCTTTACAAGTCTTATTTTGATTTGATTTCTTGCTCTTGGTGTTTGACAACAAATAAAAAAATAATGTGGCTGGACTGTGGAGATTGGCACCAGGGATGGAGTATCCATATTCAGTACAGTGATCCCTCGGTTAACAAACGCCTCGGTTAACGAATTACCTTCCATAAGAATCTTCAATTCGGTTAACGAAAAAAAATTCGATTAACGAAATCCTTACGAAAATCACATTTTGTTTTGAACATCAGCTGATAAACTGAGGAGGTACTCAGCCAATTCAGTGATCTCTTCTATGTTTACATTCAAATTAATCACTATCTTATAAGAATTCCAGCAATGTAAATTATATTCTGGCCGGGTAATTTCTATGAATTTTATGAGCTAAATCAAAAATCTCAAATAAATAAACAAACACCAGACACTCTGTCACCTCCCCCCCCCCCCTTCCCACGCTCCCTCCCTCCTTGCTGTTCCCAGACAAAAGATTGGTGATTTCTTTATGCTTTAAGGTGTTTTTTTTTAAATAATATCTCAGACTAATGTTAGGATAATATAATTTGCATTGCTGAAATCCCTGCAAGACAGGGAATAATTTGAATATAAACGTCATATATTTTGCACAAAAGATAAAATTTTTGCACTCCCTGATAAAATTCTTAAATTAGATCTAAAATTTGTATGTCTTGTGCAAATTTTAGCATGTTTATATTCAAATTAATCACTATCTTATAAGAATTCCAGCAATGTAAATTATATTCTGGCTTTACTTTGTATATACTTTTCTGTGAGCTGGAACCAATTACCCAATATCTCATTGAAACAATGGTTTCGGTTAACGAAATTTTCGGTTAATGAACGACCTTCTGGAATGAATTGTGTTCGTTAACCGAGGGACCACTGTATTCATATTTGAATGCACTCATTCAAATAAAGCATTTCAGGGTACAGTATTCATATACATTACCTGTGCTATTAGAAATCAAAGTACTGTATTTGCATTTGTTATCTAATCCTCGAGCAAAGTACAGTACTGTATTCATATTCGTGGGATAAGCTGACGAGTAATAATTGTTTTATTGATGAAATAACCATACACTTGGCTGCTGAATATATTTTGGACGAACAGAGAGAGAGTTTTTTAATGTTCAATCGGCCTATTAAATCCATGACCTGAGTCACCTGAGCAGCTATAGATCATTCAGTGAAATTAATATTTAAACAAACTGTTAGTAAATAACATGCATCTCTCAGCAGTCACCGCTGTAGTGAGAGGTGATGCGAGGGAGATGTACGCTTGTATGATGCCAAATTGTAGCTTAAAGTTATTGTTTGAACCATAATTTCTGGCTCCTATTTGAAATTGGATTTAAATTTTAGATATATCATAGTAATTATTATAGGCAGTTGGAAAGAAAACAATTATTTTGTGTGCCAAACATGTAGTACTATGTACCACTGTATATGTAACTTAATGATTATTTAATTGCTAACTGTTGGCAACACTGCAGCCAGTCTAGAAGTGTAGAGTAAATTAGGTATAATGATGATACAGTACAGTGCTGTATGTTGTTTATATTGTAACTATAAATAACTACTTGTTTCTCGACACAGTAGAGGGCGGGTCTGTTCAATACCAATCATCTGCCACTACATACTGTACTGTAAATATAGCAATAAAAAGTTAATTTGTGACCATTCATATTCATGAACACTTTCATAAAGTAATAGCATTCACATTCAGAGTGACACAGTTAATTTGTAGTAATATCTCTGTTAGCAAGAACTCTCCAATACCTGGAATTGAAATTGGCTCGGAATTTTTCCCGGAAACTCTCCCATTTTGGGTCTGTGAACGAGTTTCTGGGTTGAAGGTCTGGTGCATTGTCTGAGAAAATACCCAAAAAACTTTCCCTCCAAATATTTACTGGGTTTGGGAGCAAATTCTGAGGATGAAATAATGTTTAGACTCAAAAACTTTTCTCAATAACCAGAAAAAATCTGGGGTGTGGGATTTTTCTGGTTTGATAGAGTCATCTCGTTACCCGGAAGTCTCTCGCACCCGGACGAGCTCTGCCTCCAAACACTGAATTCTTGTACGTATTAACTCCATCCCTGGTTGCCACACAGCTGTACATATTTAAACTAATACTCTACAGGTATAGTATACTTTTTATCTAGTGTTTAATTATACAGTACACTTAGTGTTCACTTAAAGTACATACAGTACAGTATTGTGTTCCTGGAAACCTGTATGTTAAGTGGACATTAATTCCTCACAGACGATGAGTGGAGAAACATTCTATAACATTCTTCTTAATCATCTTTTTATTTTATTTTACACCTCAGATTGCCTCTTATAGTGACACAACGGTGAAATGTGAGCAAATAAACTTAGGACAATAAATAATTATAATGTTGACCATTTACACTCCTCTCACCTGCTTCTGTACTGTACCTACAACTCAGTTCAATTTCATCAGATTTTTTTTCCTAAATTCCTGCCATCTCTTACTACAGTATTCTGATAATTAATTTTTTTAACACATTGCCAAAAACCTGTGTGTGAGTAAAGCGTTGAATAATGAAGGATAACATGACCATTACAGTACTGCCCCACACTATGGAACACAGGGATGGTACAGGAACAACACATGCTTATTTTGCCTCCGAGCTCATTTTCCCGTAGACTCCCATTTTTAACGCTGCGGTCTATTCCAGTGAAAAAACAAAAACATATGTACAGTCTCGTTCAAGATTCTTCGAACACTGCTGAAGACGGCTTGCAACTCAAGGTCGTTTGTTTACTATAGTACGTAGTAAAAATTATGATTGAATGTAAAAGTGATCGGTGATTGGTTACTTAGTTCCCCGTTGCTTAATATATGGTTGGGCTTTGTTGTTTCGAATTATATTATACTACGTACTATAGTAAACAAATGGCCTCGAGTTGCCAGCTGTCTCCAGCAGTGTTCGAAGAATCTTGAACGAAACTGTACAGTCAGGAAAATATATCTTAAAATGTCACAAAGCAAATAATATTTTGAAAGAAAAGTTTTGGTGTTGTTAAGTAATCAGATGAAATTAGGGTAGAAGTAATCTGGCATGTACAGTGTCAGTCTCACTGCTACAGTACCACACTGTAATTACCATAAGTTTGATGTTATTAGTTGGGGTTACTTTCCTCAGGCTATTTTATGATATTTTACTGCATAAATGATACCTGTACTGTACTGTTCTGTACTGTACAGTACTTCATTAAGAAATGCACAACATTTCAAACAAAGCTTTATTCATTGTTTTAGTTATTAAAAAAAATTATACTATAAAGAAAATTTGAAAAAGTCAGAAATGATGTTTGTTAGTAGAAGCATCTGAGAGGGATTCTTTACTTTTTTCCACCATTTACTCCTTGGGCTCGACATGACTGGTCATTTACTCCCACCCCTTAAACTGTTTTTACTCATCGACTGGTCAGTGAAATTTTAGCAAAAACAAAACAAAAGTAGCATTGAAAAGCACAGCATTAATTATCATAGTTTTGTGCAATAATAAGCTGTAATAAAAGAGAAGAACACGTTATATTCATGTCAGTTAATATTACACACATTTAAAACACCCAAAACAGGAGTATCAGTGGGAACATTGTTGCTGCCTCGCCTCAATCACTTTATCTACGTATTTGATAAACTGATCTTCTAGGTGAAAGGATAAAAAATTTAACTACAGTATTTTGGAATTGGTATATTTAACCCAGTCAGGAATTTATTTTTTCTTTTACCCGCTACGGATTACTCTTGGTTAAGAACTGTTGAGCTGAGATTTACTTGAAATGAGGCTTTTGATATGTTATTTTAACCCCATCACTGCGGGGACACCATTTATAACATTTTATTTGGCTAACAACAGACGATTTTATTCAGCGTGGGGAGGACACTGTACACGAGGGGTTAATGAAACAATTACAAATATTAAATGTAGGGTTCTAATGTTACCACAACTTGTTCCCTTTTTCAAAATGCCTAAACACATCCATTTTCACATTTTAACTCACAATTTTTCTTTCTCTTCTCCACACGACAACATTCCTGATAAAAGTTTGTGCTTATATTTCACCACTTGTCATTATTAGAGGCAATTGAAGGTAACAAAATATGGAGGAGATTGTTTAGGACATACACCTAACACTATTGTTAACAAGGGTTTTTGTGGGAAATTACTGCCCAATTAAAGTACTGGTTCTCAGGAATGCATCATAGAGGTTAAGAAGGTGATGACTGTACCCAGGGAAAATTATTTGTCTATATTTTGTAACAATAATTTCACTTATTTCTCACTGTGCCATGGTACTTTATTATGTAGCTTCTTAATTGGTAAAATTTAGTCCATCTACAGGATTATAAAGGGAGATGTAGGGAATTGCTTGATGATATAGTCCTCAGATAAACCAGGGGTATTTAAGCACTCCCCATACCTTTACTGTAGTCCTAGTTAGGGGTCAGAAGACTGCCGTGTGTGGCATCTCTCTCTCTCACACACACCTTCATACCCTCCCTAAAAAGTAAGCCATTTTCTTTACTATTCATAATTAAGATTTATGAAATTATTTATCATGTATGACTAAACATTGTCATGAAGGTTAGCAAAATTAAATACCTTCATCTATTTTGGGAGTCTCTTTAATGAGATTAAATTAGGCAATTTCTTAATAACTCACTTGACTGTCATCATCACAGTCATCAGTATCAGCACTGCGTTCAGTTGGGCAATAATGCACGCTACGTAATGCACGCTCACCTAGAGGGTATACTGAGCGGCCGGTCTCTGGTCAACATAACAAACAAGGCCTAAGCTGAATATAACTTGTTAAATAGCTGCTGGTGTTTCATTCTCTCACTGATTAGTTATCATTTGTCATTTCACCAATTATCAGCTTACTGTACTGGCCATTAGGGCAGTTGGTTCATTCTTTGTTACATCGCTATGAACTTTTGTTGTCAGGTGTTAGTACAGGAGAAGACCTGTGATGTTTGGTAGTGTCACACTGGGTAACACCCTTCTCACGTGTGTCTGGGCCAAGCAAGACTCGAACCCTTGACATTGTGGCTAGAGACGACGCTCGTTATCGCTGTACCACCACCAACGTTGGATGCCAACACCTACTGTTAAATAGTTTTGTTTCTACAGAAATTGACTCAATCTACAACATAATCATATGAAAAAGGTGATTTACAGGTGGTTGCTTGTGGCTGCCGTTATCTTATTTCATTTGTTTACAAACTGTGCTACAAAGAGATCCATCTCCAGCTATGACTCTTATCTCGTGGCAAGATCAAAATACAGTATTACAATAGCACTGTCCCGATCAGTATCTGAGAGCACACTATGTATCGTGTATTGCCCAGCTGAATGTACTACAGACGACCAAACACTGTAATCTAGAGTTTGTTGTTTACCTCGTTGTGATGTACAGTATTTGTTAATAATTTTAACTTATTGTCTGAAAATACTGTAATGACATGTAAAGTACAATACAAAGTTGTCTTAGAGTGAGTGTTGTAATAAGACTTCATGTTTGAACATTAGTGCAGCTCCCAGCCAGTGATAGGCAGTGCTTACAATACTCTGGCTTATCTGTCTGGCTCTGATAATGCTATTAATTCTAAGTTTCAGAATCCTGATTGGGGAATATGTTGAACTAATAAGAAAGCATCGATCTATTTTATATAAATTAAGTTTTGTATTTTTGTAGGTCATTTTACAGAAATCTGGCAAGAGTTGTTAAGTGGTGGGCTGGAGCCACAGTACTGTACAGTGGACACATTATCTCACTCTGCAGTAAGAAAAGATCAGAGAGGAATAACTTCACAGATTAATTATATGATACAGTATCTCATTATGTGTGTACTCTACTGTACTTTTCTCAGTGAGTGATGTGACAGCCAGTACGGACAATAAAGGTACAGTCGGGGACAAGAGTTCGCTTCCCACCGAGTCACGGGAATTAGTCTCCGAACTGACTTACCCTGACCGTTTCATCTCATTTGGGGTCGACGCTGCTTCATTATGGGCGGGAGCGAACTTTTGACTCTGACTGTACAAGGAATATAAGTACTGTAGTACATTTTTCTGCATCTACAGTACAGTATTTTTTATTACTTTACAATAGACCAATTAATGGCTCTTTGTAAAGTTATCCTGCTGATGATGTATGCATATTTTATTTTCACATATAATATAATAGTTTTAGTAATAGTTTTAGTTGTATAGGATGTACAGTGCAGTGCTTATAGTCACAACCTTTATACTGTTTTATTATTAGTAAGAATAGATTTATTTCTTCAGTATGATTGTTTGATTGTGTATTAATGAAGAAAAATAATTGCAATATCATAGTCAATTTTTGGAGATTGCTCATCATTTTGTAGTCATGGAAACACACTTTGATAAGTTCATCTATCAGTGCACTGTAACTACCAAAGAGAACCTCACGAGAACTATTAGTGTTCAACGTGACTCTAGAATAGTTGTTGTTATCGTTAAAGATTCAATAGAACTTTTTTTGTTGTTGTTGGATGATGATGTGAATGGCTGGTGATGTAATTGATGCCACAAGAAACCACTATCACCACCCCACCTAACGCAGCGTCAACCCTTTTAAGAATTTGTACTCTCTCGTTGTTATTCTAGTCTAGGCGATGGTGTAAGTTACCCGGTGCGCGGCCAACAACCCCCTTCTACCACCACTGCCACCACCTCCCCTGTGCAATCCTATGGCAGCACACAGACCAGGTAGAGAGCTTCGTTTTACCCACCTGGCCCACGCCAAGTCGGGAAGAGGGGGGGTTTGACTAATTGTGGTATTTTTTATTCTTTTATTTTTTATTTTGTCTTTTATTTATTTTCTAGATCTAATGCATCCCAACATATCCACTAGTTTGTGAGATTATTTTACTCACACCTTGTCTTAGATTAATTTATCTCTTATTTATATACTGTACAGTACTACTCCTGAGCCTTTCCTTTAACTTTTAGTGTTTCCTAACATCTTTTATTATGTTAATGTTTCCTCACTTGTATTTTTTACTGGCTTCATAACTTGTTTTTATTAGTAATCTTCACTAGTTTCTCCCTCTCTAAGTTGTGGACAGTTTCATGTCCTTTACTGTAATATTAATTACTTTTCACAGACCTTCCTCTTTTTACCATCTTGCATCTGTGTCACGTTCTTCACATTTGGTCACTGACTCATCTTAATCTGTTTTATTCTCTGGTGTCTGGCTCATACAACTCAGTATAGCCACACATGTCTCTCAGTTGAAAATCCAGAGTTCTCAGGACCCCTGACATTGTTGACTGGAACTAATTTAAAAATTAGTTGACTGTCACATCTCAACCGAGTGGCAAAAGTTACCACTTAAGACTGAAGGCGGGGAGTTCTCACCATCACACTACCACAGGCACTTCTTGACCCTCATCTGGTTCCCTAATAAAATATCATTTCATGAGTTGACTCCATAGACACAGTCAATTGGACAGTGAGAGCTGAGGCCTCTGCTTCACCCCATTACTGTTGAAAGCTTAACTCTAAACCTTCCAAGTACTTTTATAGTGTATGTGTAATGTGACACTGAAAGATAAGCAACCTTGTCCAGAGCTAAGAGGGCAGCTGGAGTACTGTATTGGTAAATCATAGAAGCAGGCTAAGATGTTTTGGTCCTGTGGAGAGAATGGAGGAGAGTAGAGTGGACCAAAAGATGCAGGGGTAGACCAAGAGTGTCATGGGGAGTGGTGGTAAGAGAGCTGCTATCAGGAAGTCACATCTAACCCATCCATGTTTGGGAAATGGCCATAAAACGGTGATGACGGTGATAATGATCTAGGCTGTGTTCAGGTGACAATTGTAATCACCCAATTCTAGGTTTTAGTTGTGTTTATCACATTGCGTAAGTTGGTTTGAATTTACTAAACTTCCCAGAATGAGAATAGTTTGTGAGCCTTCACCATTCAGCCGCGTACGGTACTTTATTTCTTTGCAGCATAACCTAGCCTTTCATAAGCTAATTCGACCATGAATACACGGCATCATGGGCACTGCATCTTCATTTGAACTTATTAATGTCATATTTTTTTAGTCCATCTTCCAGAGAGAAACCTTGATAAACACTGTACTACACCTGTTAGCTTACCTGGTCTTCACCCCATAATTGAATGACTGTGGGAAGCATAAATTTTACTACTCATTGTACAGGTACCTTTCTTTTGGTTTAATTTCTCCCCACTGGGGTGTATATTGCTCTAAAAAATGGAGATGTTGTGCCTCTTTCCTCCCATTTCTAGCTAGCTACAGTTACTGCAGTCTGTTGACCCAAGTTTCAGGCAATAAATGAAAAATTGGTCCTCAATCCCATTTTATAGGCAAGTCTTGATGAGGTGGCTCAGGTCCCCCCCTTCCCTTTATAGATACAGTACTGCTGAGGTGGGCAGGAACTGAGGGGCTCACCTGCAGAATGACTCTATACTGCAGAGTACAGAAGGGTCAAGTATTAAATATGTTAGTGTTATGGCAAAGACTCAACCTTTAGACTAAGTAGTGACTTTTGCCTCTCAGATTTATTAAAGAGATAGACTTGTGATGGGAAGGTTAACTAACTTTTGAATTAGTTACTGTCAACAGTGTCAGGGGTCCTTGGACCCCTGGGTTTTCAATCAGTAGACGTCTCTGGCTACACAGTATTTAAATCACCTGATCCAAACTCGGCTATAAAATGGGATTTCAGAATCAACCTCTGATTATAGTTACTTCCTCTACTTCATACTACTGTGTACCTCTTTTTGTTCATCTGTCAGACTTCAAATGTTTCTCTTGTTATGATTTTTATCTAGCTTTATTGTTTTCTCTTTTTATATTGTTTGTAACCTGATGCCTCTCGAGAGTGACTTATATTTATGCCTTCTGAAGCCTATAATTCTGGAACCCAGGGAACCCCAAACTTAGGTGGTTGGACTAACACAAAGATTAGACAACTCTCCCATAACAACCCTATCCCATGAACTGAGAAGCTACAGGTACTACTCAAGGTTCATAGGTAACAGGTCATGAAGAAGAAACTGGGTGTGTGATCCTCTCACAACTCTGACAGGGTCACACAATTTATCTCTTTCCAACCATCAACTAAAGTCAGGAGATGTGAGGCTGCCAACTACACTTCTGTTTTGACAGTAAACTAAATGTCTGACCTTGTTTTTAGTGTGCACTTCTGAGGTTTTGGGTATTGTTACACAGTTCTTGGGATGCTGCCGCTGGGTGGATACAGTTCTTGCCTTTCATCCTTAGGGTCGCTGGTTCACGCCCAGGCGATCCCTAGTTCACACAACTGTGGATGGGCACCTAACTTTACAGTTGGTGATAGTGACGGGTATTGAGGTGTAGTGCTGGCCTCCCTGTGTGCCAAATAAAAGGCAAAGTTTACATTGTACTGTGTTGACACTTTCTCAAATGGGTCATCAGAGCTATGGGACCCATTTTCACCTTCACACAGTTCTGTTCTTTGTATGGGAAGAGAGGATTATTTATCTGTTTTGAAGTGTTTACATTCAATAACATCTTGACTAAGGTCCAACTGGTGTGGTGATTTGGGGCAGCTGCCACCACCATGTTTTTATGGTGGGCAGTCCTACCCATTTATTAGGCAATTTATTCTCCAGGCCTGCTGATGGATCTGTCTGGGGAACAAGGATGGTCTAGGATAACATTATAGATATTCTGTTCCAAAAGAGGTTATGGGGGATGTTGTGTGTCCCAGCTTCTTTTATTATGTAGTGGAACATTAATTAACCTTTGAGTGGTGTTGTACTTCACTACATCTGGCTAGTTTGTTCACTGAGAACATTCTCTCTTCTACAACCGGGATTATGCTTTCTACGAGTGTCTGTACTACGCACGAAAAGCTGCACCGAGACTTTTTCCCAGGAAGTTTCTCCAGGAGGGACTGACAAGGTCTATTTTATCTACCATTCATATTATTCTTATTGATAATTAATAAGTTATCCATTGATCTCACTTGCAGTTCAATGATATGTTGTTTATTCATCCTCAGCATCATTTTCTGTGCTTGCATGGGTTAGCTCTTCATGCTGTGGGGTGTGTTGCAGTCTCCCCTCCACTGGTCTCCTCCATTCTCTCTACGTATCTGAGACATCTCCGTGTACCAATACTCCCGGTACAAATCTTATATTGTATTGCTGTATTTGGTTTATGAATGTTAATTGTTTTGGGAATTTAGTTTTGTCAACTAATTTACTTACTTCATTTCAGATGAGATCAGTCAGTTGTCTGAACTGGTGCTCAGGGTTGTTTGAGTCTTTGCTCTGGCTATTTTCACTAGCTAGGGAGGTATAGGGTTTCCTGTTTCAGGATAGACTGGGTTAGTGTGGCCTGTGATCTATCCACACGAGTGCTGGGGACTTGTGCAAGGTATCACACTACTATTGTTGTGATTGATTTAGTAAGTTTGTTATTCCTTTACTGACTGTAGGGAATTATTAACCCCCTTTGGGTCAGATGGTTAAATTGTGTGTAAATCCCCCACTGTACTGCACCACGGTGCTTCACTCCTGAGTGTTGCACTGTCATGGGGCAGTCCACACGTTGCTCTTGTTCAGGAGCAGAGGTTGGTGATACCCATACCTCTTTGATCAGCTCTGTTTTCAGGGCAAAGAATTCAAGTGTGACCTTCCCTCTGCTTCTCCATATTTAAGAGAGGGGAGATGTTGACCACAGGAGTTAGTGATCTACCACTGGCTGGCTACCTCTTCTGTTTTATGTGTATTAAGGTCCCTCAAAAACAATGGACTACCAAAGCTGTTAAAAAAACTTTACTGTGGAAAATGTGGAAAGTTTCATGTAATTCAGTCTCTGACCAGCAGAATCCTGACATCATTAATCATTATGTGGCTGAGTCTTTGGTAAGAGTGTAATTCAGTGATTGGTTGTGCAGATGACTAGTGTAGGCTTCATTGTGCCATGTATCTATGATAGTTACTTGTTAAGAAAGTCCAAGGATAACTCTTCTGATCTTTTTGTGTAAAATTGTTGCTTTATGAGGTGAAGTCTGGCTGTGGACTTCCTTGTGGCCAAGACTGTTCTTAGGATAATCTGTCAATATATTCCTATCATTCCTCCTCGGTCAGATGGACACACGTATACTTTTTTATGTTTGTGAGTGTGAAAAAGTAAATTGCTTGTAGGTAGTGTTCACAAACATTTTTCATTAATATGAGTGTATGTATCTTATTAATGTACAGTAATAATTATTAATGTACAGGTTCACAATCCCTTATCCGAAACCCCTGGGGCCAGATGTGTTTTGGAATTTGGAGTTTTTCGGATTTGAGAACGGTAATACGGTACATATACCGTATATTATGGTAACACCCCAGCGGTCTGTGGCAGCAACCCGTAAGCAAACACATTAATATTTCTACAACGAACCTTCTGAATATTCACACTCACCTTCAATGTTCAGTTCTTCATGGTATATTCTAGCTTGTTTCTTGACCAACAAACCAGTCAGTGGCATACGTTCACTTCTTTGTTGAATCCACTCAATCATCACACGGTCAAGATCTTCATTTTTTGCCCTCAGTAATGTTTTTCTGTTTTTCATTAGTTATGGTCATCACTGTCAGTGTAAAACTTCAACAACTTGTCTTTCTGTTTCTTTAAGTCATATATGTTGGTAGTTCCCACACCATATTCTTCAGTAAGACGCCACACCACGATCAAGCTTCTGTAATAACTCCACTTTCTGTGCTATCAATAATGAGAGATGCTTCCTTTTCTTCTTCTTGTTGTTACCCATAGGGGCATCTGAAGCTCTTTTTGACATTTTCACAGTGAAATTAAACTCAAAATCTCAAAATCACAGAAAATGTCAGAGAGCAGCAGACGCACGTGTGACTGGTAGCAGCGCTGAGACACAACTGACGCCTCACGCCTGCATGGGTCAAGCTTCGGCCACGTCGGGTCGTGTTCGGCATCATTCTGGGTATGTCGTGCACGGGAGTGATGCTCCACGAAAAAACTTTCGGTTTACAGAGCTTTTCGGATTTCGAAATTGCGGCTAAGGGATTGTGGACCCGTAGTACAAAATCAAATTACAGTACGATACAGGATGAATATGATAACCACAACAAAAATGCTTTACTCATCATGATGCAGCACAGTATCTTGGTCAGCTGGGATATAGTGAAGATAGTGACACAACAATCATAGTTATATCACTATCTTCAAGTATTTCTAATATATTTCTTGTTTGTAAAATATAAAATGTTACTTATGACATTTTGATGTAATTTTCATTGGCACAAAGCAGTAAAATCTGTTGTAAGTCTTTCATGAGTACTGTACTTCTCTCTCTCTCCCTGGATATGTTAATACTATACACACCATTGTGTTTATTTTGGCACAGTGGATTACACTCTCCTTGTGTGTTGTACTACAGTAATCCATCACCAACCACAGCATCTTGATTATTCGTGTTCTGCATTTTGTGTGCGATGTAATATCAAGTCAAGTGTCCAGTTTTAACCCTTAAGCCCCGGGTTAGGGTGCTGCTGGCAGTACTCCCCTCCCGCGGGGTTAAATCGAGGAAAAATAAACTTTTCAAAAATAAATAAATAAAAAAAAAAAAATGGCGGGAAAGTCGCTTTATGTTGTATGTGTTCTTCAGCGACAGTTGCCATCATCTGTGACACACAGGTCTTCTTTCTGAGCTTATTTCTTTAAATCAATTAATTACTTTCATCTCCTGCTAAATTACTTTCTACTGGGTGACAGCCACACCCCACATGATCTGGAGTAGCTCACTCATTGAGTCCATCTTCCTCAGGTGTTTATATTCATCTTAATTAAATTCATTCTAAACACGATAGAAAAACCATTTTTTATCTAGAATGTCTTATGTTGTAATTTTTGGGGTAAATTATATTTGTTTGAAAAATTGTGATGAATTTCTGTACGTATATTACAATATAAGTATACTGTATAGAAGGTAGGGTTGACTGCAGAGGTATTTACTGTATTGTCTCCATAGACAATTTGATTATTTGGGTACCCTGTCTGGTGACACTTCTACTTTCTCCTCATAGAGGGCCTCACTATCTGGCTAAAGCAGGTTTATTTGTGAAACAAAAAAAATTATTAATTGCCTCCTTCCCAGGATGTTCAACAGTTAAACCCTTGTGTACAGGTTCTATTCTGAGCATTATTAAAATTGTTTTTGGCGTTAACCAGATAAAATATTAAAAGTGGTGTCCCCGTAGTGAAGGGGTTGAGGTCTCCCTCAGAGGTTGGGTTTATAAGCCCCCTATGGCCGGGTCTGTCGGGTGTTCTCGCTGCTCAACTTTATCAGTCGTTACATTTCAGTATTTTGTAGTAACTATATCTTCCCAGACAGCTTTTAAAGGATAAGGTTGTTATGACTGATCTAGGGCTCATTCCCAGCTGCCTTCATATGTGGTTCCCAGGGTTCCAGTCACATGGGCATTGCCTGGTACAGTATTGACTCAAGTCACTCATTATAGACTTAATGCTTTTTCAGAATGAAGCCTTCATTTAACTAGACCAGTAAACATTTGTTAATGATGTTATTTTATGTTACTTTCAACTTTTTTCTAATTTGATCTTTGGACTTTTCTATGTCTACCTATCACTTGCCATCTCAAGTTGTCCATCAGGTTGGTGTATACAGTAGAATCCCAGTTATCTGACACCTACGGGGACTGAGAGGTGCTGGATAAAGAGTTTTTCTGGTTACCGGGTAGTTGAAACTCACTCTTAGGTTTCCCCCAATACCTCCTACAGTGTTGCAGGATTACCTCACAAATTCATGTCTCAGAAAAATGGACTTCTTAAAAACTTATTCCACTCTATATAAATGATATGGCTTAAAAATAAAGAAAATATAACATAAAAATATGAAATAAGAGAAATGAAGAGCATAGGTTTGTATGTGTGGGAAGTGAGTGTGTGTGTGGAGGCGGTGGGTAACTGGGCTATAAATGTGTGGCGGCACTCCCTCCTGATGTGTTGTTACGGCAGACACACAGCAGGCACACGTCTGTGAGTCACCTGGTTTACTGCCTGAATTGTGTCCCATTGCTCAGAGGATTGTTTGAGTGCAGGAGCTATTTTTCTTTTAAATATGTGTTATTGGATATTATGATATGCTATGTATCAATTTTATTATTTATCATAGCAAAAAATATGGTAGCACATCCCCGTTGCGGGTGATATTCAAACTTAAAAATAATGCTGATTCTGGAGGAATTTTTATTTTTATTATTATTATTTCATTTTGGTGCCGGTTAGTTGAATGTAACGGTTGCCTGGATAAGTGGGATTCTACTGTACTCTACCGTCACTTTAATGATAACCTCTCAGACTGTATGCTTGTCCACACTCACTCCCACACATTGTCCTTCCATCATGTTTTAAGTACTGTATTCTTTTCCTTCTATTTTCCTCATTCATGAATCCTTTTATAACTTAGGTAATGGACTGGGTAACTCTTGTACTGTGTCAACAAGTGGCACCCCAGGATGCCTCACTTGTGTTATTATAATTATGATTATTAAGAAATGCAGAAAGATACAAATACTGTACAGTGATTTTCCAACTCAATCACAACCCTAACATGAAAGTACTGTACTGTGCTTAAGGAGGCATTAGCCAGTCAGGCCAAGAGCTGCACATGTATACCATTAGCCATTTTCATATGTACAAACTGGGATAACACCTAGTCCATCCAAATGGACATCTTCCTGCTGGCTTCATAATTTTGGGTGGCTAAATGCTTCCTTATAATGTACTTATTTTGGGATACTTATATCAGGGTGTAGACTGGTTGCCTTGCAGTCCTTGTCATTAAAGTGTTGACTGGCTGAGAATGGGACTCAGCATTGTGCTCTTTCACTACAACTTGTAACTCACCTTTGTTGATCATTTGTCTTTAGTATCCTTCTCAATCTGTGGTACCTTGAGCTTATTCTAGAATTTTTAGATGGGATGGAGACCTCTGTCGTGGAGACACCATAATATGCTACACTACAGGCAGTGTTCCTCCTGGCCTTGGAATTTGGGAGAAGGGTGACACAACTTCATGCTCTGAGCAGAAATAACACGGAACTTTCTGTCAATCCTTTACTTTCATGGGTCAGACTCAACCAGTTTCAAGATTTTGTCAAAGAACCGGACTTTTGTCAGGCCTGAATAGAACCACTTTCAGTCATAAAAACTGGATGGTGGATCTCATTATTCTCTCAATCCAGTCAGAACAGTACAGACTTACATACAGTTCACAATTAAGTTTAATCAACAATCCTTGATTCTTAACAAAGTGTGTAAGTGTGGAGCCTCTTGGGCTTATTGTACCAGGCTCTTATTGAAGGCCTTGAAGCTCAGCCAAGTTACATCCCCGATGTGCATGACCTTAGGGGAATTGTGGCTTCCTTGGCCTTCCTTCAGGGTAAATCCATTCTTTGGATAGGAATTTGTGCATTATTGAAAGTGTTCAACTCCCGACATATTGGAGCCTGTAATGTTAATTATTGTTTTAACCTGGTTCCTGTGGTAATGGGTGTGATCTGTGGCAACTCGTGAGACTTGTTAACTTGATTGATTCTCCCCTGTGTTTTAGCTGTACAGTACTCGAGTTACCCAATTAACTGTGTAAGTTATAAATAATAATTGATCCTGAAATCCCTTTTATGACCAAGTACAGTTCTGCATATTTCAGGTTATTTACGTCCCTTTGTCCACCTTTAGGGTGCTGAGGCGAGATGGATTTAAATTGTTGGAACTTATAAGCAGATTGTAACCACAACACTGGGTTGTGGAGCTCATGCAGGGTGGTGTGGCAATGAGGATTATACACAGTTCCTCTCTAGGGGCTCTGGTTAATTGGGAGAGATCAAATTTCTGTAATTTTATGGATTTCTGGAATATATTCCCAGTCACACAAGTCAGGGGCTCTGGAAAATCTTGGGTGTCCACGAGTAGATTTGTTGACACAGTACAACGTTAGATTGTGGAATTTCAGGATTCAACTTCATTTCTGATAGTCCAGTTTTCATCCATATGCTCACACCACCATCTTTCTTTTTCTAGATTATCCTTCTCTGTGTTTCTTTTCTCCATCTTTCAAACTCTGCCCACTCTTCTTGTGTAACTTAAATGTTCTATACAGTACAGTACACTCATCTTGTCATTCCCTCGTGTTTGTGAGGGCGAACATATGTTTATCGACGGACTGTCTCATTTCAAAACTCTATCATATCCCTCTGATGTTTGTAAATCCGAGGGAGCATCTGTATACCGCCGGTTAGTTTCTGGGAGACTTGTTCGTAACATTGAAGTGTCATAACCCAGACGTTTGTTGGCCGGGACTGTTCCTATTAAGTGAAGATGTATGGGTGTATTTGAGTAACCCTTCCTGTTTTTCTCCACAAACTTTTATTTTTCATGTGATAGTTTTATTCCATTTACACTGGAAGATGAAAAATGTCATTATAAGGGTCTATTGGTCGCTTTCCTTTTATGATGACTTAATATTTACCTGCCCACCAGTGCTTTCATCACCGCTCTGCTATCATTCTCATTTTTGCCAATTCACCATCATCACCATCATCCTCATTTGTCATCACCATCATCCTTATTGTCATCACCATCACTGCCCTTATTATCTTCATCGTCATCACCGCTATCAACACTCGGCCTTGCTCTCTCTGTTATCCTAGCCCCCTTACCTGGTTCTTGCCTGTTATGTGCTTGTGGTTGTATTGTGCCATGTTAAGTTAGGCTCTGCTTGAAAATGGAGCTTTGAGTGAGTTAACAGTAGTCACAGGTACGGTAGGTTGTCATAATGCTTTGTCGACTTCCAGCAAAGACAACGATGATGATGAGCCTTATTAACTGAAGGTGTTGCTTGCCCCTATAAGCTCAGCATGACAGTCTTGTATTGTTTGTAGAACGTTTGTTTAATTTCACAGAAAATTTTGTTGTTATTAACTTGACTAATTTCAAAGTAAGTCAACTAACGAGGAGTAACTATTGTGTTGTTCATTTGACGTTCAAGTTAAAAGAGATTTGCATGTGTTAATGCTCACTATTCTTGATAGATGATTCTGTAATATTGTATGAAAATATTTTGAACTGCATTATGTAATATGTGATGAATGTTGATATCTCGATTGTTCTACAGGAACTTCAGTTGAACATCTCATTTAGTTGCAGGAAAACTTCATTATTGGCCATCATGTAGAAATAATGGCCATATATTAGGGAATTGTTGATATAATTTCCTACCTAAATTTGTTTCCATCTTTTATGTACTGTACAGTGAACTGCACAACTCAACCACATAATCATTACAGGTCTATTATCTGAGTGTATACAGTAAACTGTAGAAGCTGTATAAGTTTACATTATCATCCAAACTACATTTTTTTTTAGAATGTTAAGACATTAGCAAATTACAGTCCCCTACTATTTTTAGTTTTTATAGGTATTTAATAGTTTATTTATTTCAAATGGGGAAGTACAGTATGAGAGACATGATCCTTTTGGAAGATACTGTACCTGCTTGTGGTAGTGTGCCAGACTTGTAGGTATAAACCCTGGAATGTGCTGCCATTGGTGCATATAGTATAATATATTCAGTCATGATTATATAAGACTCGTCTTGAACTGAAATTTCTAGTTTTAGATGCTGAAGGCCTCCTTATGTATTATTTTCTTCATTCTGAAGAAAACAAAACTTATAAGGAACAGAACATCAGTTCAAGTGACTCAAGCCAAACCTGCTGTACAGTATCTTGAAAGTAGTGGAGCTTCTTGTAACCTCAGACTGTGTTGTTTGAGTTTAAATTTTTTAGATTGTTTTTTTTAATGTCAGGCAAATAGGTCGTGTAGCCTACAGCTGGATACATCGATTTGTGAATATGAATTGATCTGTTTTTTGGGCTACCAGTGGCTGAGGTTAATCCAACCCTCTTAAAGGGGGTTATGAAGGAACCACAATTACCCAAAGGCTTATGAGTTAGTGTTGTAATCATTGTATGCACTACCCATTCTTCATCTGTTCAGGCTCAGTTAGACACAGGATCACCTCAGTTCCTACCACAGCTCTACAGGGAAGGACTTTTCACTGGAAAATATAAGTGTTGGACCCCCTACTACACATTGGGGGTTTATATGATAAGAGTTTATAGTTCTGAGTGTGGCTTTTAAGGTAAGAGTATGGCAGTTCCTCAACCTTTCATAAACTTAGCATTTTTACCAATCATGTCACATTTACCTTTCACAGTCAACTTCCAAGGCTGATGAAAATTTTACCCCAGAAAACCTACAGTTGAAGTACAGGAAAATTCTAGAATGTAACCCCTACAGTTGGAGAGGGATTACTGCCTTCCTATTGTGTAACACCAGAGTAGCATGTAAGCCAAAAGTACACACACTGCACACCAGTATCCCGAGGTTATCTTATTCAGGGTGTTCATTTATCTACACTGATTGTTCCTTTTTGTCTTAGTAGGATTTGGTGTCCTCTCCTTCAGCTTTGCCCAACTCCTCTTCAGAGTCTTCTTTCTTCTTCAATATGGAGAGGCAGTGGAGTGCAGCAGACACATTGATATGTTGTCATGACAGGCTGTGGTTCACGTCCAGAGCACTTGACAGTTAACTCAGCTGTGAATGGGTGCCTGATTTGCAGTTAAGGAAGTGAAAATGGTCCAATGCAGCACTGGCCATTTTACCTCATTGTTTATGAAGGCTGTATTCACGCTGTGCCATATGACCACTAGGCCTGTGAGACTCTGTGTTCACCTTCAATTCATCGAAGTTTGGTCTGATGCCCCGGTTCCTGGTTTTACAAATTCCAGTTGTGGATTTTTCAGGTTTTTCTAATGCTCTTGAAAGTTTTCATTTCGGTATTGTTCATGTGTGGAATTTCCTAGATTTGAAGGTTGGTGTTGGCTTTTGTTGACTGACACTTGAAACCATTTCTGGGCTTGGCAGGGATATCCTTCTTGGAGGTTATGTGCTCTCCCATTCTTGAGGCCTTGGGCCCTTCAAACTGTTATTCTTTCTTAAGATGACCCAAGGAACACTGGGGAGCTGTATCAGCATGCATGTTTGATTGCCACACTATGCAATTGTTCCCCTAAGAGGTGCATTAACAAGTAATAGACAGGTGTAAGTTATAAATGGACGATTGATCCTGAAATCCCATTTTATAACCGAGCCTGGGTAGAAACTCTTAAGTCCCACCCTCCTCCATCTGGCAGGAAGTGAGTTGGTCAGTGTTCTACTTTATATATGAGTGTAAACATATGAAGAACAGATTACTTATGCACTGTGCAGTAATTACAACACATTAGCTCCCAGTCTTTAAACAACTTTGGCTTCTTATTGCTTTTTAAATGCTGTGATCGTTGGGAGGAAGAAGAATATTTTGATATTAGCCTCAGTTGCCAAAAGCTAAGGCTTCCTTGGGTTCCTAAGGACCCAGCCTGCAGCATGCATATCCATATTCATGAGTCATTTTACCTGTGGTCAGGATCAATCCCCATATTACTACCTGTACAGTGATATCTCCATTAGCCGGAACAATTGGTGCAGGGCACTTCCGGGAATGAGAGATTTCTGGGTAATGAGACGACTCTCTCAAAGCCGAAAAAATATCCCTCGTCCCCAGAATTTTCCGGGTAACAGAAAATTTATCTCGGAATTTCCAGAAAATGCGCCCAATTTTCATCTCTCAAATCCCGGAAAAAACTCCCCCGTCCCCGGAATTCTCTGTAATTTTCCGGTGAATGCGCCCCTCGGAAAATTTCAATTCTGGCAATCGGAGAGTTCCGGGTTTGAGGGATTCCGGCTAACGGAGATATTACTATTTTATCATTTTGAGGTTAATGTGGCAGATTTTGGGAATGATGCTGTTTATTTAAATACAGGAATATATGTCTCATTGTTCTAAAATATCTTAATTTATTGTAGAATATTTTATCTCCAACTGATGGTTATAATAATACTCCACTCTGAATTATTTATAAGATCACAATGGTTTAACTCTAATTAGATCCAGTTTGGAAATGTTGGTTTAGCTCTATTTTCATTTTCTCAATTTATACAAATGTTTTCCTGTTGTAGTGCAGAGTGTTCAGCAATGAGCAGTAGGTAAAATTTAGGAGAAGAATGGTGGTGAATTGGAAAAGAATAGCAGGTTGTTGAAGAGTGAGAGAGAACCTTATACAGTACCAGGTGGATCCACCCAGGGTGAACCACCCAAATTGGTTAAAATATTTTGACAGACCTCGCCAGCGAGGGAAATGCCTCTCATCGTGTCTTCTGGGCGTAGCGTCCGTGGCAGACGATCAACCCACCTAAACATCCAGTTCAGGTGACCCTGCTGTGCTCCTAATTCAAAGACCAATTAAAGTCTTCTTAAACTTCGCACAAGTAGGATGTGCAAGACCACTAGCGTCCAAATGTTGGCTAGCATAACTTCCTTCTTTGATGTGACTGCGTACAAACGCCTTGCATTCATTGTCACCTATTTGAATGTTTTTCATTACATCTTCACATGACCTTAAAAATTTGGTTACACTATAGTCATCCTCCGCCGTAAACTCGTGGATGCGATCACTGCGCGGTAATACTTGAACAATGTTAGGTTGGTTAGATGACATGCTGATGTTAGATGTAGCCATGGTTAGTGAGTTGCTAGACAACTTAGATCTAACTGAAAGATGTGTGGATGCAGGAGGGAAAGTAATCTCTGACACACTGTGAGACTCTGTAGACTGAGAGGTATCCTGCCTGTAATCAGGTGTTGTATTGTACGTATTACCTGACCTTAGGGTTCCACGACACAAATCCTCATGCAATTGATCACTTGAGTGTTCATTACTCTCAACAGAAATATCTGGCAGTAAGGGCGCTTGCGTTTCTAGCGAATCTATTAATTCTATGTGTTCAATATTGACATTAGTACCAGTAGCTAATACAGTGTCAGACTTGAGTGCATCGTCAGAATTATCTGAAACGTTATCATAAATCTCCTTCAAATCGGTAATATCTGAACTCATTAAATTAAAAAAATCATTCATCAGTGTTAAAAAGACATGAAAAGTCAGTCTACACAGAAACCTTGCCTAGCCATTTACAGTAAGTGTTTGAAAAATAACGTAATAATTGGCAAGAAAAAAAATTGTTACTGGTTCTAGAGAACTTCAATGTATTTATATACCTGTATATCAAATAATAATAAGTAAGACACTTATAAATTAAACATTATCCTACGCGATGTATAATGTGTGACGCTGTGCTGTAGAATATGTTAATGTGTGTTTAATATAGTGTGTCCTGCCCTACCTATTACTGTTGGCTTGATTGTAGAATTCTGGGAATTTCTTGAAAATCTGGGCCTTTAATCCCGTAGACTTCAGCGGCTTGGATGACAGTCAGGGTTGCTGGTGTGTAGTTTAAAGATGACGTCCTTGAAGAATTCGCGATGGCGTCTGGCGTTGACGAGAGTAACCACGGTCAACCACTAGAGGGGCGATGGACGGCTAACTCGGTGAACTCGGAGTTCACCAGCGTCGTCGGGTGATCCCGTGAGGTCACTAGGTTAATGCACCTTGGGGCTGGTGGACCTCGTGGAGTTGATTGAGTATGACAGGTCAAGTAGTTGGCCTGTACCAGATGTAGCTGGTTCCACAAAGAGTTTACAGCACTCTGTTTTTACAAACCACAGAAACACTTAGTTAAACAACTTGGGATGTCTAACAGATATTTCTTTCAACTGTGCCTTGGGCACAGAGTTGTACTGTAGCTGTATGGGTTGGTTGTTCTTTGAGAAGGGAAAAAATGTACAGAGAGCGTCTCCACAACACTTGATAGTTGGGGACAGCGGGGTGTCTGAGACGTTGTAGTGATGGCCACCCCAAACGGCAGGCTGAAGGAATGTACCGGGTCACGTCCACTTGAGGTGGCGACTCGGTCTTAAGGCCTTGTCGGTGGTACGGGGCGTTGCCGCACTACAGTGAATTATTGTTAACTCACTTATTAAATATTATTGAGAAAAGATTTTTTGTATGTCTATCTGGGATGACATTTAAATATATCACTTGACATATATCGTTGCTCGCAAGAATATATACAGTATATAGTCTGCTGCCTTGGGAATGGCACTTAGAAAATTTCACCGTTACTTGGGTTACAGTGACGTCGGTTCCTTGCACAGTCAGTTACACTGCTTCACTGGTTCAGTTCATGGATCTATATTTTCGCTGCAACCTTTATATATAAGCTTTGGGTAGAGTTCCCTTAATTTGGCTTATATATAAATAAGTTGAGGGGTTAAGTTACAAACCCAAATGGTCTTTTCTCCATTTATTGGTAAAACTATATTGGTCACAGTCTGTTAGTAGATGCACCATAATTAACACTGTAAGCTGTGAGTGTTAGTTAAGGACGGGGGCTCAGCTTGACTGAGTTAGGTCACCCGTCCAATTCTCATAAGACTCGTGTGAGGGGAGGCTCTGAAGGAGAGGCTGGGCTAACCCTACATTCTCAAGGTCGACCTACTGATAGAGGAATTTCCCCTCACGTGAACAGCACATGGCACCTCACAGCTTATGGAAATTTACAGTTGGGTGATTGGATTATATAAACTAAATGTATTAACCCAAATTTATATAATTGTTATTGCCATGAGACAGGGGCTAATACAGACAGTTTACCAGTGAATGAATAGCTTAATTGAGCTTCCTTGATACAAATTATCTAAACTGGGTTCCCTTATAGGTGATGAGGTAACGACGAGAGATAATTACTGTATATGAGGTTCACATGATGCTTAATGCTTCCTGATTGGAGAATGTCGACCATGGCATCATGCTCATTAAAGAAGCATCCACAAACTCATGTACTTATATTAACCCCTTCACTATGGGGATGCCACTTTCAATATTTATTTGATTAATGCCAGATGATCTTATTCAGCTCAGAGGGGACATTGTACACAAGGGGTGAAGTTTATCAGTGTGCAGGAAGGTGGTGGCAGTGTGAAGAAGTTTTGCTTGGAGGTTAGCGTTATGGAACCAGAGTGTTGGTGCTTCAATATGTTGCCTTGGCATTGGCTTTTGCAATAGACTTGATGCTAATGGCTGTGCCTCGTCTCTGCATGACAATAACATTCTCTCATTTCCCCAAAATGTTTTCAAGGCAAAATTCACTTTCAGTAATTGTAAGGCAAAAATTATAAGAACATAACAAAGGAATATTATGATCAATGTATCTTGACAGCAGTGTTGATATTGTATCTTAATGACTGATTCTCTTTACAGGGGGAGAGCATTTAAAAACTTAAGAGAAAGGTATTAGTACATATTTATTTAAAGACTAGACTCCTCCAGTAGTTGTAACATCCCTCTTTGCTCTTGTAGATTAATTCAAACTATCAACTTGTCATTCTTTTATTATGGTCCAATATTTTCTTTACAAAGTACCGTAATAGCTGATTGGTAGATATGAGACTGTACAGTACTCTAATAAGTAATAACAGGTAAGGCCTTGCTCTAGTTAACTTCAGTACTACACATGTGCAGGATGGTCCATTTAAAAGATATTACCTTTATTATAATGTGAAGTGTAATGGTAATGCAGTATTCTCTCACCGGTGGTACAGTACAGTCCAGTGTTGACAAGTTTTCACCACTGATGACAGGGCTGTGGCATGGCATGTGTTATGTTTACTTAAACATTTGGTTTCAGTCACTGCTATATGACTTGTTGTGTTGAAAATTAATGAAGTCATGTGGTAATTCAAACTTGTCCTTCTCAAAAACTTTCACTATTATTGTCACTGTTTTGTCACATGTTTATATTCAGTTATTTTTAATTCTCAGATTATCACTGTGTATTGTGTCTTGGTAACTTTGGGTTATCACCTTTAAACACATTATTTTCATATGTGTATAACAGTATATGACTTACAGTACATTTGTCAGTCACTCTGTGTTCATGAGGAAGGTGATTGATTACCCATGCCAAAAATAGTGTACTACAGTATTACACAAGTTTAGACTGTACTCTCTGAAGCATTGTTCAGGTTGTTTCATCACAAACATTATTATTGGACAGATTTAAATTGTTCAGTCAGAAGCATTACTATAGGGCCTGTTAATACTGTTTTGTCAGAAGCAGTTCTATCAAGCAAGGTAAGATGGTTCTGTCAAAACTTCTGTGGGGCAGTTTAATATTTTTCTTCTGAAGCATTACAGTTAGGCAAGGTAAGATTCTTGTCAGAACCATTACTTTTGGCCATGTTATATTGTTGGGTTAGAAGCAGTACTACTGAGTATGGTTAACTGTGATAGTTGTGTTCAAGGCATTATAATCGATTTCTGTAAGAAGTATTACTCTAAGGGCAACTCTGTCAAAAGCAGCGCTGTGGGACAAGATTTTTCTGTCAGAAACATTATTATAAAGCTGTGTGTGATGTTGTATGTCAGTTTGTTTCATCAGTATCATTACTATGGTGTAACTAGTTCTGTCAGAGCATTACAGTGGGGCAACTTTGCTTTACTGATGTACCATTTGTGAAAACTAGGTAGGTTGTTTGCATCCTCTTGTAAACACCGAGGAAACTAATTCATTTTACTCCTCTGTATTTGCCGAGTCTGAATCTGCATAACTACCACCTTCAAGTCTCACATCTGATACACCCTTGTGTCCTGATTTTGATTTTGCAAAACAATAGAAACCCTTGAAGGTCAACAGGACCTTAGTTGGAAATCTGCCTCTGGAACTTTCTTTCTGCTTTTCTACACTCTGACTTAATTTGTTCTCTGAATCTGGGTGACATCATTCTGCCCAGCTTACCTAAGATTATTCTGTCAATCATTACCATAGGGCAAGTCAATTTTATTTTTTCAAGAAGAGTTTTACAGTATGCATTGAGTAATTATAGGCTACCTTTTGATGATAATTAAGATATTTTACCCTGAAGAAGTAGCTGATTGTTTGTGTGGAATATATTAGTATAATGACTAATTTGACTCCTCAGGCCACAGTGAAGTTCAGTGCTATATAATGGATGCTTTTAGACCTTATCCCTGTCCTCCCTCTACTTCACAGTTTGGGTGATGGGGTTACCTACCCTCAGCGGTGTGTAGATGAAGACACAGATGATTTGTTAGGTGCTCGACAACGTTGGGCTGAGGATGAAGAAGAAAATGAGTTGGTGTGTACTGGATATGCCAATAACCATACACATGGTTAGTAGGAACACTTCTCTTGCATTTAATAGTAACTAGATTAGAATCTCATTTGCATGGCTATCTATAGGAGTACAGTATACTATCATAGCGTGGGTGGAAGAATAGAAGCAGGCCAGTGTTCAAGAGAAGCTAGATGACAGCGTACAGTTGTATCTGTGTCATTTATGTTTACCCAATCTCCTCCCACTTTGACTGACAGGGATAAAACCTGGGCTTCTAATAACTTCTTTCTAGGGTTGTGAACTAGTTGATAAGATTAGCTCCATCCACTAATGTCAAGGCCACCTGGACCCTCGACTTCTCGCTCAGTGGTTACATATTCTCGGGATACTTAGTTGAGATGGGTTGGCCATAGAGAATGTTGTGGTCAAAGAAAATTAGTTTATGGCCTTTTATAAGTCACACTGTGGAGTAACAAGTCTTGAGGACCCCTGACTTGTGTTGCTGGGATATATTCCTGGAGTTCAACTAAAATCTCCCCAAAACAGTCATTTATGTAGTCAAGTTTGTTGACTAATGGAACACCTTGTAGTACCTTCAGTACTTCATATGTTTAAATAATTTGCATGAAGATTGTACAGTAATTTAAACTATGTAATTTTGTTGTATGAAACAGAATGGTGAGTTACAGTATCTGTGTTGCTGTCAATATCCTAATGAATGTTTTATGCATTATCTAATTGTCATGTTTCACTGTACAGTATTTTAGATTAAAATGCTTTAATAGCATACATTCTACCAGAATAATAATTATTAAGTTATTTAGTAAAGCAGTGTGAAATAATAAAGTAAAATGATATAAGAATTACTATATTGATTATCATGACACATTCAGACCAGTTAGTACCCACAATTGCTTGTGCACTGTTTCCACACCAGTTGCCATGCCTATGCTTCAGGTTACTGTGCACATTTATTTTCTTGGCTTTGTGTTTGTGTTTTGGGACTTCTTACCTTCTTATATCACTGTGCTGTGTAGCATTTACCTGTAGATGGTAAAATGGCCAACATCCAGCAGTGTTACCCCTGACAAGAAGAGGAAGTTATAAAGTATGGTAATGGAACACATGTGTGTTGGCTCTTTGTGTAATTGGCAATAATCTCTTGTAAGTAGAGCCTAGGGTTGAGTCAGGGAAGATATATTTTGGATTTTTCTGGATGTCCTGAACATAATCCCACATATACAAGACACAAATCCTGGACTGTTAACCTGGAGACTTGTTGATGGAGTACATGAGTAACTATAGTCATACTTGTTTATGAATTGCCATCTCAGGACTAGTCTCTTATTAATGGTCACAAAGCCCTGTAAATGGTTTTGTGATTTAAATGGTAACTCGCCAATCCTTACAACAACTACCAATTTTTGTGACTTGGATGTAGCAGCAGGTGTTGCCACTTAAGCTACTTTTTTGTTTGTTTTTACCTTGCCTGTGTCCTTGTTATAGGCCAAAAACTTTTTCAGTTCAGGCATGAAAAAATTTGTTGCATCTCACAATATGCGATGTCTGCTTTATGAGATTATCACACATATCACAAAGCAATATTAATCTACCTTCACTTTTTGTTATGTCACAGATCTAAACTTGAAACATCCCAAGTCTATATATCCAAAATAGTAATTGGGATAATTGCACTTAGACTGCCAGGCTGTTCCTGAGAGCTTGTGATCTCAGAGGCTTGGCAACATTATTAGCTTTCCTTAGCAAAGTCTCTCTCTAGACTCCCAAAATGGTTTCCAGGTCAGAGGGGATGAGCTTTGTTGGGAGCTGCCCAGGGGAGGAGATAGTACTGTACAGTGTAGGAACATAGTGTCGCACTGGGGAGCTGTATAATTAGTGTAATATTTCCTTACAATAACTTATACCTGTAGTCGCCTTCCTTTTGAGTTGCAGTTCCTCAATAGCAATGAAGTTTCTAACCGCCTCTTCTCTTTATCTTGTTGTTTCTTCACTTATGTGTCTCCTTGGACTGATGTCAAGCCCTATAACAAGGATTAGTCATGAAAATCTTATTTTATAGCAGAATTGGGCCAAGGAGACTGGGAACCCTCCCTATAGGGTGATATTGTGGGATTGAGCTTGACTGGTCTGCTGCTGAAAATCCAGTCTGGCTAGTGATGAACAAGGAAAGGTGTGTAGGAAGGCTGCTGTAGCACCAAAACTCAATTAGCTGCCAAGCTTTTTATGGTAAACCTCTTCCTTTTGGAGGGCAAAGGAAGAGTTGAACTTATTGTTTAACCATCCATGCGGTAAATTTGTCAATTGGCACTTCACTGTGCCACACTAATATCATCAACTGATAATGAAAGTTCTCACACTCTGTTTTGAACATTACCTGGGTCAGAATCGCTCAGGAGGCTGTTAGGATATATTTCTCTGACCCAGGGAGCTGTGTGATACTTCTTGGGTCCTCCCAGCCTCAGTTCCAAGCTTTGAGTCATGATAGACACACACACCTCTATGCATCTCATGTCATTGCAAAGAGCACAGGGCCTCAGAATCACCCAGTCCAAGATTAAGAGTATAGTTTTGAAGAGGAACTCTTGATGAATTTTGTGTTAGAATTCAGTGAGGAGGAAGAGATAGAGGAGTGGCATCCATCTAACTGGTGTTGGGAGTAAGGGCAAGTCAAGTATAGAATCTGAGTCTCTCATTGTCTCATACACTCCTCTGGGGCAAGATATTGTGGAAGTGACTCTATATTGTTTTTCTATTGCTGTTTTGGATACATATTTACATCTTCATAAGATAAATATAAAAATTTAGGGATTGTGATATTTTATTAACACAAAAAAAAAAATCATTGAACAACATGAAGGTTAAATTAGTGTCAGACACCAGTAGGTTATTTTAGAGTTCAGCCTGTGGACTGGTTAGTTAAAATCATGAGTCTCTTTGGCTCAACTCCACAATAAAATGGGATTTCCAGAACATGTTCTTTGGTTTACAGGTACGATATTGTGAAAAAAAATCTTCAGTATTAGTGTAAAAAAAAAAAACCCTACTGTATGATTTAAATATATGATGATGTAGTTTTGGAAGAAGTTATTGAAGAATGTTATGTAATGTAATAGATTTATTTATCTTTTACAGCACTGGAGGAAGTTGTGGTTCAGGGTAACCATACTAATCCTGTTTAAAGACTGGAAGGGGGACCTATGCATCTGTAAGCTTAGGTTTAATCACTGTCATTTGAATGAAGTTGAAGATCTGTGTATCTGCAGACATTGTTTTTATCACTTTGTCACAAAAGAGGATACAGTAACAGTATCTGCATCTACAACATTTGGTTTAAACATTGTCTCTTGAAAGAAAATATATGCATCTGCAAACTTTATTTTAATCTTGGCAATAAAAGTTTCATCACAATTTAATTTTTAAGAATGGTTGCCAGAATTGTTGGCACAATCCAGAAAAGTTATTTTATTTCTTTTATATTGTCCCACAAATGAACTGGGTGGTCTGTAAGAGAGCAGAAAATGAACTTTGTGGGAAATTATGTTTACAAAGTGAAAAATTGCTAGTGCATTTCAACAAGTACAGATGTGAGACAGGACCAGTGATTAAGAGTGTTGCGACATGCCACGAAGGTCAAGGTATGGACTCCACACACTTGAAGGTGAAAAAGTCCAGTGTGTCAGTTCTGCTAATGCCTGTGTAAATTTTTGTTCTTGGAGTGATTGTAGCCATGGAGTGAGCACAACCCTGAATGTATTGAAGTTAAACAAATCCTGTATGCTTATGTTAGTGCAAAGTGCAGTAGACCCCCAATATAACATGAGAGTAGGACCAAGAATTGTCTTGAATTGCGTGATGTCGTTTTATGTATTTTAATGGTAGATGGAAGGTACAAGACCGCAGCTCAACACTAATCCATTATTTTAGATTACTTTTAACATTATAATTTCCCTTGAGTCTGAACAACTGTTTCCTGGACTACAGTTCTTCAGACTCAAGGTGACTAATGGAGCAGTAGAGCTCGGGGTGTTGTGAATGGTGCGTGTTCTGCACAGATGCTGCTGGACAGTGCTGGCAGATAAAGTGCCTGTGTTGTCATCTGTTGAGGCTGGGGGAACTTAAGGTTTTCATCAGCTGATCAATTGTCTTCACTTGATGTTAAACCTTTTAAAGCATATTTTATGAAATATTAAAAATATTTAATTGTTCTCTTAAGAATTAAACTGAAGATCCAACTGACTAGATAGCCATCCAGTGGTTGAAAGTTATGGAGAGTAATAGTGAATGTCCACACAATTGAAGTAGAATAAATTGTAGGAAGTGGAGCAATTATTGGCTGAGCAGTGCCTTAGGGGGCTGTGGCGCCATCTATTGTCATGCACAGGAAACTTAAGATTGTCTTCAGCTGATCCATTAAAAACTACACACTGTACAGGTACTGTACTGTATTAGGTATAGACTGCATCCCAGAATATTCCCCCAAAAAATCTTTTTACCCGAACTGCCTCTAATAATGACAGTGTGAAATATGATCACAAACTTAAAACAGTGAACAAATATACAATAGGAATGTTGTCAAGTGCAGAATAGAGAAAGGAAATATTAATTTAGGTGTGAAAATGGATGTGTTAAGTCATTTTGGAAAGGGAGAACAAACAGTGGATATCACTACAGCCCTACACTCAAAAGTTACAGTCACATAATATCTGATGTTTTTTTATTTTTATTTCCCATCCATTAAAAATAAATAAATTAAAGACCATCATTCAAAGTTAACCTCAATATTTATACCTCCCCTGTCTGAAATTCTTAGTTTTGTTTAATAATTTTTTTTGTGACTCAAGTCTGGGCTTACTTTATGTAATATCCAAATTGACTGTAGTAACACATCAAAGGTGTAGTGTAGTGTGGTGCTACATTAGACAGAAATTGTTGTATTGAATTGCATTAAGTATATCGGGGTCTACTGTTTTGTAAATACATATTCTCAGCTAGGTTATAGATAAGATGATTTTCAAAGTCTAAATGGAAAATTTTGTCATTTGTTTTTAGGAGCTGTTAATTAACTTGAGTTGTTAAGTACAGTACAGTATTTAGTTACAGCAGAGTATCAAATAATACCTCATTTGGTAGGATGTTTACCACAAGTCAGGTTATTTTATTCCATCAGTAATTGAAATTATAAGGTTTGCAAGATTTCTTATATAATTTATGATTAAAATTGGAAGACGTATAAAAGGCTCATGAATAATTTGGTGAGCCTTGAGTCGGGTACGAAGGATCAAGCACCGTTAGTTGTGTCAGACAGCGTTCTTGTTATTTCATTCCTGGTGTTAATAATGAAGTACGTAGGTGCACTTTGTTCAAAACAGGAGAGACTTGGAGAAATCTTCTACACCCAGATGCATTTAATACAGTGTAGAGGAGTTAGATATGTATGTGTGTGTATGTATGTGTGGGTGTCTTTGTGTGTGTGCGTGTGTAAGTGCCTTTGTCTGTGCACATATTTGTATGTTTGTGTATTATTCTGACACTTTAGTAAATTGTTTTTTATTTGTGCTAATGTACTTTATACATGCATGTAGATATAGGATGTGATATATTGAATAGCTTTACTCAGTTAGACTGATGCATATGTATAGTCTGACTAAGGAGTGGTGAGTCATAGTTAATATTTCATTTTAAGATTATCATTAAAATCTTCATCATCATCTTTGTAGTTCAGTCTTATTTTAGGGGAATTTCACTGAGGACAAAGTTAAGGGGGGAGTAATATAGTTTAAGACTAAGCTAAGCACCGTAAACCGTTAACTTGACTCTTGAGTACAGTAATGAACAGTTTAACCTGGTGGCAGCACGTGTAAACACCACATGTTCTCAAACTACTGTACTGTACTCACATGAACACACACACACACACACACACACACACACACACCCTATACACACACACACACACACACCCTATACACACACACACCCTACACACACACACACACCCTACACACACACACACACACACACACACACACATAATTAGTCTTCCACAAAGACACATCTATCTATAAACAGAGTATTAATAATCCCATTTAGTATTCAAGGTAAATACTTTTGAGAAAAATGTTGAGACAATGTGTGTAACCTGTTCTCTTTTGGTTAATATGTCTGTGATGAGTCTGACCCAGAATATACAAATTGATCTCTTTATTTCATACTTTTGTTTTTATCAATTGTAAATATGGTGAGCCGTTTATATAATCTGCGTGGGAGTCGAGAGTAAAGGTTTTTAAGTAATGAATGACGATGCTCACAGCTTTAAAGGTAGTAAATGCTCTTGGCATTTCCTCAAAAGACAAATATGGACAAAATTACTGACATTTTAGTAAATGTTTTATGTGAAAGGTAAAGGTGATGTGCTGGTAAAGGCTTCCTTGGACCATCAGGAAGAAGATGAAGCTAATGACGTCCTTAACTATACTGTATAGTTTGTTGCACTTACCATTGTTATTGATTATGATAATAATACCCTATCATAATATAGCTAGGTTATTCATGCTCACACACTACCATTTGCCCTTTTTCTTAATAATTTTGTCAGTACTTAAGACTCTTAATGAAGCATCATGTGGCAAGTGATTTGTTCACTTTGAAAAACGTTTTATCAAATGTATCATTTTATAATAAAAAAGTTAGTCAGAGTGCATTCCATTATATTATTATGAAAGGTGATGTCCTCTAACAGATTGGTGGGTTAATAAATCTCTATATTAATTACATCTGGTGTAGTGTGGCTGTGTTTATATAATGACTTTTGTTTTACAATATTTTATGCACATGATGATTACATACAGTACTTCTCATTTTAATTCAGTTTACAAAAAGTCTCAAGTGTTTCTACATTCTGTTAATTATGCAGTAATTAAAGATGACCAAGCTCACACTTCCTCACATTTTCATTAATTTCTGAAGACTGAGGCAGCACAGCATCCTACCTCCACCATTACTCTCCCTTATTTTCTTTCCCTAAAAGCTGCCATATAATTTCACTCATTTCTCAGTATTCTGTTCATATCTCAGTCAATACTCTCATCCAAATACAAGTAGCCAACTCACTATCAAAAATAGTTTTTTGTAACCTTCAGCCATAGTGGCTAATTACAAGTAAACCATATTTGCCATGACAAGTGTCGTGTTTGAATGTTTATAGCATTATACACTGTGAGGGGTCCATCAAGGGTCTGTCTTGAGCCCCCTTCTGTTTATCATGTTGCTAGAGGCACTATCACAGGACTTAGGGCAGATCTACCCAGGGAGTTGTTGTATGCTGACAACATGGCGCTAATAGCAGATAGTATTGCAGAGACAGTGTGGAAGGAAGGAATTGAGTTAAAAGGTATGAGCCAGAATGTGGCAAAAAATATTACTAACTATTAGTGGAGTGGGTAACAGTCTTGTAGGGGAAGTAAAAAATGGTTCTGTGCTCTCCAAGAATGGTGTTGGTTGTAACTCAGTAATGTACAGTGAGGGTGGACACACAAGAGGTGCAGTGGTGTAAATGGTGGACTGTTGGATATTTCTGGCATTAAATTGTCCTGTCTGTGCAGGTAATCATGCAACCTTAACAAGGTAGGGGAATCTCAACAGTGGAAAAATATGTCCCTGGACTGTATCAGTGAATTCTGCTACCTGGGTGACGATATAGTGCTGGAGGCAGTGGCAGCTGGCATGAGAAGTGTAATGTTGATTGGCAGTGAATTATGGGGGCTTAAAAAGGATGACCTGATGTGAGAATGGTGAGGTGGATGTGTAGTGTGATACTGAAAGATAGGAAACTTTTTCAGAACTAAGAGGTGGCTGGGTATTGAGAGTTTGGGATATTGATGAAGTTTTATTTAGTGGTATGCCAAGATGGTTTGGGCATGTGGAGAGAATGGAAGAGACCAACTGGGCCAAGAGATGCATGAATGTAAATTTGGAGGGGAGAATAGCAAGGGGCAGGCCACGACTGACATGGGGAGAGGTTTTAAGAAATGACTAGTTAACCTGAAGAGAATAGGCCACACAGCAAGGAGAGCTGCCATCTGGTAAAGGGTTTTTTTTGTACACCGAAGCACTGGAACAAACTGTTGTTTTTGTTTTAGCAAATATTTGTAAATAGATGTTTCTTAAATCAAAGTGCTGGACAGTGTACAATATACAAAATGTAGACACTGAGAACTGTGGATGATAAACCTGAGGTTGGTGAGGGGTTAATGTGCAGTACTGTATAAACAATTACTGTACTGTAATCCCAACACTAAATATTTTGTGAATATTGAATTAGTTTAACAAACATTTTTATCTTTGGACTTACAACTTTTTTCTCCATTAATAAAACACATAAGTTAACCTGTAATGAGCAAGACAAAATTAATAAGGAAATGTTCTTCCATTGGCAATAATGTGTAAAACATTAGCTAATAAAATCATATTTTTTATCAAAGTTTATGTGTTTCTAAAATCAAAGCTTCTAAATAAAAATAAGGTAAAAAAGATTTAGAGCCAAGTTTCCTAATTTATATGTTCTTGTTAAAGGTATGTATTTTATAACTGAACTCAATACAGCAGGTATCTTGGTACTGTACCTACCACATATGAGTATAGTATGAGCTAATAGAAGAAGCAAAAGCAAGATTAGGGAAAACCTGAAGCCAAATTTCTCAACATTATCCCTCATTGACCTAATTCCCCCTTAACATCGTCTGTAAACATTAGTACAATATGGAAGAATGAAAAGCATCTGGCATATCATTTGTGAAACATAAACAAACAACACTGCCCTGTGGCATCTCACTTGTCACAGGTAAACATGATGATTTTGTGTCTTCAATCCACGACAGGACATTCCCCTGACTTCAATTCCCTTCCAGTAAAATTTTCAGCCTTTTGTGAGGTACACTGTTGAATACCTTGGAGAGGTCAAGGTATATACAGTACAGTACTGTATATTCAATACTGTACATTTACTGCCACCACACCCCAGGATCTATGTCCACACATCTTGAGCAGTGTTAGGGCATAAAACTGTGCTGGCAATGCTTCAATAGACTTCCACTGTAGGTGTTCCCTCATACACACACTAATATTTTGCACTTTAAACACTATGATGGCCAAACTCACCAGCCTGTAATTGTATATGCTGTGGATTCACATAAGACCTTTTCCTGTCATTGGGATCTTTTGTTCGTTCAAGCACCTGCACAACAGGATTTTAAGGAGTTCTACGAGATTATTGCACAACTCTCTTAATACAGTACTGGGATGCACATTATCAGAGCCAGGGCTCTTGGGAACTTTGAGCTTAGCTAATTTATTCTAAAACACTTATTTGAGAACTCATTTTGCACTTGTGGTGTCGAAAGCAGGGAGATTATTTTTCACTTCTGCCCTGTCCTGGTCCAAGTCCGTGAGGCTACTGTCTTTATGTCTCCGATCTGATATGCCTTGATTGCGATCCACTTCTGAAACTCCTTTTCTATCTTTCTACACTCTGGGGATCTCACAATGCATGCAACAATGAGTACAATACAGTACTGTATGTCTTCTTTTCAGTTTTACTTACACCAGTTTGAGTCTTAAAAACTTTTTGGAGTGAGCGTTGTGAACTATTGGAACAATCTGAGAATTAAACTGGAAGGGTATAGGATTTGGGGAAATGTCTTAGCGTTGATCAGAGTACCACAGGACAGTGTACTGGGCCCTTGTTTTTTCATTGTTTTATAAATAACATGCTGAGGCCATGCCCAGTTGTTCGGGGAAATTAAGAACCAAATGGACTGTGAAGAGCTATAGGAAGGTCTGTCAACTTCAGGTAGTTAAGGGGGGTATTTTTGTTATGGTTTTTAGTATGCATTGTTCAGTTGTTCATGTCATGAAATGATGTGGTTTTGTGTCATGGTTATGAAATGTTCGGTGGGCGACTGGTTCAGGATGGTTGAGTCTTGGTGGGATGGTATGCTTTCTCTATCCTGTGTGTGTGTGAGGAAATTTTTTAAAAGAACGTCTTCCTCTGTCTGTCTCTGCCCCCCTTGTGTGTGTGTGTATGTGTGTGTGTTATGCCCCCGTTTGTGAAATTGTCCTGCTTGACCCTCACACAGCGAGAAGGGCATTACAGTACTTATCCAGTGTAACTCAAGGATTAGTCTGTGGTGTAACCTACCAAATATCACAGGTTTCTCCTGTACTGCCACTGGACAAACCGGCTGAACGGCTAGTAAACTGATTAATGGTGAAATGATAAATTAAATAAATTAAGTATTGGGGACAGTATGGAACGAAGTGGTGCCTTTATCCTATTGTTGAAGTTTACTATACAGTATTATTTTTTCTGTCTTCCATGATTACCTTGTAAAGAATTTTGAAATAAAATAGTCTTATTTTTTTTTCTCGAAACAAATATTTAAATGTGATTTGAAAAATTTAATTAAATTATAAAACTCAAGACTACGCCAAGGTTGGCTAACTTGGCTGCCACGATGTTAAGGCTACTACACCAGGGAAAAATTATCTGCAGAAGGCCCTGGTAATAGTCATAATATTTAAACTTTTGTGAAGTATCTTTTACAATTTGCAGAATATTGATTGTTTTGTATGTTCATTGGTAATCATTTTCATTCACAGCCTATTCACCTGGAAACAATGGGTTATGATTGTTCCCTGGTGAAGTGTGACCAAAGTTTTTCCATAGGCCAAAAGAGGTGACCATAGTTAATAATCATGCTGCTCTAAGGTCCTCTGGGTTGTATTTCCTGGTGTACACGTGCGCGCGTTTCTTCTCTTTGTATACTGTTACGTAAATATCATTGATGTCTTGCGTATGTTTTCAGCTTGCCGAGGCTGTTATTCTTTATAAACCCTTGTTCGAGTGTGTGGTGCAAGCATGGGACAAAAATAATATACACTGATATATTAATGGCGACATAGTAGCTACTGAAAATGAACTGCCTTGAGACACCCGTAGCCCTACACATTACGTAATTCCCTCTATCGTCTTCCTGGTTTTCAAATAATGATCAGTTCTATATTATGCTTTGTTATATTATACATGTTCATCAATCAAGTTATTTTGTCTATACTGTATTGTAATTACTGAAAGTAAGCTAATCTGATTATTAAATTATTCACAGTAGAAACAGTAATATACCCTTAACATAATAGAAACCATCGAGCCTGATAATAATTCGAATTTCATGTTAATTATATGTATAGTTAACAAAGGTTTATAGGCCACTAGGGAAGAAGGGGCCTCATGTCCTGACCGCGTGACAACATGGACCAACACCCAAGATAGTCTCTCTACCTTAACAAATACAATGTCCACACAAAGGAGCTTCACACACGTTATACAATAAATGTTATAAAACGCCAAGTATGTAATATATTATGAAGATGTTAAATAAAAGAGAGTATACTGGTAACGTGGATGAAAGTTTTAGCTGAGTGTTATACAGTTTTTCAAGGTCGGGGCGGCAGTATGGGTGCTGGTGGCCGCCCTCGCCGGATGTGGGTGGTTGGCATTTTTATATTTATTTAGGTTATTTCTTCGTTAAATTACGAGGTTTTCTTATAATGAGCAGTGGTATTTGTAGTATCTGAGTAATATTAATGAATTGTCATATGCAAAACTCATCACTGACTCAACAATTGGATGAAAATAATATATTCTCAAATAACATGACCTGCAACACACTTGAGAAATGTGCTAAATATACAGCGTTATATTAATTACTTTACTAAATAAAAAATTATAAAAAATAAAGATATTTATTTCGGAAATTACAAGGTGAAATATACTAAGAACGAAAAATATTCAAATGATGGCGTTTATTTGCCGGTATTTAAAAGTAGAGTATCTTAAAGAAGGAAGCTGTGTATGTTTGTATTTCTTCTAGCAATCAGTATCCTGGCAATATTGTATACAACATTAATATGTTGTACATCTTGTGAATTTAATTGTATAATGCTATAAAGATCAATAAATTCTTAGTAAAGTAACGCCGAAACAGGCGTCACTGTGAGGCGCATGCGTACTGAGTAGAGGCTCGCAGGCTAGCGTGTGGCGGCCATGACTGGCCAGCTCCTCCTATGGGGTGTAAAACGAGTCTAAGCTTTACGGGAGCCTGCAACGGGGCCGCTCGTGTCGTTCTCAGCCACTAGACTTCATACGTGTCGGACGCGTACAGTTATTGTTAAGTAAATTGGTAAATTATAAATGGCTGACCAGGAGATGGAAGGACAGGATTTCTCGGAAGATTATTCCGGGGGAGACTTTCAAGGCAACGGCATGGAGAACGGTGAGGGTATGGCTACCCAAGAGGGTGAAGGAGGCAAGAACGACAGCGGCGCAGCAGACGCACCCGGCAGGGACGATGACAGGTATGGTCAGGTGTGGGAACATCACCTGAAGTACATTTTTAAACTGCAAACATTTTTATATGAAAAACAAAACAAAAATAGTGTAAAACTGTAAAGTACATGTGCATCAGCAATAAGTCTTTTGCTAATAAATTAAGAAGGCTACAAGAGGCATCCCTGATTTTGATCGTTTCACATCATAATCATCATGGCGTGTTTGTACATATTATCTTGTTAGTGTTCAAGTCGAGGGGTTTGGCGCCATGATGTGCGCGTTCATCAGGGGTAAATGTCGGTGATGAAGCCAGTAATTAAGATGTAAATAGACTGTACCGTTCACGACTGCCATGTTTATCAAAATGGCGCCGCCAGCCACCATTTTCCTTTCCTTGACGCTGTAGCACGCGTCTGGTTTGTTAGTATTAAAATGTTCTAAGTTTCTGAACCCCCCTGGTGCGTTCATACACCATTTGTTCCTTTTGATTAATTTTTTTTTAAATAAGTTTATAAATCCAGGGTGTTCGCAGGCTTTCGGCATCATCTATTAAGCTTATATTAGGTTTTTCTCTAGGTCACTTATGATTCATATTCTTCATGTGGTGTCATTTATCATGTCCTCTTCTTCTCTTTGCTGTTGGTTCGTGAGTCTGTTATAACATGAGTGGCGTGTACAGTCTTTGCGTGGGTGGGATGCCTCTTGTGTGCTGTTTTGTAAAGGTTGTTCAGTCACTTTGAGGGAGTGTCCAGATCCAGATAACGTAATTGACGCCCTACAATGAGCCAAGTTGCGTCAAGTCTCAGCCAGCTTGCTTGTGATGATGGTACTTGTAAGACTAAGGTAACGTAACAGGAAGGATGAGCCAGCTAGGTTCTGGGATCACCACTAACGGCGCCTTGTTTTGCTTCCTCCCAGGTGGCAGCTACTTCGGGAAGAAATGTTGCCCCCTTGTAGCCCGCCGCATCCACACCAGGGTATTTATCTTGTGTTGTCTTAGTGGTTCAAAGGTTCATCTCACTGGTTCTAGTTTCCTTACGTGCACTAGAACTTGACCTCATTTTCATCTTTTTTCAATCATTTTTCCCCTTTTATATCTATTTCCATGTTTTGCCCAGACTTTTCAGAATAATTTAAAAGCAGAAAAAGCAGTTGATTTTGGGAACTAGCTTGACGTGCCGATGTGTGGGTTAATGATTTGTGCAGTATTTCTCCCTGCCATCTTAACTTGAAGCAGAAAGTCAACCTAAAGGTACAGTACATTTTAGGAATAAGCTTAACATTATCAAACTGCTCAAGTAATATTCTAACTCGTATTTTGTTTCAGGAAATTGTTTGTTGGAGGCCTGAGTTGGGAAACTACCGAAAGTAAGTGTTGGATTAACTTTTGGTCAAGGTGTACATTAGGGTTGGCACGTTAATGCTGTGTCTTCTTGTGGATGTTCACTTTTAAGGGATGAAAAAAAATTATATTATATATATAGTGGTGAAGGAAGAAAAAGGGAATTTTGCCTTTGTCCCTTCATTTAATTGATAAAACATTGAAGTAGCTTTACATTCCATTAGTTTACAAATTTGAGATCTATTAGAAGTGATTATCAGTGGCGACCTTAAAACACACCTTCAATTTTATATACTGTATACATCTAGTATATATTTTTTAATTACTGTTTAAATTTTTTGTGTAAAAACCTCTTGTTAGGCATTTAGCATATAATTTTTACTAATAGAAATTTGTTCTTGTGTGTGGACAGTAAGGTTTTATTTAGCTTTGTGGGTAAACAGTGCAGTACAGTATTTCTTGGAATTACAATGAACAGTTTCTTGTAATGCCTTGGGTCAATTATTTGGATCCGTACAATACGGAGACATCAGGAATTTCATTGGCTAACAAGCTATGATGGGATGGCTGGAAATTTTTAACTTAAGTTTTATGCCAGCCCATTTTTCGACTGGGAACTGATAGGAGTACTAACTGCCCTCTCGGTTTGCATGGTAATGGTTAACGACCATGGCATGTCTTTGGCTCCGGGAATTTCTCCATAATAGGTGAAATCTTATCATTTAAATAGGAATGTACGAGGAATACATGGGTAATATCACATGGTGTTGTCTGGGAGGTATGTACGGGCTGGTTGTAAATGGGACTGACCAGTATAGGCCAAAGGCCTGCTGCAGTTTCCTCCATTCATGTTTGTGTCAGTAATTGGGGATACAAGGAAGATAAATTGGGGTTAAATTCTAAAATCTGTTTAGGTAGACCTAAAAAAAAATTTCTAATCCAGCCTAATCAAATCTACATTCTGATTTAAGAATAAGGTTACACATTTATAAGGTTAGTGTTGCGGGGAGATATGATAGAACTATTTAAGTGGGTGAAAGGAATCGATAAAGGAGATATAGAAAAGTTCTTATAATATCCGAGCAGGATAGGACTCGTAGCAACGGATTTAAGTTGGATAAGTTTAGGTTTAGGAGGGAGATAGGAAGGAACTGGTTCACAAATAGGGTGGTGGACGAGTGGAACAAGCTTAGCAACTTTGTAGTAAGTGCTGGAAAATTTTAAAAGGAGGCAAGATAGACTCATGGATGATAGAGAGTGGTAGTAACTCGACAGGAGCTGCCATGTGCAGGCCAACTGGCCTATTGCAGACTTTATTTTCTTAGGTTGGTACTTCACGAATGTTATTTGACCGTAAACTACTGAAGTAACTGATAGTTACATTATTGAATTTTCTTGGTCATAAAGTGAACTTAAGGTATAATATTTGAAGCTTTCAATCCATGTGCCACTTGAACTAATGCCTGGTTGGTATTTAGAAAGAAAGTCCAGTTGTTATTTTATGCACAATATACTTTAAAAAAAAGTATGACAAAAGCAGTTGAGGTTTGTGTGATGCGAGATAGAGCTAATTACAGCAAGCCTTTAATAGTTGGGGGTAATCGGTGTATATCTGGAGGGATGTTTGGGAAAATGTTGTGCTCTTGTGTCCAGTTATTGGAGGCTTTACTCGTTCAAATTTATGAGCAGTGAAGTGACGTTGGAAAATTTGTTTTTGTCAATTTTAGTGGGCTTTTGCGTTAAACTTTAGACAAACGCTTCCTTAACTTAAAAACATATATAATAAAGCTGTGAAAGCTGCATGTACTGCACAGGGTAAATATTGAACCAACTTCCTTCCTGTAGAAACAAATCTGTCTATAATGGGAGTCTGGGGAAAATGTGCATTGATGAATTAAAAATTTTCCAAAAATTGGAGTCTTTTTGTAATTTGGGAACACCCTGTACAGTAATTACCCAGTCACCAGTTTTAAAAAAAAAAAGTTTGAAATTGTTCACCTATAAACACCGTTCACATTGTAAGACCTAAAATGTTGTGTACCTAGCCTATACAAGAAAGATGGGGGGGGGGGGGGGTTGCTGCACTTTAAGTGCGAAGTTTGTGGTCATATGTTACTGCTGGCTATTTAAGATGTCAATAAAACAAATGTAAAAGTGTTTTACTTGCATATATACATACATATACACACGCATCTCCTCCCCGACTTTTGACGGGGTTAGGGACCCAAATTCAGGTCGTAAGTCCAAAAATGCTTAAATAACACATAGAAAATCTAAAATGGTTGTCTCTTTTTCTTCTCAGCACCACAAAACTCACTTTTAAGCTTGCCAGCCATTATATCGTGAATTACAAACGAAATTTTTGTCAGTACACAGCGCAATCACTGACGTTAGGACTCGAAAATACGTAATTTGACAAAATTTTGGTACGACTGCGGCTGTCGTATGTCGGGAGGAGCTGTATGTATAATGTCTGACAGCAAGTTAACTGTTGAACTGGGGGGAGGGGGGTATTGATGAAGTCTGCACATGCATGTTACCCAAGCTTGCCCCCCCCCCCCCCCAAATAGTATTTATATTAGAATAAAGGGGAAGGCGGATCTGAAATTTGTGCATTTATTGCATAGAATGCCACACCAGTGGGACAGACAGGAAAAATATTGACGTTTGGAAAATAACTACAGTACTGTATATACAGAGTGCTGCTGGTGGTGTTGGCACCACTGGATTAGGAAGGTGTTCTTGCTAAACTCTTAAACAGTAGACTTTTTGTTAGGTTAGGATTACTATCTGTTGCCTAGGTACTGACCAGGTACAATTAGTAATGAACTGACAGTTTGGAGTTAAGAGGCAAAGCTTGTTCCTGTAAGTGGGCAACGAGAATTTTTTTTACAATTTTGTTGCACAGTTTGAAATTGGTGTCTAGTTGGTTTTGGTCCAGAAGTGGGTTGTCCCTGTTGCCAGGAGATGGGCAAAGTATTATTGGAGATTGATTTGTTGGTGGTTTTGGTGTAAGGTGGCAAGAGAACACAATTAACAATTATGGTTATATTAAGAAAGATTCTACATTAGCTGAAGTGACCTTGGGTACTGAAGCCATTTTATATGCTGGTACAGTACTAGATTACACTGGAAAATCACTAATTTATTTGGGGTTGCACATTTCTGGGCTGGTGAAAGTTTCTTGGTTATAAATTTTTTAAGTTCTTCAGTTACATTGAAAATATTTAGCACTTGGAGGGTGTCTTCTATGGTATTTATTATAAAATACCCCTGTAAATCCTTAAAGATGACTGACTGACTATAAGCATTTCGAGTGAATTTTTGTCCAGGGAAAAATACTGTACTGTGCTTTTGAATCCATGTAGGCAGTTGCATTGTGTAAGTTGAAGAAAGGGGGTGGGGAATTATGTAGGTTATATTTATATGATGAAAACTATAACCAGTTCTGCTTCTGATTATTAGGAAGACAATCTTGGTTCTGAGGAACTTTTATTGTCTTGCAGTAATCATCTTGATATATTGTGAATTAATGTAAGTGTTCTTCTTCAGAGGAGCTGAGGGAACACTTCAGTAAACATGGTGAAATCGAAAGTATAAACGTCAAGACAGACCCAAACACTGGCAGATCAAGAGGATTCGCCTTTATTGTCTTCAGTATCCCAGATGCTATCGATAAGGTAAGTGTTATTTGTTCATGTTATTGTTTGAAATTTTAAGTTAAACATGGAATTGTTTTAGCTAAATGTTAAGAATCTCACAAGTCACAATGGAGGGAATTTTCTGGCCTAATGTTTACCTAAATTTTTCAAATTAATTGTGATACTGTCCTCTAATTCCCACATGCTCAAGTTGTATTGGTAAAGATTAAAACAAACATTATAGATTTTGACCACTGGTGTATTGTAAGTCAGGATGTATAAAATTTAAATGTGCATGCAAAGTGTAATGAATTTATTAAGGTTAGTGATTCACTCACATGGGCTGGACTGTTACATACATTAAAAAACCCAAGTACCGGACTATTGACCCACAGTGATGGTGTTACTCGGATGGAATCCATATTCTGGTGCCCATAGCGGGGAGGCACAACCGTTCAAAACAGTCTGCCAGCATAATACATTAACAAAGATTGGCTTATTTAAGCACATAATAAACTAGTCAAATTAAAATAATCCTGCTAATTATGTATACTTTTAGTAAGTTTTTTATTTGGTGTAGATTTAACGGGTAAAAAAAGGATAGGTTCCAATCCTTTATTTGTATTTTGCATATGCCAAAAATGAGCCAATAAAAATATTAAACTATGAAAATAAAACATAACTTATCATTATTTAATGTACAAAAAATAGCTCCTGTGATGCATCTGCACATCGTTCATCTCCCATACAATACCTGTACTGTTCACTCATGCTCTTAATTTTTCTTTATAGTTTTGTAATATATTTTATTTATTTTTAAGTTACATTATAATACTCCATCACAGCTGCATGATGAGCTGGCAGTGTGTTATGTAGGTGTGTTATAGGACTTGCAGTGAAGTTGAACTGCATCATACTTAAGATATGCATACAGTATTCATTTACAAATTTCTGCATTACCTTGGGAGCAGAGTGCTCATTGTCGACCATTACTAGCACTTCAAGTTTATCCTTCGTGGTAAGGTTTTACTGACTGCTCTTGGGGCCTTACCTGAACTTACTTTCTGGGCATTATTTGCAGTTATGTCACAGGAACAGGCATGTATTCACCGAGTACAGCACGACTGTTGTTTTGATGTAGACAGACAGTGTTGCTCCTCAACAATAACATTGCCTTACAATATACAGTATATATATTTTGAAGTTTTAAATAATTTTTCCAAGATTCGAGTCGATACTTGAACGTGTCATTACTGAGGTGGTCCGGTACTTGGGGATTTTACTGTAATGAACAATGGAAATTTCAAAGTGGATATGTGAACTTGATTGCATTTTCCCTGTCTCTAAATGAGATTAAATTTTACTTTCAGGTTATAAATGCTGGTGATCATGTGATCAATGGGAAGAAGGTGGATCCCAAGAAAGCAAAAGCCCGCCATGGGAAGATCTTTGTCGGTGGATTAAAGGCAGATGTCTCTGATGATGACATCAAGTCATTTTTCGGCCAGTTTGGTAACATAATTGATGTTGAATTGCCATTTGACAAACAAAAGAACCAGCGTAAAGGTTTCTGTTTCATCACCTTTGAACAAGAACAAGTTGTCACTGAATTGTTAAAAACCCCCAAACAAATAATTAATGGACATGAAGTAGATGTCAAGAAAGCCACTCCAAAGCCCGATGCCATGGGCATGATGCGCGGGGGCATCCGTGGTGGCATTAGAGGTGCACGTGGTGGTGCCATTCGTGGCAGGGGCAGAGGATGGGGCACCAACTGGAACCAGGGTGGCTATGGAAGCTATGGACAAGGGAGCTATGGAGGATATGCTGGTTATGGTATGTATCTTATAAGTAATTGTGATTATCATTAAGCAGGAGATCCTTAGTTTTCAATAAGGTTATTTGTAGCTGGTTGAGAACTTGGGAACTCTGTGCCTATCCTGTATTCCGCCTGTATGTTCATAGACATTTGACTTTGATGTATTTAGGTGACGTGGTCTTAGGAAGAGTAAGAAAAACTTACGTTCTTGGTCCTTAAATCTATCTTCACCATTGCAGGTGGCTATGACTACGGCTATGGTGGATATGGGGGATATGGTGGTTATGGTAGCTATGGTAATGATTACTATGGCTATGGCAGCGGGGGATATGGTGGTTATGGTAAGTATCAGGCTCATGCTTGACTTATAAATGTTGTAAGTGTAATTTAGTTTGCATGCCAAAATTTGACTGTCCAATTATTGATCATTACTAAAGACCTGCATGTAGCCCCTGACCTCAAATACAAATAGTTGAAAATATACATAGGCTCAGCTTTGTGGGGCAGCCTGTACTTTTAGTGTTCAACGAGACTGATTATTTATGGCGGTGTTGGCCCTTACCAGGCGGCCAAGGGTACGATGGGAAGAGCCAACGTGGGCGGCAGCAGGCGCGGCACCAACCATATTGAGGGGGGTCGACGTGGTGAATATGACAACACATGGAATGGCACTGAATACTAAGTGAAGTGCTGTCCCATGTTGCTACAAAGGCCTGCTCTGCTGCAACACAGTCACACCTGCGTCCGTGTCAAGTTGCCCCATCTATTTAAAATATTTATAAAAATGGAAAACAACAAAATGTGATTGTCACAACAAAAACATTTATAGTTCATGTGAAGCATTCCTGTGTACAGGGCATTTCACTGTACTCTGGACAGTTCATACAAATAATTTTTTTACGTAATTTTAAGAATATTATTTCTCATGGCTGTACAGTCCGTACATGTATGAATAAACGCGATTTTTTGTGTATGAAGGAGTTTCACTGATCCTTGTTAAATCTGTAGGATGGCAATTGTTGTTTGGTCAATACTGTACTGTATTAGTATTTTGCCGAGGTTTACAGGCGTCGCAAAGAAAACTAGTGAAATTGCTGTAGTTCTAGCTTCAGGTTTTCAAAGAATGTAGAACTATGTTAACTGAATGTGGGCAGTTGCTATGTAGAATAATTTAGTAATAGTACCAATGGTTGTCCTAGATAATGGTTAAATTTGTTAATACAGTTGGCTTGTCACTGGAGATTAGCCTCTTAAGTTTAGCAACATGTGAAGATCAAGTTGAAAGTTACATTGATGTGTATTTGTATACCAAGTTTCAATGACCTATATTGTAAGGTAGATTAAATACTTTCTTTAAAATTAAAAAGGTTAAATTATCTTGACCCGCACGGTTGGATGCACATGTCTGTACAGTAGAATTTTGAATAAATGGTAAAGTTGGCTCAATTGGATGTCTGGCCCAAATTTTGAAGAAAAAAAAATATAAATGCTAAGATTTAACTGATGGTCTCTGATTGCAAGAAAGCTAAACATTAAACAAGAAAATTGTTGATTGCTTTGCTAGAGTGTTATGCAGTTTTGTGTTGTATAATCCTACACAAAACTAGTATTGATCTGGGACACGGATAAAATACTGGGAAGAAAACAAAAACTCCAATGAAATTTATACAAAAATAAGAGAGCATATCTTATCCCAACTAGCAACACAGGCACACAATGGAATGCAAATGTTGAGGCTTATACCTAGGTCACCGACACCACCTTGCGGGGGTGGGGATCCATAAATAAGTACAGAAATGGAAAAGGAAGCAATATATATGAAACAATTTGTACCCTGCCGATGTGTATAGAGGGGTAGAAATTGTCAGGTCAGCAACCTGCCGTATAGTATCGGGGTCTACTCGGACAAATTGCTTCTAATATCTTCCCAGGCTTGATAACTGCCTATATGCCCAAATTTAGGAAATAACCCCTAACCTCATTTAGGATCGGGAGACCTACAGCTAAGTCACTCTGAATTGAGTGTGACGATCATCCAGCTATGACAATGATGTGAGTTAAGGATCTGCCAACATCCTTTGCTAGACTCCCATTCGCTGCAGTCGTTAAGACCAGGAAATGTATACGTTGGAATCCCTTCTGACAAAAGAAGTAACGATTTCTCAGCTGAGTCCTGGTGGGGTTTTTTTCTTTTAAATCGCCCCCAAAGTGTGGTAGATAAATCTTACTCAGGCATTGTGTATAAGGATTATGATTTTCGGCGTCTATGAAATGATAAATCAACATTGACAAACAGTTCAAAGGTCTGGCCGCGTTCTAGAATAGTTTGATGATAAAATAATATTGGTTTGTGATGAGAACCAAGGGCTCCGAGTCCCTGGTGATGCCGCTGCTGCCCTCCGTTCAGTGACAAAGGATTACGTGGTAGATTGTGTGTCGAGAGTCGGAATTTACTCCCGTTATGCCAATGATACGACCTGGTAGAATATATAATTATTGAGGTTCAGGGTTGTGCAGTCTAAGCACAGAGGAAGTGACATTATCCTTCAATTTGGATTATATAGAACTCCAAATTATTAACCGACTCTGATAAACGATAGAAATAAGACGGCATCCTAGTAAAGTACAGTAATCAAAGTGAAAACCAAACAGTTTACGGCACCTGCCCGCTTAAACCCGATATAAACGCATAATTTAAAAAAAATGGCCTATAAACCATGCGAGGCAAGAGCTTGAAGTGGAAAATTATTTAGATTCTATGATTAATCTAATACTCGTCTACATTTTGTTAAGTTGGGTGAACACACTATTCTTATCATCTCATCTATATTATTTATCCCTTCATTTCTTCTCTAGTAATAATTTTCTGAACTCCCTTAATTATACAGGTACTTAAAATGACGCGCGCGCGGTATTGTATATATTTAATCCATGTGTTGTATACAATTACATTTATACTTGGGGCAATATACCCAGCTAACCTAAGTGACCTATATCCTGCTCTCACAAAGTGGAGAAAAAGTAAACTTTCCACTGATAAACATCTCAGCCGGAGTGGTGACCAATGTGGTAGCGCCAAGAACTGTATCAAATGTACTAAAATATCTAGCAAATGGAGGAAATATACATTTGATAGAAGTTATATAATCAATCCTTGAGAAAACAGTTGAAGCAACGGCAGCAATAGGTATGTATGTGGTCGACGACCGTGTCGGCAGACTCGGCACCACCACACTCGTCTGTTATGTAACGAAGTAAATCTATGCTAAAATATAATTTAGAAGGCGAACGAGTTTGTTCCCACGATTCATACTCTAGAAAAGTGGCCAAATATTATGATTGGAATAAAGACAAAACATTGTTAATAATGGTGTAAACGTATATTACAATTACTTAATATTCAACACGGACACACTGTGGGGTACGAGATGTTTGGTTCACACTCAGGATGGGATGGAGAAAGGAAACTCACAATGTGCTCTCTGTATACATGTTGTGTTGGATGTACAATGTAGGTTGGTGCTGGGAAGGCAGCATGGTTACAAGCGTGATGTAGAGAGAGCTGGTTGGTGAGGACGCTCAGAGGAGGACCAGCTTGTGGGTCGCCATGCTCGCCGGCGGGAGAGAGGACCGCCAGGCAGGCGGAGGAGGAGGAGTAGCTAGAAGAAGAGAGAGGTCACCACGAGGTCAGGTCTTATATAGCGGAGGTCGGCGTGGCTTAATAGTTGACCTCCGTGATGTATGGCGGCGCTGGTTGACCCAGACCACGAGGCATACACAGGGGAACTCGCGGGGTCGGCTACTCGGCGACAAACAGCGGTTGTAGGGGAGGAATCCACTTCACGACCATCAGTCATACAGTGACCTACTTACATAAATTATTCTACCATTCCTGTTCAGTTGTTCTCAGAAATTTTATAACTATCCCTATTATCAAATCAAGTACAAACTGCAGTACATGTTATATTACAAGAATAACATGGACATTGCTGTCATTTGGCAGTTATGTAAGCTAGCAACTGGGCAGAGAAATTTTTCCCCAGGATGAACTTCCAGAATTTTGCCCCCACTACTGTCTGACGTTGGGAACACACTTGCTATGGTGAGGAACTTTAACCATTATATTATCAACCCATAAGAATATACAGTAACTTTTTGCAATTTTCTGACAATTTTAGAACAAAATTAGCACTTCATATAAAATACCATAACAATGTTAATGATGTCCATTCGTTGTCCTCAGTGAGGACAACGAATGGACATCATTAACATTGTTATGGTATTTTATATGAAGTGCTAATTTTGTTCTAAAATTGTCAGAAAATTGCAAAAAGTTACTGTATATTCTTATGGGTTGATAATATAATGGTTAAAGTTTTTTGTTTTTAAATATAAATTATTTCTCTTAATCTAAACTTAGTAAATCAGCTTAGGATTATATATAGACTTCCAATGATAATTAAGACAATTGTCACTCATATATTATAGGTTATTGTTGATTATTCTGGGAAAACAACGTTAAAACAAGTAGTTGTGGCATTCGACCTTGTGTGTGTTGAGATAGTAGTATTGGATTGTTAATTATATACCACGACTAGGACTACTAAACTATTTAATTTTTAGAGTATTTTAGACACCAAGAACAAATCAGACTAACTACACTTTAAGTTTTCGTAAGTTTAAAATGTTAACTTAGGTTTGTGTGGATAATGTGTGAAGATAAGTGAATGGTGTTGGTGAGGTGTTCGTGGTACATTTCTAGTATTGTTCATCTTAGTGTTTACATGTGACGGTGGCAGCCATGGAGACTAGCAAGATCGTCAGTACCTTACTCTCTCTTGTTGTGTTATTCGCTGCTATTTGGTTTAGTCGTGATGACGGCTACTCAGTATTACCTAATAAACTTCACCAAGTCCTTCACGCCATGCTTGAGGTAAGATATTTGAAATACTTTCGTAAAACATTGAGTTTTTTTGTCTTGAGATGTGGGATGGCTGAAGGCTAGATTAGAGACCTTTATCTGTGGTTAACTTCTGCGGCTTCCTCATACTGTCTGTGTACATAATTGAAGTTGCCATTTTCAGAATTGTTGGCTTATCTTGGTAATGTAATCTATATACATGTCTCATTCGAGTTTTAAAGATAAATTTCATATCAGACAGGACTCTTTTATAGCCGTATTCTGTTCATTGTTAGGAGAGTCAAATGTCGGTATTATTATCTTGTAGCTCTCCGTTCATTCCTACCACTAATCTATTATCATATTCGAATAAGACGTCTATTTATAAGATAATTCAGAGTATATTTGGCCCAATCAAAATCGAGTTTTATTTTGTGTCTCTCATATTTTGAAATTCAAGTTCAGTTCCGACCATGGAAGTCTGTCGTGGAACTCGGCTATCTCAGGTAGGTGTCATCTGTCAGGTTCACGCCCAAGCGCGACACCCCTTCTCTCAGCTGCCTCTTTAAACTGTCAAAGTTTGCCCTTCTGAAATCTGGGACTTTTGTGGAATTTTCCTTACGGCTGCCCTGAAAATCTAACTGGAATCTAATTTTTTTGTGATCACTGTTTGCAAGTTCGTTCCCTACCTCGATATGACTAATGAGGTTTTCTCTGTTCGACAGAACTAAATCGAGTATATTATTACCCCGGGTGGGTTCGGTTATATGTCGACTTAGGAAACAGTCCTGGATCGTTTCGAGAAAAGCCTCTGATTCTGAGTTACCCTTAAGGTCAATCCAATCTATTTGGCCAAAGTTAAAGTCGCCTACTATACAGACTTTGTTGTGTATGGAAGCCCTGCGCATTTCATCCCAGATAAGTCGCTCATTAACTCTATAAAGATTGGGAGGTCTATATATTACTCCTGTGATTAATTTTTCCATACCGTCGATTAATTCTATCCAAATTGTTTCTGTATTCCGCTCAGTTTTTATTTCCTTATTTATTTCACGCTTCAGATTATCCCTGACATAGATTGCTACTCCGCCTCCTTTCCTAATCTGCCTATCTGTATGGAATAATTTGTAACCTGCAATTTGGTATTCGACCGGTAACTCACGTGTGTCTAGGTTTCAGTGAATGCTATTATATCAATTTTTTCGGTTCATACCAAGGCCCTAATATCATCCATTTTGTTTCTCATACTTCTACTGTTCGCATAGTAGACATTTAAGTTAGTCGTGTTCTGAGTCCTCCCTTTGCCGCGTTTAGGTTTTAACTCGCTGCCTAATTTAGTTTTGTCGTCATTCCTAACACTATTTCCCTGTAACCTTTCACTTTGTTTACCCTCTCCCACTGCAGTCTCCTCCACCCCCGTGCTCACATGTTCCCCTAGCAGTTTAAAGACTTTGATATCTTTTGGACTGCCCTTTCGAGAGTCCCAGCCAGGGTAGCCACTCCATCCCTAGACAGATGCACCCCATCCCTAGCATAAAGGTCCCTTCTGCCGTAGAAGTTGTCCCAGTTGTCAATGAATGGGACTGATATTGACTAGCAATATCTGTCAAGATGGCCGTTGACACCAACTGCCCTTGACAACCATTCATTGCCAACTCTCCCTCTAGGCAGGACATCACATATGATAGGGATCCCTCCCCTAGACCTAACACATTCTATAGCTGTCTTGAACTTATCAAGAAGTTCCTCACTCCTACACCAGCCAATATCATTGCCTCCTGCAGATAATGGGTTTGTTCCCATTACCAGACAAGATATTGTCCATCCTGTCAACTATATCCTCCACCCCAGCTCCTGGCAAACACACCCTCAATCTATTTTTATCTTTACCGCAAAAAGCTCTGTCCATGTACCGTACCTGTGAGTCGCCAACAATCAAGATTTTCTTACCTTCCTTGTCAGCCTTGTCCATGAATATACTAATGTCCAATTCGTCTATCAAAGGACTGAAAGAGTTGGTACACTTAGCTGCTGTTGTCGTGTCCTTGGTGTCTTTTCTCACCACCAGTTTGGTCGTCCCTCTCCTCACAACCTTCCATTCGCCTGAGTTTTCGTCATTCACCTGCTTTCCTTGTCTCGTTTCTTCCTTCGGCTAGGTCAGCGACTTCTGGTGGCAGGGCACGTCATGTTACATTAGACCAATCACAGCTAGCGGCGGAGGGAATGCGTGGGTGGTAAGAATGTGTGGCCCAATCACAGTCCGATACGTCATATGATGACAGTGATAACGTAAGAGCGACCTAATGCGCACAGTGCCCGCGTCACTTCCCGCTTAAATGATGTAATTTACCGTGTAATTAAAACATTTCATTCTGGCAAGGCACCGCATAAATTACCAAACGCGTATACAAAATCCGCGTAAATCCAGACTATACTGTACTGTATTTTGGTCAAAGTAGCTAATTTAGAGAACACAATAAAAACAAAGATAAATGTTTAATCTTGAAGGGATCAAAATACATAAGAATTAATGTGCATTTGTTGTTATCTCCTCCAGGTTGAACAGCAGTATCATGTGGGTGAGGTGCAAATCGCTGTTGGCTATGGAGCGTGTAAGGATATTTTTGTGCAGGGGTCACTCTTAATGGGTGCTATGACTCCACCTCAGCGTACGGCACACTTCAGCCGTATAGACTCCATCGAGCAGCTCAAAGAAATGTATGCCCTCTTTTATACTGCTGGATCTGCTGCTGAGTAAGTACTGTACTGTAATGTCTGCCAGTTGTCTTTGAGGTTAAAATACACTATTCATTATTATTTTTGTATTAGTAAATAGTGTACAGTAGAAGCCTGCATTTATGAAGGGAACCATTCCTTAGGCATTGTGGGAATTATTTAACAGGTGTTTGGAAGCCTCCTTGTTACTGTAAGTGCTCAGTCATATACTAAAACCTCAAACATGTCCCAGAGTCTAACAATTGATGCTCTCTGTAAGTGTAGTGGTCCCTACTTGTGCTCTGGTGTGTACATTTACTGACAATTGACTCTCCTGATCCTCGGTCCATTTGTCTTCCTGGTCAGTGATATAATGTACAGTTCATGAGCATTACAGCGCCTTACATACCTACAGCTGTTTTACTGTAATGACTCTTAGAAGTTTTGGGAGTAAGACAACTGTACCACCCAGTTCTTGAATCATTATTGCTGCTGGAGACTTTATTTATTTTAGTTTGAAAGAATAGTCTCATTTATCTAATGATTCAGTTGCTATTTAAGCTTTTGGTAATGTTTGGTGTCAACCTAAACCCACACTGTGTCAAGGGATGGATCCAGTGTCATATGCTTTTGAATACTTTTTGTTAATCAGATAGCAGTCTGGTCCATCAGATGGGAATATCTGATTTGATATTGAATATAGTGATATAGAAGCCATTCTCAGATGTTGGTTGGGGGGCTGACTGGGATTCTCCCTATGGGGTATAACAGACCTACTCGTAAATTTGCTACTGAACGGGTAGCTATCGGTCATGTAGTAGAGACCACTTATTCTCAGACTAAGACCATTCACAATTTTAGCATTTAAGGATCACCTGAAGATTGGCCCCCAGGTAGTGTCAGGGTGGTTAAACTTCAGATGGGATGCACTAGGGGTGGGGAGGTGGCAGTCTTTGTTCCTCAAATATCTGAACACATTGTCCTCTTGGGTCCTCTACTGTCTTCCATCCTCATCACATTTGTTTTTTGAATCACCGACCAGCTTATGGCAGTCCAAACTTGCTTTATCTATCTTTATTTCTCAAATTTGTCTCATCGGATGTTGTAAATGCTCGTCAATACTGTACAGTACTCATATTTTAAAGGCATCCAGTCTTTATTCTTCACTGACTTAGAATCAACAAGAGTTACAATATCACTCGATTAGTTTTCCCACTTTTGCCTTTAAACTTGCTTCTGTCTTCTCTGATAAGTTCCTTGTTGGTACTGTAGGTCCCTCACATTGTTCGTCTCCCTCATCTCAGTGTCTTCATCTTGTCCTTTATCTCTTGTTAGCACTGTAAGTATCTCAAGTGAACAGATAAATTTCACCAGTAACCTCAGCTCTTGTTTTAGTAGTTATTGTTTCTTTCATATGGTCATCCTCCTCATTTTCACTAGCACCATCACCTCAATCTTCTGTACGCTCATGTTAGTTCCCATGTTTTATGTCATTGTCACTTGTCATCACTTTCCTAGCTGACACCGACCACACAGTAATATGCACACGCAGTCATCAGAATCAGTACCCATATGTGTCACGGCTCCTTCTCTCATCCCCTCTCCTCACTCTCCATTAGTTGCCTCATTGTGTACTTGATTTAAATACAGGCATCCCCCGGGTTACTGAAGGGTTCCATTCTGGAAAATCTTTCCTTAACGTAAAACCATTTATCCCATATACTGTACAGTACAGTACTTCCATTATAAAAGTTGAGATGCATTCCTAATGAAATTTTTTGAGACTCAAAAATGTGATGCAAGCGCATATATGTATGAAATTAGATGGTTTTAACCACATATAATGAGTCATTCATGATGTAACACGATAATAAATGAATAAAACACTCAAATTTTACTTACCAGAAATGATGTTTAGTGCTGCTGGAGGTGGTGAGGTGAGGTTGTGGGATCGGAGTTACTGGGAGTTACCTCCTTAAAACATCAAGTTTAATGTCCAATGCAATTCTTTTGTGGAATCTTTTATCACCACTTGAACTTGGTGGTGTTTTTCCACTCATTTTTAATAAGGGTCCACAGTAACACAGATGCATCACTGGGGATAGAATTCAAACTGAGCAGCTCCATTGTTATGGTGAATGCTGGCAACTGGGGGAGGTGAGCTGCCTTCCAACCACTTTGTGGCTACCACAGATGTATTCACACATAATATTTTTGACTATTTTTGTAAAAATTTTGAATTATTAAAAAATAAATAAATAAATAAATAAAATAAAAATTAGGTCAGGGCGAAATTTTTTCCGTAACCCCAAATTATGGTTAAATTTCAAAATTCCGTAACCCGGGGGATGCCTGTACTTGAGATTGTCAGTGAGAGAACAATACATACCCAATCTCTTTCCTTTCTAAACCAGTCATTGTGTTGTCCTCCTCAGAAGTCATATTTTTTTTTTACAGTGGGGCACCATAATGCTGGTCTACCACTCTCCACATTTCTCATTCCCATACTGAGTTCTGTGCATCAACTCAATAAACACAAAAATTTACCTGGCACACACCTTCTTCTGTTCTATTAACTTGTCCTCTTGTAAATATTTGTTCTACTGTTAATTTGTTCCTCTCTCAGTTTTTTTTCATATTGTGGACTTTATCTTTATCCAATTCAAAACCAGTATGAATCTCATCCACACCTTGTCTGGCACTGATAGTAAATGGATTTACTTATAATGTATGTATTCCCTGCTACTTTTATGCTTGTGCAGTCATTATTAAGTACTGTACCACTTATAGTACTGCCATTATCCAGCTTGACATAGCTAAGTTAAGTAAGTATATAAGTACCATAACAATCAGTTTGAACCAGTGCCACACAACTGAGTTATGCCTCCCAGCAAAAGTGTTTTAGTTTTGAGCAGTCCATAAAGCTTCAGTCTCCCTCCAGACCCTCACCAAGGCTAGCACCCCAGTGGGAAGACTTGGTGTTGTACTGGTCTGCTCCTCAAAGTTCTCTCTCTCATTAACAACATTACATTACCAAACATATTTTACGCTTGTTTCCCTTGCAGTGTGCATTTCCATGGATTGCTTGTCTGTTTATGATCTTAGTAATTTTTTTTATCTAGCAACTGTGAACTTTGCTGAATGAGTGGTTATCTGTACAGTTTATATATTGTAATTTTTTTTTAGTTATTATATATTTACATAGTAGTTTCTATTGCAGTGTGAGGGAGGTGAGCAGTGGTAAGACAAAGCATCGTCAAGTGGTACTGTATATGATGCATGGCACTTGACCAGCAGTACAGTACATTGTAACACATAACGTCGCTGCTGCTGAATACTAAGCTTTACTTGTCACTGCCGGAGTGTATCTATATATATACTGTATATATGTATGTTCCATATATACTGTACGGTATATATAAAATTGTGTGATACCGCCTGTTTTTAATTTTCATGAAAGTGGATTGTTTTAACAGTATATAAAGAAATGCAGTATAATATGGCTTTGATATATAACATTGAGTGAGCTAGAGGCTTCAAAAGCTTATTTCATGTTCTTATTTATTTAATGATTAATTAGATCACCTGTAAATGGAATACTATTTTTAATACCCCACAGTTTTATTGGGAGGGTATGTAGTGTTATTGTCTGTGTGCATGTCCCATTGTTGATTTTTGTTCAGTAGAGAATACTTACAAATATCTTAATACAGTTATAGTTAGAACTGTAATGTTATCAAAAGCTAGGGCAGGTTTGTTATCGCAGCTGTCATCCCAGTTTAAATACGGTGAGTTAGAGCGCCGTATAAACATGGTTAGTTTGTCTGTAGAGCCTCTTAGGGTTATACTCATGAACTAAACAACAACAGCATGAATTGTTTGTAAGTTTTTGTGGAGCTTAATATATAGAAAAGCTTATTTGGCTTAGATATTTCCAATTTACAGACCATTTATGACCTTTTATCTGTCCTCAGTCATTTGTGTATTATCTCATCAAGTGTACTGTGATGAGACCCTGCAGACACATAGAGTAGCTGAGACTGATTCATTGTTACTTCCCATTATAACCTGTGCCCCAAAGAGGAGTTTAGGGTTAAGAGTTCACCGCATAATGCCTCAAGGTAACAATGTGGGATACTGTATGAGTCAGTTGTACTCACCTCGCTCTTGCTTGTCATAAGCCTTAAGATTTGATTTAAGGTTCATGTGTCAATTCCAGCTGCTTTCTTATTTTATGCTGAGGTGTTCATGCCATCATTGTCCCCAGAGGGAGAGCTGAGTGTGTTTTGTCTTTGTTTCAAGCACCAAGGAAGTTTATTCATGGTTGAGTCACAGGTCTTGGTTTTTTTTATCTTAATAAGGTGAACTTTGATTTTAACAGTTGCTGTTTACTGTGTGGTAGTGAATAAATTTGGGTTTAACTGACAAAGTGATATGTGCGACTAGTGAAATCTAACTGTGTTAAAGGACAACCATGGTTCATGGAGGGTAACTTAGCCACACTTGTAAAGGCAGTCTTATTTTATTACATCTAGATTGAGCAGTGCTGGATAGTAAGCAAGACTACAGGCTGAATTAAAAAAACAAAGGGATTATCCTTTGACTGCATACCAAGTCCTAAATAATATCCACTGAGTAAGAAGGTATCAAAAAATGGAGAAGGTTTAAGAGTGATGCTGTCAAGCACCAGCAAAGGTTCTCTGATCTATTCATTTGCTTGTTGATGTCTGCTACAAAAATACTTCATCAGGAAACAACTTTAGGTTCCAGTCACACTTCTAATTTGAATGAATGTTCTAATCTGACTTATGTGCAGTAGCATGTTTGCTGGACCCACAATGTCTAGGCTAAGCAAAAATACCTTCTTTTTCCTAAGGGAGAGTTGAAGTGGCAGCTGGAACCAAGGGATGATCTTGTAATCACAGCTTATGACTGATAACAGTGAGGTGCCTGCTGCAGGTATGCCACCTTGACTTGTTGCCTCCAGGCCTCAAGTGGTCTACTCTTATCTTTAAACCCTCTTTTAGGGTGATGGTTTTAACACAAAGGCATAACTAGTTAATGAATTAGCCCCAGACCCACCAGTATTATAGGGGTATGAATGCTTTAGATTTGGTCTGATGATATGCAAGTTGCTTAGGTAAGACTTAGTCATAAAATGGGATTTCAGAACCCAATCCTAATTTTCAGCTTTCCTGCTTACCATCAGAAGAGTTTATACCAAAACACTGGCTTTGTAGTTATTATCAGTATTATCTGGTTTTAACTTTTTATATGCAAGTTTCTTTATCAGTCATTTTTAGGAAGTGTGCATGAAGTGGGGAGGAGCTGATGTTATACCCTGGGCATTGGTGTTAATGGTGGCAACAGGTGGTAACCATCTATGTTTGGTGACCACTTTATGTAACTCAATATTTGAAGTATAACATTGTGTACGTACTGTTGTTATCAGACAATATGTAATTAATGTTTTTTGGTTCCACATCAACTTAAAAAATAGACTTTGCTTTTACAATCACTTTTCATACACTATTGATGTTATTCATGAAGCTCAGTAATAGGGCTCAGCTGTTTAACTATACCTGTATTGGCATCCAAACAGAAGTACCAAGGTTGATTGTGAACTACTATACTGCCTTTACTATATTTCTGTCAGCAGGTGAGGATATTATCAATAAAATTGTCCAAAACACACATTAAAAATTACAGCCAGTTGTATAAATTACCATATTTTATGGTAGTACTACTGGAATCTGAGGAGTGAATCAGTATACCTGTATAGTGAATTTCAGTATACAGTATTGTCCAGTACTGTATAAAAGTTTAGTATGAAGAGGTAATACTGTATGGGGAACATTGCTATTGGTCATTAAGTCATTACACAGACCTATCAACATCATCCGAGGTTTTTATGGTAAATCATTTGGATATTGATCAGTGTTTTCTTCACCACTGTACCACCAGCCAGCAATGACTGGGTCTAATATAGTGGTTATAGGGGCGTGCAGGGAGTAATACTGTAAATGTTGTGTCATTATGAACACTGCCCAAAGTAGTTCATGAAAACAGTAAGGGAGTCATGGAGTGTCAGCACTTGACCACTGGTGTATATGTCCTTGACACTTTTTTGACACAAACTCCTCTTGTTATAGCTGACTTTTGATTCCAGAGTCACCTGGCTTAAGGTCATCAGCCAGAAGTGGAAGACTGATACTGATATAATCTTTAATGGTAGACCCCATAACCAGGTGGCTTGGGAATTCTCTCTCTTCAATTGGGTCCTTGATTGGTCAGCTGGAACTGAATTGTAAAATGGCATGAACAAAGATGGCAGATGGGAGTCTTAGTTGATGCAACTTTGATAAGATCTCAAGCCTGTAGGGGCAACTGTTGTCCTCTTTTGAGGTTGATGGTGATATTGGGAGAAAGGAATGATTGGTATATCCAAAATGAACAACAGATTATCCCTAACTGGCTCTGTCTGAGGAAACAGAACCTCCGGTACCTGGACCTGTACAGGGTGCCTGGTTAAGTGTTGTGCCTGATGGAGAAGTTCCAGGGTCAATCCTCCATGTTTTCAGTTTATGATAACAAAAGTTATATTTAAAAAATGTGATTGAAATTAAAGACAGTTCATAATTTGAGCTTATTTTCTTCCAAGATGGGAGTGAATATGGCTTTGCATTTTCTACTATTCATGGTATTGTTTTACAGACGGTATGTGGGAAATGAGACTCTCTTCAGTGAGACGTTAGCTGCAGCAGAAGCAGTACCAGGGTCTTATTCAACCTTGGGGGGTAATGCACCAGTCATGGCGTCACGGTTTGCTTCAGAAGGAGCCAAAGTGCTTCTTGCAGCCAAACGTACCCCTTACATAATGCAGAAAATTAACTCTAATATCATTGGTAAGTTGCTTCTTCTCCTCAGCTATGACAAGACTTGGCCTCTGAGTTTGGTGGGTCTGTCTCTTACAGTTAGATATTATTGTAACCTTTGTAAAGCTACAACCTTGTTGGTACTGTACTGAGAATCTGTTGGAAATGTGAAATATATAAGTTTTCTGAACAAGGTTAACAGCTGCTAAATATAATTTTCCTTAATATCACTCTCACTATTATCATTAGACAAAAACTATTCATCTTCCCAGAACAGTGAAGACCAAGTGAAAACATAAAAAAAATTAAATAAATAAATAAATAAATAAGAGAAAAATGCCTCTAAAGTAAAACTAAGTACTTACCATTATCAAGTAAACAGACAACATGAGTCAATGAGACCAGACTAAACTTATTAAAATGATCTTGTGTTGTAGTGTTATATAAGTTCATCCTTATCTTCTCTTCCTCACTACATTCAGACATGCCAGCCTTTTTGTTCTTATTTCCTTTAGGTAAATAGAATACAGTAGGTGGGGTTACCAGGCCTAAGGACCAATGGCTGTTTGTCCAACATTTAATCTAATATTTACTTCACTTCCCCATCCCCCTACTTACCACAGCCCAACAAGGAGTAGCTTCACCTGGGTAATTTAAATGACCAGGCAGCAGCCCCAGCACCAAGAGAGATGCTATTCCTTTGAAACTGATTAGAACATAGCCATAGATGTCTGGCTGATTGCTTTACTGGGGCCACACATAAGGAACAGAATATGGTCAAAAAGTTGGAAACTGACTTTGATAATCCTTAGGAAACACTTGTAAGAGAAAACTGTTTCATAGTCTTCAATCTTCATCCTTGTTGTATTTGTTAATATTACTCTGGTTATTACTTCAATATTGAGGTAATTTTTGTTTTCTTCATCAGTTGGAGGTGTAGAAACAGAAGGTGCTGATGACATCCACCTCATCTTGGAGTACAAGGCGGGAGAGAGCTGGGGCACCTACCAGGCTCCACGAGCTAACAGGTCTGTTTCTTCATCCTTTGTTAATTTTAGGGAGGTTTTTTTTTTAGTGTGTGGTTGTCAATGGGAGCCTTCTTAGGTTAGATGGCTTGATAATTTTATCCACTGGAGCAACATTATAGTGCTTCCCATATAGAGAACCAGGTTTGAGGGAGTTATTTAAGGGTGTTTGTATTTAGAGTCGGTGAGGCTACAGGATCACCAGGCTGAACCCAGTGATACAGTCAAGGTAAAGGTAATGATATACTGTTTTGTACTCTTGTTGCAGGTTCATCATGCATCGTGATGATAGCAACCCAACTTTAAGCACAGTGGAATATTTTGGTGAGCAGCTGACAGCATTTAAGCCACACTTGTTTGTGGTTGGTGGACTACAGATGATGGATAACTTTCCTTTTGCACCTGGTAAGAAATCCATTTACTTTAGCCTTATTTATGAGATGTTGATTTCCACTTTTTATTATGTAAGGCAATTTTTCTTTGGTATTGTTTACATTAATCCCAGAAAATCATTTAAGAAGAATTGTACATAAAGGCAGAGGAATGTGATGTATGATTAACTAGCAGGTAGTACAGTACAGGTTAATAGACGAATGGGTTAGGCTAAAAAGAAACGTTCGTTAGTAAATTTTCGTATCTTGAATAAAAGAACAGAGGGAAAAATAGAGTTCAGTTCCCCATGACATTCTGTATGTTGGATTGTGTGTGCATGTAACTGAATGAGAAAACTATGAAGAAGTTTAAATTTATACCTGAAATTATGAGTTGAAAAATAACCATGACCTAACTCCTGCCTCAACCTGGTAGAGAGAGCACTAGGGGGATGTGGCCGCCCCATCTGACTCCATGGAGCGTATGATTTGAATTTTCCCCGGGACCCAAATTTCTATAAGCGGGGGAAGCTTTCATAGCACAAAAAATGGGGTGGTAATGTAGGAAATTTATATAAGAGAATTTTCAAGTCTTTAGGGATACCTGTACTGTATAGGAATTATGATTATCTTTGTTTTTACTAAGAATTGAAGATGAAGGGGTCTTTAATAAGTTCAGTCTCTCTCTTTCTTCATCTGGGTGGGTAGAGGTCGTGTGATGTAGCATATTGGTGAAAATGTTCGGTTTTCTCTGATTCCTGGTTTCCCGACAACCTCATTTTACACGTTGAACCTGTATTATTCATCACTAATGTATAATATATTTGTTTAGCTTTATATAGATTAAGTAAGCTTTTGTAGGCTTGTTTCTGAATCTAACTATGATTTATTACACTGTCCATGAGATATTGTATTCCAAGTATTAAAAAAAATATTCTGGAATGCAGCCTTGAGATTTCCTGTATAGATTCCTACTTCATGTATTTCTACTGTATTTCAAATTTTCAACTATTCAATGGATAGGATTACTGTATCTATAACACACCTGTCATACAAACAGTACTCTTCATGTCCCTGTTCTTTTATTATGGGTATAACACACACACACACACAGAGTACAGTAGGATCTCATGTTTCGCGACTAATTGGTACCGGTTTTAGCGTCGCGAAAGTTAAAATCACGAAACGAGTGAAATTGAAATACATATAAATAAGCCGAATCAGTTCTGAGGTGTCACCCAAACCTTTCTATAATGACCTACAACCCACCAAGAAAATGACATTACTGTAATATATTCATACATATTATACTGTACATATTGTTGTTAATAATATTTATATTCACTCATACTGTAGAATAACTTACCATGATGGAGTCAGTGGGGGCCGAGGCAGGGAGGGCTGCCTCCTCTACACCTCCTCTAACCTCAGCATCAAGTCCCTCAAAGTCTTGAGGCAGATCTTCCACCAGTAAGTCACCCAACATCATCGGTGGTGCCATCATCATCTCCTAAAGTGATGTTTGCCAAGACATTAATAGACTGGGCCTTGTGCAGGTACCGAGTAATAAGGGCCTGCTGATGAGCATTAACACAGGACATGTACAAGGCCTTATATTCCTCCATAACCTTATCAAGGACAGAGCACATAAGGTGTCGAGGATGAGGCCTGGTATTGTGTTCTTCTAGCTGTTCACTGAGACGTGCCGTGGTTGTGAGTAATTCAGTCAGTTGGCGTGTTGTAGGTTCACCAGGTTTAAAGTCATCCTCTTGTGTTGGTTGCTGTTCTTCATGCTCCTCCAACATTTCTTCAATTGTTGGTTGTTGCTGATGTTGACCAATGATTTCTTGCAAATCTTCAACCTGAACATCAGAAAATCCCGTGCTGGGACTGACCACACTGCCTCCACTGTGTCCATTAGTGTTGCCGCCACGGACTGCCTCTCCACGCTTGCCTCGGTCTGCTCTGCCCCACTTACCTCGGAGTTAGCAAACAAAGGCTTCCATGCATGTAGCACTGTTGCAACATTAACCTTACGCCATGCCTCAACAATTCTGTCCACTGCATTCTTAATATTATATTTCTTCCCAAATTCACAAACTGATAACACTGCACGGTTGTGGGTTGGTGAGGTGCTAGGAGTTGGGTCATCTACCATCTCCTCCTCCTGGTTAGCTGGTAGAGCCTGGTCACTGTCAGAGAGTTCTGCCTCGATTTGTTGTAACTCAACTGATGAGTCTGTCTGCTGATGAAAGTCTTTATAGAGTGACTGATAGTAGAACAGTTTAACATTACTGATGAATTCGTGGTCAAGTGGCTGCAGAAGCGATGTGGTGTTAGGAGGAAGGAAGCTAGCTTGTACTTTTGGGTGATATCCAATTAGATACTTGAGAGTGTCCAGGAGCATTATCTATTACCAGGATCACTTTGAAGTCAATGTTCTTCCTCCGGCAGTACTGTTGGGCGTCAGGAACAAAGTGCTTGTAAAACCAATCGGTGCATAAAGACGTAACCCAAGCTTTCTTATTAGACGTCCAATAAACATTGAGCTGTGACATATTGGCATGACGGTAGGCTCTGGGATGGGCAGCACTGTTAACAACCAGGGGTTTCATCGAGAAATCTCCACTTGCATTAGCTGTGAATAAAACTGTAATCCTGTCCTTTGAAGTCTTTGCACCCCTTGCCTGTTTTTTATCCTTGGCAATGAAAGTGGTCTTAGGTGAGCTCTTTCAGAAAATGCCAGTTTCGTCAATTGAAGATCTGGTCTTGGCAATAACCACCCTCGCAGTAACCACCCTCTTTCACAAGAGCTTGAAAGACAGTCAGATATTTTTCTGCCGCTATGACATCAGCCGATGCACTCTCCTCATGGTAGTGGGCAAACTTGACTTCATAACACTTCTTAAAGGCAGCTAACCAACCAACAGAAGCATGGAACGGAGGTGGAGAGTTAATGCATTTCTTCTGTGCAACGGCAACGTAATAAACTCGTGCTTGATGCCTTATCTGTGGCCCAGACAGGTTGCCTTGCTCATGGCTTCTAGAAAATCTTGAGAATACATGTATAGAATCAGTTATGGCTTCCTTGTTCTTAAGGGAACGTATGGTTGACTCGGGGCAGTTGAACCCGTGCATGATTTCACAGGTACGAGCACCACTTTTGATCATTTCAAGCATCTCTCGCTTCATTTCAAGAGTGTATATCCTCTTCTTGACCCCCTTACGGTAGTCGCGCTTGGCTTGGTGCTTTCCTTGTTGACCTTCTCTTCGGCCATCATTACCACCAGAACAGCTGACGACATTTACATTATGCACCTCACTCATCGCTAATACACAAGAATCGTTAATACACAAAAATCGTTGATACACAAGAATCGTTAATACACAAGAATCACTAATACACAAGAATCACTAATACACAAGAATCACTAATACACAAGAATCGTTGATACACAAGAATCGTTAATACACAAGAGTCACTTATACACAAGAATCACTAATACACAAGAATCGTTAATACACAAGAATCGTTAATACACAAGAGTCACTTATACACAAGAATCACTAATACACAAGAATCGTTAATACACAAGAATCGTTAATACACAAGAATCGTTAATACACAAGAGTCACTTATACACAAGAATCACTAATACACAAGAATCGTTAATACACAAGAATCGTTAATAGTTAAACAAGAATCTCGCAAAACTTAAGCACAATGGGCTATATAATCCAAGGTCACTGTACAGCTCAGTCATTCAAACTAACTGCCATTACGGTGTAAACAAAACACACTCGGTGAGTCGACGGATAACAAAAGACCGTAACAATGCTCGCTGTTCACTCAACAATGACTCGCGACACTGGTAATGAAAATCGCTATTCTTGAGAGGCTGAAAATTTTAAAAGTGACGAGAAACATATGAATCGTGAATCTAAAACTGGCTAAACTTGAGATCTTACTGTACACCTCTCAGGGCTAAAAAAAAATCACTCTTCTGCTTGTGTTTATGACTGACATAGAGTGCAGGTAAGGGCAAGTCACTGTCCCTTGTGTACTCATCTGATTGGGTAAGTGCAAGAATTATTCTATATTAAAAAAGTGTTAAGAATTAAAGCACTTTGGTCATATTTCATTGGGATATGAGATATATAATGCATGTACTGTACTGTGCAGCAGACCTTGCCTCTGTCCACTACAAAGTTCAGAAAAATGAGTAACATTATTATACAGATAATAACTATGTAGGACAAGGGGCCATCTCCAGAAGGGCTTGCTCCTGGCCACTCTTCCTCTATTAGTTAAAATGATCCTACCACTAACACATGTACTGTACATCACTCTTCCTTAACTATTTCCTAATATAATATGATCATATCACTAATATAAACACAACCAATCCTAAAAGTATTGAGACTCCAGGGTCCTGTGGGATAGAAAATGAGTGATATCTTCAGACGCATTCATGTATTGGTTGTGTTAGACTGGGTTGGTCACCGCCCCGTGCTTCATATTTTTATGGACGTCTCTGGGGTCTTGACACTTTTTGGAATGTCTGTAGTACTCCATTCTTCCTCATGTGTGTCTTAATAACATGAACATCCCACATGAACACTAACATCATTCTTCCTCATGTGTGTCTTAATAACATGAACATCCCACATGAACACTAACATCATTCTTCCTCATGTGTGTCTTAATAACATGAACATCCCACATGAACACTAACATCATTCTTCCTCATCACTTTAGTAATATGATCCTACTACTCACTTACTGTACTTGCATCACTCTTCCCCAGCACTCAAAGTAATACTTATCCACTTACTGGTGGCAAGTGGATTTTGCTAGGCGGTAAGTGTTTCCAAAATGTGGGTAAGTAATTTAAGCTTATTCATTTAAAATATGAATAATACTCTGCTTTTGTTTCAAAATTAAACTTTAACACATTGAAAGTAATCATCCAAAGGTTTGTGTGCATGTTTGGTGAATTTGTTTGATTCATCCCCTGAATAAATGGATCAGCCAAGTGTATTACAACTACAGTACTGTACAGTAGTACATACTGTACTACAGTACTGTACAGTAGTACTATACTACAGTACGATGCAACAATAAACCTGCAAATTAACGGGAATGAATTTTGGTAACATTTTATCATTTTTGATGGAGTTATTAAATTTTTATATCAAAGGACAAATGTTTGTTGACAGCCTATTGTATAAAGTAACCTTTTGTCAGGCAGCTCTTGTAGCATTGGGTAAATTATAATTGATTCTTGGGTCCTGAAACAGGATGGACTAATGTCAGCCTGAGTTATTCTGTTAACCCACTGAGTGCTACTGTAGGGGTTTCTTTCAGCTGAATAAAGTTGTCTGGTATTAACCAGAATAATGCATTACTACAACACTACCCCTGCCTTGCCAGCTGTTCCCACATCTGGCTGAGTGACTTCGGGTTAGGTTAGGTATGAAATGTTATATTGTACTACCTGGTTATTCTGTTTACTCTTTAATGGTTTATGTCTTGACAAAAATCAGACCATAATCACTCTCATATTTTCATCCCAGACATCTTTTTGTCACTTCAGTGCTTGCTATGAACATCCTTTTGGAAGACTGCATGTGATCATACAGACTGTACTCATTATTCTGATCTTTTGTTTCTCATCCTTCATGACACTAAAGCTCTTCCTACACCTTTCCTTCCTTTAATTTACAGCACCTTAAATGCAGTTTACAGTAAAGTACAGTACAATGCAGTACAGTACAATACAATACAGTACAATACAGTACAGTACAGAATAGTGCAATGCAATACAGTATAGTATTGTACAGTATACAGAAATTTCCTGATGTCATAAAGTAGATATTGCTTCTCTCATTCAACATGCAAGGTAAGCTGTGGTAGGGTATAGGACTCAGTCAAATTGGTCACTATGTGTGTTGCTATGTCATGTGCATCTCCCCAGTTACTTAAAAAATGAGAGACTGATCCTGGATTTCCAGGAAAACTCATCACTTTAACTGAACTTCACAGTAGCCCATTATGGCTCATCCCACAGGCCTTGAAATTAAATGTTGCCCTAAACAAAATATGGTCAAGATTGTCACCACTAAGAGACCTGGCAGCTGTGGATAGTTATCTCAAGAGAAGGAAATTTTGCAACCCAAAAATCAATATAATCTAGAGTTTCTTAGCCTTAGTGTTCCTCCAAGTGCTTATTTTTTAGGAGTAATGCACTTAGTTGTGGGGAGACAACTGAACTGAAGCTTGGTCCTGAAAATCCAACTTGACCAATGAAGGAACAGTGGAAAGTGAGGTTGTACAGACTACTGTGGTGTCTAGACTCATCTGCCTTTGGTGGTATTTTTTGCTTCTTGGACCCTTTTATAAGGGCTTAAGTTACCATGAGGAAAAAATGTTGATTTTTTTTAATAGTCTTGGCAGTCAGTGATGAGGATAAGCCTGGTTTCCAGCCTGTAGACTTGATGGAAAATATTCCTAAGTTTCTTTAGTTTGCTGTGAAGTTTTAAAATTACTTTTTTCCCTATTATAACTGACAGATACCAAGGTTATTATGGATAAACACCTTACTGACTGGATTTGTTTCACGAATGTTCTGCCAATTCTTTTGTCACTTACGCTAATTGTCGATACAGTATACAGCACCTGTACCTGTACTCGTATTAATCCTGGTAATAAAATATACTGTTCTGTTGTATTTACTGATTTACCCTTTGTACATTACCTGATGCACTGTTGTAGGAGTACGTGAGGAGCGTTTAATTGCTGTCAGAGACCAAATAGTGTCGCTACCAGTCACTACTCGAGTCCATTTTGAAATGGCCTCCTTTACTGACACTGATCTTCTGACTGGCCTCATACAGCATGTCATTCCATATGCTGACTCTCTTGGAATGAACGAACAGGTAACAGATGCCATCCCACTTGTAATGTATTAGTAATTATGGGTCACCTGAAGATTAACCCCCAGATATTTCACACTTACCCCTTGTGTGTGGGCTCCTCTCTGTGATGAATAAAATTGTCTGCCGTTATTCAAACAAAACATTAAAAGTGGCGCCCTGTAGTGAAGAGGTCATCCACTCGAACACTAACCTGACCTAACTGACCTGCACACCCCCCCCCCCCCCCAGTAATATTTGGGTGTTTAACTATCAGTTGATATAAGCTGGGGAGGTTAATCTAAAGGTGATTTGCTGTTTTGAATTGATTTGATATAACGCATGGCAGGAAAGTTTATAAGCTTTGAGCTACATGTGTGCCCACTCTGCTACCAAGAAATATTGTGACATGATTTGAATTGGATTCCTCTTAGCCTGAGTTGGGAAGTTGGCTTGTTGTGTACATCTGTGTAAGTCTTATATTGGAAGTTTGTAAGCACTGCCCTGAGCATTAGAGGGTTTAACTAGCTCAATTCCTTCTTTCCTTAGTAAATAAATGAACATATAACATTATATTTACTTGTCACATGTCTTATGTTTTATCATAATTGCAGGAATTACCAAATCTGTACAGTATGGTGAAATACGGGAATGTGAGTTTAGTGTCAGACTTCAACCCACGAGTAGCGGTGGTGCTTGACCAGATGAGGGAGGTGTTCCAGTAAGTGTTAACTGAAGCTTAAGAAGACTAGTATTTGATTATATTTCAATAATTTAGTTTATGTTCACAATGTTATGGTAATGTTTTTGCTCACAAGGAAGGGTATATAGTGTGGTCTTTGTGTGTCCATCTGTCTGTACATTTGTTTGTCAATGTCTATGGTGTTACAGTTGATGTTATATTCACTTCAAACGTGGATGACAGTTTATCCATCAGTACTTGTATTGTATACATGTTGCAGTTTGACAGCTGAAGGTCCAAGTTGAAATTATTGCCTGGAGTATAACTCTTTTATCTCCAGAGTTAACGTAAAAGATACTTCTCAGAGATCAGTATCATCAGGTTTACATTAAAAGTCAAAGTGTCGAGAAGATGAAAAGTCAAAACTATAGTTGATGCTTCTGTATGTGTAGATATTTAATTACATTTGATGTCGATGTGGATGAAACTTTACACGAGTACAGTAGTCCCTCACCAACTGTGGGGGTTAGGTTCCTGGAAAACCCTGTGGTTGGCAAATCCACAGTTGGTAAGACTAAAGACTTCTGCGAAATAGAAGGTGAAGTTCCACGGCCACAGACACCACTCGTTATATGGTGGATAAGTACTATGTGAAGGGAGAGGTGGTTGTTATAAGGAAGAGGGGGACACAGGCTCACTCTCTTCCTGCACCTCTTCAGGTTTGTCAGCGTTTGATGATGAGGTGTGTGGCATAAGGACTTCTTGGCTGGGGTGTAGCTACTGGTGGAGGGTTGTGGGTCGGTGATCGAGGCAGCTGCAGCGGTCACTGTCTTGATAAAACAGCTGAGGAGGGGATGGCTGGTTATTATTTTTGAAGATCCCTGTACACGTTCTTGTAGGGCCTCATTAAATCCTAAATCCTCCAACGCACACTAAAAAGAAATGTTGTGCTCCATAAAGGCTCAGTTTCAATGAAATGCTCAGCCAAATTTAAAGCAGCAAGCATTCCCTTACTATGGTTGTCAAGTGTCATTTTCACATTTTTCACCTCATTCTTATCCTTGTTCTCATCACTGGAGTACTGCATCAGCTCCTGTAGGTCATCACTCTGTCAACTCCTTCACATTAGAACCAAGGAACTTTTCTATCTCATTGGCCTGCACATGTCCCCTCGTCTAGTAAACATTACACAATCTTCCTGAGGTGGATCCAGGAATATCAAGGGGGGGGGGGGGGGGGGGACATGGCGAGCACAGTGAGCCCAACCAGCTGGGGGGAGGGGGGGAAGCTTTAAGTCCCACCAGAAAAGTATTGAAATATGAGCAATATCATGAGCATTTTGAGGCCATGTGCACTTGATATTAGGAGATATTGAGGTCAATAGTAATTCATTTTTACTATACAAAAATGCCTGAGTACAATACTGCATTAAAGAAAAAGTATTGAAATTATTTAAATTTTCTGATGAAAAGGGGAAGTGTCTGGACCCCCCACCCCCCCATCTTCATGATGCACCACACCTCAGCATCGACTGAAGGGAAACCTTGGAAGTCATGCACCACCTCAGCCAGATTTTCCCCCAGCACACATTCGGTGTTGACTGCTTAACTTCATCCATGGACTCATTTATGATGCTGTTGCAGTCTACAGTGTTAAAGTTTTGTCCAGCAGTCTCTGAAACAGTGAAGGTGGTGTACTCCTCCATGGCATCAAAACTGTGGCTGAAGGTGTAGCAAGTGTAATAAAAAGGTGGCTATTACACCCTGGTCCAAAGGCTGAAGAAGTTTGGAGAGAGAATTACCACTTCTATGAGTGAGGTGCTCCTGAACCTCATGGACAAACAGTTATTAAACCAGGCCTTACCCAGGCCTTACGGTTAGACCACCAAAAGACAGGGAGGTTATTCTTAGTTTTGCCCTTCAGGTCACGGGGGTTGAGTGACTGGTAGAGGAGCATCACCTTAATAAAACAGATACTTGAAACATTACCACAAAGGAGAATGTCTGCCTGCCCTTCACTGCCTTAAATTCCGGAGCAGACCTCTCGGCCTTGGAAATGAATGTTCTTTTTGGCAATTGTTTCCAAAAAAAGGCCAGTCTTGTCTGTATTGAATACCTACTGTGGCAGGTAATCCTTCTTCTGATTCAACTTTGTAAATTGTTCGGGATACAGTGCAGTGGCCTGGTGATCAGCTGATGTGGATTCCCCAGTGAGATATGTCCGCAACACCCCTCTGGCCTTCACACAATATGTAATATAATAAACGGAGCAGTAAAGTGCATCTGCACGGTACGAGATCACAACACAGAGAGAGCGTGGAGGGCAGTTGCGGGACGCCGTGTGGAAAAATACATTGGAACATGTTGGGATAAAGACACCGCCCTAACCTGCCGATATATAAAATTCAAAGCCGTGGTCAATGAAATGGTATACTGTACAGAGTAAAGACCGTGGATACCCAGACCCGCAGTTGGCTAGGGTCTGCTGTATGTATCTTCAGTACTTAGCTAACGTACAAGAATTGCACTCTGTATGGCTTTAGGGCACAGAGAAGACAGGCCAAAGAAGCTCATCTTGTCGGGAAACAAGCAGTATGGTTATATAATAAATATGATTTTTATAGATTACTGCGAGAAACTGAAGAGAAAGGAGGGAAACGCCACTTGACGAGGTTGCATCTACACACTCTGGCCTACCAGGCCATCATGGTGTTAAAGGATTCACCATGGAAGAACACACTAGCAGCTAGTATCAAGGCTGCTCTTACTGCTAACCGCCATGTTTGTGGTAATACTGAGGTAAATATTATGTTTGTTTTAAGAGTACAAGTTGGCCCAACATTATCTTTATTTTATATTTTACCTTCTGCTTGGTACTTTACACTTCTTTCTCTTAACGCTCTTGTTTGTGTGAAGTTATCAGTACAGCACGTTACTTGCTCACAGTCTTCCTGTCTTCTCACTGGAAGTTTGGGAGGAAGTAGTGGTGATGCTGTGTATCCAACTGTCCATTGAAAAGATTCAGTGTCCACTGGCCGTCTTTCCATACTCTGTGGATTTATTTCACTTTGGGTATGAAAGTGTACTATGACAAATTCTTGCTTGAGATTCTTGAGCATAATGCTAGTGCAAATAATTTTAGATATACAGTACAGTAATTTTGGACTTAAATTAGTATAAATAAATCATGATACACATGGTTTTTTACTTTGTGCCCTTTGTCAGGAAGCTCCTTAGAATATGAGCCACCAACTGGGGTGTTCAGTGTCCTCAGACAACTCCCAGTTATTCAGCCCAAGGTCAATAGTTTAACCCAAATGGAAACAAACTAATCCCCACCACCTCCCCATTATACAGTCGCTATGTATCACCCCAGACTAAGAGAGACCAGGAGCAGCAGATGTCCACTAGTGATGGGAGATATATTACTGATCATGTCTGTCTAGTTGGATATACCAATTGGTATTAAGAGATAACCCTGTGGTACGTAATGGAGGGCAGTCTGTGGACATAGAACATCCAAGTAAGCAGCTCGAGTCATGAGAGTTACCTAGTTATGGGCTCCACCCACTAATGAATATAATTTCAGAATCAAACTCCAACTTTTGCCTCCAGAGGCCAAGGCAAAAGTGTGTAGTGGTGTTTACATGGAATCTCAGTCCTAGGTTTACTCCATGCTCAGCTGCATCTGTTATTTTCAGTTTTCTGAGATGCCTCCTGCTAGAACTGCTTGAGCCTCACACAGAGTCACCACTAGAAGTTATTACTAGAGCACTAAAAGTGTCACTGAATCACAAATAAAGAGTGAACAGTATAAATTATGGCAGAGCAGAGACACGACATGGGCATGTTGATGGAACAAGTCTCCTCATCACACTCTGCACAAGAGTTCATGTGAGCCAAGTCATCACAGAGGCAGGGAGCGACCTCGCATCATCACTTGCTGATCACGTGAGAAGTCACTGTGTGGGCCATCATAAATTTCATACCAAACATTTGAGATTTTGGAATTTTTGCAAAATAATAAATGTTTGTGCGATGGCCCTAAAACCAAATTCCAAGGTCTTAAAATCAGGAATTGCAATACTTTACTGTTACTGCATGCACATAATTAAAGTGAATGATATAAATATTTGTGGTTTATTGTTGTGGTGTTTATTTTTATACATAAAATAGAGTAAGCTCCCATAACTGGTAATAGTTCTGCTCTTGTTTATATAAAGAAAATTCTGAACTATGATAAATTGCATACAATGCTTCCTTCAAAATTGATGCATGATATACTGTACTGTACTGTGTAGGTACAGTACTGTTGTTGAACTTTTATTAACAGTTCTTGTATACAGTCTCACTGTTTAAGAAAAAGGATTAAGTTGGGTTTAAAAGGTACTGTAGGTAAGGTAATGGTTTACCTTCCTTGTACTACTTAATTATATACAGCTGCTCCCCAACTTACGACGGGGTTAGGGACCTAAATCCAGGTCGTAAGTCGAAAATGCTTAATACATAGAAAATCTAAAATGGGCGTCTCTTTTTCTTCTCAGCACCACAAAACTCTCACTTTTAAGCTTACCAGCCATTTTAAAGTGAATTACAAATGAATATTTTGTCAGTACACAGCGCAATCACTGACGTTGGGACTCGAAAATACGTAATTTGACAAAATTTTGGTACGACTGCGGCTGTCGTATGTCCGGGTGGTCGTAAGTCGAGTAGGTTGTAAGTCGGGGAGTAGCTGTATGGCATTTTGGGCTCATAGTTGTTCCTTGTCCAATATGAGTCTGTGTAATGTGAATCTGCTTATATTTGTGACACCAATCTGCTCAATACTGTACATGGCTACTGGTTTAAGTTTGGTCTCCAGTGTTGAAAAGGATAAGTTAAAAATCTGTTTACTCATCATTTTTTCTTATTTGCTCGTGAATATTTAATGAAAAACTTTTTTTTTTTTATCTCACTTGGATTGTAACTTCACCGGGTGGGCTGGAGCCTTGAGTTATGGTTCACTTATAGTAAAGTGACCTACCAGATTTATGGTGTACTGTATTATGTCTGGTCCAAAGGCATGATAATATATATGATATTAAAGCAGGTATGGAGGATTGTACTGTTTAAAGTTTTTCCATAAACTAATACTCTATTGGAAACTAGGGAGACGTACTGTACACCCCAGTATAGGGTCTCTCTCTTATTTCATGTGTGTTTTGCTAATGCATGTTTTCATCTTGGAAAATAATTTATTTTGATATTACAGATTAGTATAGATAATGCTCGAATGCTGATGGACGATGGTTTCACGTTGTCTGAGGCTGAGGGTGCTGGCAGGGTTTTATTTGACAACCACCGACCTGTGTCTTGCTGGACTGAAGATGATGGCAAAGTAGAGGTAAGTTGTAATGGCTCTTGTCTTCATTCAGAATAAAATTAGATAAATAAAGATATTTTAATTTAAACAACAAGCTACTGGAATCAAATCCTTAATTTCTTATCTAACAGTATTTAATGACTGTCCTATGTTTGAGGGTGAAAGCAGCCTTTTGGCATTTTTATGTCCAGCCAGAAAGTATCTTATCACCTCCAATCTCTCTCCCACAACCATTGTCCACTTAACGGGAAAAATTTAATTTTGTACAATTTAAGGTAGACCTGACCTGACTGTTGAGCAGTGGACAGTATACCTCCCTTAAAAGATGTGGATCTATATGCTTAAGCTAAATAACCTCAGTACATAACTGTGTTTTCAAACCTGCTTTAATTGTGACCCATGGTGTAATGGTCAGCATGCTCGCCTCGCAAGCGAGTGGACCCGAGTTCGATCCCCGGGCAAGGTGAAACTATGGGCAAGTTTCTTTACGCCATTTGCCTCTGTCTACCCAGCAGTAATTGGGAACCTGGATGTCAATTGACATGCTATTGTGTTCAGGGGTAATGGTTAGCCAGTGCAGTTGGCGAGTTGTCCGGTCTTCTCGGACTATTCCTCAACACTGGATCGTGCAAATCGTTAACTTAGGGTGGGGTTGTTGTGTTGACGACACCTTGTACACCTTAAACAAATACACGAGCAAGTTGCCCTAGGGCCGGCCATCCTAGTATACAAGAGGCAACCATTATTATTTAATTAATTTTACAGTATTTGTGAAAAATGGCTCATATGTTCCATGTTATTGAGTGAGGGACCCAATTGTCCATGCCAGTTTTCTCATGTCAAAACAAACGTTATTCACTTAAGTTCTCTTTTAATTACAGGTGTGTATTGCTCCGGTCCTGATCTGTACACACGTCCGCCAAACAGCCGGCGGAGGAGACAATATATCTGCTGCAGGGTTAATCCTTCAGATATAAGAAATATTAACCATAGTTTATGGAAATACAATATATATGTTACTAAACTTGATTTTAAAGGTTATAATGAGTGTGGGGTATAAATATACAATACAAATTAATACTGTACAGAAAATTGATGGGTATTTATGTATGCTTTGTGGTATTGTTACATTACTAATGAATTGATTTGTGTGGTCAATATTTTACACAGGCCTAATTTGACACACATTGCAGATAAACCATAGCTATGTACAGAGTACTTATTTTATTTATATAAAAAACATTGCATGTAAGCACTTGTTTTATAAAGTTTAATTTATTTTAACTTCTCCATTTTTCGATAGTCTTTGTATTTAATTAATTCTTCAATATTTTTCTAATGTCAGCTTTTATGTAAGCCTTTGTACTTTTATGAATTCCTGAATATCTTTTTATGGAGTGAAACAGAAGCTCAAGTTGATATACACCATGTTGTATTTTATGGTAATAGCATCGTCATTGTGTGGAATTTAATATTAAAGTTGTAAGAATTATTTTGAGCTCATATACTGTACAACCATTTTGCTTTACTACCTGTGAAGGGCAGGTCACTGTCAGTAGTTACTGTTTTGTTACTTGTGAGAAAGTTCTCCATGATGATAAAAAACCTGACTTTAGTTGGGGTTGTGAAGGGGCTAAATACAATAGTGTAGTAGTTGCATTCTCTCCTTGTGTACTAAAGACTGAAGTCTTCGGTGTGCTGCATCACTTGAGGTCCTTTACAGATCATCAGGATTTTAGGGCCTTTTTTCACATTTCTTCCTTTTCATATCATGATAAATATGCAGTTTGGTATAGTTAACAAAATATGCATAGTGGGGGATGTGCAAAGGAAAATAAAAACAGAACTGTGTGTTTACAATTGGTAAAACTGGTGCCAGTGTACGTTGATAGTTTCTAGGAGCCCAGACGAAGGAGAAGACGTGGTACTAGACCGTCTTAGTCAGAGTGTAGGGGCAGGTGGGGTAGATTATGATTTCTTGTTAAGAAACAATAATACTGTAATTGAATAGTTCACAATGGGGGAGATCATGTTTGTCAATTATTGCACCAGGAGTATCCTTCCCAGTGTGAATTGTCCTGCTGAAAACATATACTTGCTATAGATCCCCAAATTGTAAACAGTGTTGTCCCTGAAAGCTTTGAAAGTGCAGTAGAGTACAGTACACAAACTTTTGGTCTAGCATTATAAGTTTTGTGGTGAAGAGGTGGTCAATGGATAAACTAGTGTACATGTAAATTCAAAACAAGTTTTTTCATCTAATAAAATACTGAAGGAAGCTTGAATTCAGAATGAAATGGGATCACAGTTATGCATGTCTCAAGATGTTAAGCAAACATTTCATCTCACTTTTAAGTCATTTGTGATGGTGATATAAATATTATGAGGAGTGCACCTGACAGTGAGTTTTTCGTCAAACTCTCTACTTCCCTGTAGTTAGTGAGGGCAGTAAATCACTTAGTCTATAGTTTTGCTAGTTAGAATGTGATAAAGAAGAGAGTGTTTCATTTGTGCCAAAACAGTCCACATATCTAGTTTGGCACCAGGTTATTATATGACTGATAATTACAACCTTTCAATTCATTAGTGGTTACGTACTGTACCAGAGTCTTGCTCTCACAAAGCAAATTCCGTGTTAGTCATTGGTTATACAGGTACATACAATAATACATGTACTGTATTGAGATAAGTTAGTTATTGTTAAGTATTACTGATTAATCTCATTTTAATTATTTTCTCTTTCATATGTGTTGGTGATATATGGTCCTTTTACTGAGAAATATTAGTATTTTTGTGTTGTCCCTAATTTAGGAGTTTGTACTTCGTTCTGGGGATGATGAAGGTTACTCTTTAAACCCTTGTGTGCGGGATCCACTCTGCTGAGTAAACTAATCTGGCGTTAGCCCCCAAAAGTATTAAAAGTGGCGTCCCTGTAGTGAAGGAGTTAAACAGAGTATCTTGTGAGTTACCTTAAACTTGGCTCCTGCTGGGGCACTTGAGTACTGAGTAGTGTATGGTATGTTGTTGGCTGCTTAGTAAAATGTCTGTTTGTTATCAACTCTGTGATATTGACGAAGTGCAATACATCACAGTACCAGGTTTACTTGTATTGTTTTTAAAGTTTTTACTGTATAACAATTTTGAGTTGGTGTGGACAGACTCACTTATTTTATATACTGTAATTTAAGTTCATTTGCTTAATATTACAGTACATGTAATTTCTAATTTCAACAAACTCATTATCAATTAATATTATCTGCCAAATTGTAAAGGGTTATTGTTTTGGCTGGATGTGTGCCTGTATGTATGTATGTCTGCTTTGGAAGTATCTTAAAAATGGCTCTTATTTTTGTTTAATGTTGGTGGAACTCTGCTGGTGGATTTATTTGTTATGTGATACAGTAGATTAAAACCCAAGGTTACAGTTTGCACCTCATGAGATGTTTACTAGGTGGATGTAATCAGTGACATAATAATAGGAATAGGATTACTGTTTCTGGGATTGTTATGATTTTACTAAACATGTTTGGGTAAGGACTAATATGATTGTTGATAATGGGAAAACTATTTTTATTGTTAATAATTTTTTTTTCTTTTTTATACTAGAAAAGTGGACAATAGTCGGTAATAAATAGTAAAAAGGCTTTAAGTGCTGATCATAGGCAGCACTGTCACGGGGATGTGTTCCTAGAAAATGTGAAGTAAATATGACCAACATAAACAAGATACATATTTCTTATAAACTTAGTGTTCCCTGGCTAGACTTTTGGACACACTAACTTTACTTAAATCTCACTTAAATAAATATTAGAGACAAAAATGAAACAATTAATAGACAGTTAAGTGTGAACAGATTCTTGGATACTCGCCAAAATAAAACTGAGAATGTGTACACTTAATTACTTGTTCCTCTCATGATTAAGGGTCTTTTGATAGATTGACACAAGAGTAAGTATATGGAATATCACTTCTTGTTCTTTCACTGTGGCAGATTCAGTTCCTGGGGATGTGGCATTGCTCTGTTGTTAACAATGTTGCCACATGATGATGTTTCTGGTAGGCTGTTTGAGTTATTTTAATGCTTATTGCAGGAAAAAAGTCACATCGGATATACACGGCTTATATAGAAAATTGTACCCTAATTTGTTGTTGAAATAAATCATTGACTTGCTGTATACAGTATGACCATTGTTAATTTATACACTGTTATGAGCAAGAGTAAATTGGGTGAGACTTTTGAAATGTGCACAGTATCAGCAAAAATACAGAGTGCATAGTGGAAATTGTGCACTGATTTGTGAATTTTGTAAATACCAAAATACATGTAGTGGGAGTGCATATAGTGAGGACTATTAAACCAGTGAATGATTACTAGTTCTAAGTCTGTTAGTTTTACCTTCACTTCAAATCACCTTATCACTATTGTTATTGCTGTTTTCTTTTTTAGCACTTTAATACCAGTTCTACTCAGAGACTATTTACCAGACATTTTGCCTTCCAATTATAGAGTGAAATAATAGCATAAAAGTTGAGAACAACACTGGGCTTCTCTAACTAGTGTAGTGTAAACAGTAGGAACAAAGCATCACCACATGGCTGGTATAAACAAAGTATGAAACAGCTTCAAGCAGACACTGTTGCGCATCGTTTAAAATGGACACGACAGATTTCTTTATTGGGAATTTGCTTTTTTTAAATCGATTTTTTGCCCTATGTTGTTATTGTATACAGTTCAGTACAGTAATGCAAAATGAAATAAAATTAGTTTTTATAGTAGAAGGGATAACTACAGCTTTGTTCTGAGTCCTCCACCATGGCCGTGTCATATACAAACAGAAGCTGACTTGTCTGTCATTAGTAGCCTGTACTTTATTCCTGTTTACCAGAGGTACTATGGTGGACAAAAGTTCCTTCCCTCAGCCAACCACAATGTGTGTGAATCACCTGAGGTTCGAATAACAAAGTAACTGAGGGAAATGCTGTTATCGTCCAACAGATGGTGCAGTGTATGTGATGGGAGATGGAGACCAAAGGGGGATGGGGACCAGAGGAGGAAAGAGAGAGAGGGCAGAGGGAAGGGACTTTTGTCCACCATAGTACTGTACCCCCCTCCCCATTTCTTTTGCTTGCTTGTGCTGTTATAACTTTTAGTGGTGCCAAGATAGATGCTCACAGATATTCACAAATTCCCACAGCACTTTTATACCACCATTTTCAGATATTTCATTACATCATAAAGCCATCTCAGATCAGCAGAACTGAAGTACAACATTGCACTTTTAGAAATATTTATTCATTGATAAGTTCATTTGCTGGTGAAAAGAACAGAAACTGTGAACTATACTATTGTATGGTCTTAACTTCACCACTTCCTATTAGTCAAAGAAGTACCCTGTACAGTACAGTACAGTATTAGCAAATGTTCATATAACCTTTGTGTGTCAAATAGAGCCTTTAAGTACAGTATACAACACTTATAGGTGTACAATTTCCATTATTTTAAGTTGTAGTTATTTTTTTATGTGACTTTAAAGAACCATGGTTTATATAGCCCTGCATAATGTTATTCTCAAAGTAGTTTCGTTCTTAATACAATATGGTCGACTTCATGATCCCGTCAGTGTATGATCATCCTCACTCGTAGCCTCGTGACCAGTGAAGAACCAAGTTACATGAAATAAATAAATGTTATGATATGTTCCTAATAAGTGATAGTTATAATCTTTGATAATGGTGAGATGTCAATAGATCATTGTTAGTAGATGTACTGTACAAGGCGATTCCCTCGTTGGTAGTCTACTTAAGTGGGGAGGGGTCTGAAATAAGCTTCATACTATTGATCTAAAGGCAAACATTCCCCAGGAGATTGAGGACATGTTACAATGAACATTCCCTACTCTGGAAATGGTTCATAAATGACGGTTATGTTCACAGAACCCCGTGGCCTCCGGTGGGTGACTTACCCTGTACAGTACGTTTAAGAAAGATATTCTCCACCAGATGATAATAGATGAATTGTTAATGGTACGGTAGGTAGACAAGGCTACACTTCCCCTGGCTCTCAAGACTACTACGGTGATATCCTCGTCAGCCGGAACAATTGGTGCAGAGTCACTTCCGGGAATGAGAAATTTCTGGGTAACGAGACGACGACTCAAAGCAAGGAAAAATCTCTCGTCTCAACGGAAAATTTTTCTTGGAATTTCCAGAAAATGCTCTTGATTTTCATATCTCAAACACGGAAAAACTCCCCCATCCCCAGAATTTTCCGGGTATTGGGATTTTTTTCTTGGAAATTTCCGGAAAATGCGCCCCTCAGAAAATCGCTCCCAAAGCTGTAATTTTCCGGAAAATTCGGGCTTTGGGAGCTATTTTCCGAGAAAATTTAAATTCCGACCATCGGAGGGTTCCGGGTTTGAGGGATTTCGGCTAAGGGAGATATTACTGTACTACTACTACTCACTTCATAACTACTGTACACTTAATTCTTAACTTTAATTATTATTATTTATACAGTGATATATTTTGCACCAGACTGTACAGTATATCTTTGTGGTCTTTTGTTGATTTAGAGTTTGTTTACTTGTACAGTACAGTATATACAAGTGGTGTGAGGTAATGAGATAAATCATGGTGTGTGTGTGTGTGTGTGTGTGTGCACGTGTACGTGTGCAGTTCAGTACAGTACTGGTATTTCTTCAGCCAAATTCTTTATTGTATTCAGTGAAGAAAGCTAGTCATTGGGTAGTTGGGTTGATTAATAAGTCATAGGCTGGTCTGTATTATAGTTTGATAACATTGATATCTGATTGCAGGTGTTGCTCTTGCAGCACTGTAAGACAAGAGTTTTAGAATAGAGAAATGTAAGTGATAATTGAAGAGTGGTTCTCAGTAAGTAGCAGGAAACTGTATTTGTTCATGAATTATGGTCTTTAGGACTTCATGAACACATGGTATAATTTCTAACTTGAAATTAGTTTTATGTGTAGGAGTGTCAGAAAAGACATATACAAGTTGTGTTAATAAAGATGACCTGTAAATTAAATTGGTAATTTTGTTAACCATGTTCTTACCAGTTAACACCACGATTAAGATTACTGTCTTGTACAGGATATTGTTGACAATATGGGTGGTGTCTTGTATAACTTTATTGGTGTGTGTGTACAGTCATGGTCAAAATTCCTGCTGCCTCTCTTGTTCCTCCATGAACCCCAAGATTCAGACTCATGAATCCTAAGCATTTATGTACAGAATATTACATCAGTGTCTACTGCTTCGGGTTCACAAGTCCGAATCTCGGGGTTCATGGAGGAACAGGACTTTTGACTATGACTTAGTATAGATGGACACATGTATACATTTACGTGCAGTTTTCTATACTGGTTCGATGTCTTAGATATGTTGACTCAGTTCACATTACTTTAAATAGTTGTGCCATTTTCAGCATGAGATACATGACAACCTTACAATCCTCAGTCTTGTGAAACAGAGCACAATTTGCAGCTATTTTTCAGTCATTATTTTGGATAACAGGTCTTTAATTCAATAGCTTATTGTGAAGGATATGATATGATCAAAATCATACACGATCTGTAATATTCCATTATTGAAATTTAGAACTTTTATGACAATAGTATACTGTATTGTTTTATATGTACTGTATTTTGTGATCAAAGAATTGTTTAAATTCGTGTAACAATGATTATTGAACCATTATACAGTATACACAGTAATTTTATTTGTTCCTTGAGTGTGATACATTATTAAGTTATTCTAAATTTTTTTACCAAAGTCAGAAGATAACTAACAATATAAGTCCAGTACAGTATTAAAAATCTGTTAATTAGAGAAGTTTTGTCTTTAAGTTTGATCACATCATTTAGTAATGAGGGGCAGTAAAACAGTTTTACTGGTGGTTATATGTTTGTGGGCCAGCATATACAGGAGCCCCCACAGTGATCACCTGGGCCATCTATGGGTTGTTGTGACCAAAGTATCTCAACAGCCAGTCCACATGACAGTTGACACTTCATAGAGAATGAGGTTGGTTCTCCAGGATATTACTCTTGAGTAAATAATTTATCAAAGTAAATTTATTAAGGAAACAATAGGACTGCATTCCTGGACCTTGGCAAATCTTGCTTATCCAACAAAATATATACTGTGCAGTACAGTAAGTTCAAGAAATATAAGATTTAATCATTCATTAATTATTATCCTACACTACCGTATTTCAAACTACATCAGCAGTGTACTGTACTGCATGTCCTTAACGCCCACAGAAGCAGTCATAATGTGTTATCTCCATGATTCTTCAACTGGTCTTTTCTTTAGGGGTAAAATAAAGTTTTTCTTGACTGGCTTCTTACAATTTTCCTTATTTCTCCATATACTGTACTGTACACTGCTATATTTCCTTGACCAGCAACTCTGTTAGAACCCCTTGTACTCCACCCAAATTTTAGTGTAAGTCTGGAGCAGGTGTAGTACTGGTGGCCGGTAATAAAGTCACAGGAAAAAAGTCACAGAAAAAGTCACAATTTTGGCTAGGAAAAAAAGTCACAATTAATTTATGGTGGCCGGTAATAAAGGTTGGGTTGGGTTGGGTTGGGTACTTTATTATGGATTTTCCTTTGAGAGCTTTACTTTTGATCACAGGTTTTGCCTAGTGTGACAAAATCATCACTTTTCAGGTTAATTTGTAAATGAACAAATGTGAATTTTGTAAAGATTGCCAATTGATAATATTCTGAACACAAACAAATGTTGCTTTAGAGCTGAATATTATTAGAGAATGTTATCCTGACATAGATAGAGATCTTATATGGGGATTGACAAGTCTGCCTATAGCACTGTGTTTGTCATATACTCTTTGTTGATGAAGAGACCTGTACAGTACAGTCATATAAAAGAGTGGAACTAATTAAACACAATTAAAGCTTCATTATCCAGCAACTGTCAGACTGAAGTGATGGGTTTGAGGATATTTTGAGTATAAGATCATTTCCCTTACATGAATTAACTGGAATATTTTTTGTGCTCTATATTGGGGTTCTAAAGTACAGTACTGTATTGCTATAACTTTACAATGATAACATTTCTGAACAATTGTTAATGTTTACTATAAGTACTTTTATTGTGGAAATTTACCCCCCAAATTCTTTTGTTAATTTGTCATCAGTAAATGCTGCTCCAGCTATCAGTTTCTATACCACTATAATATGTAACTGATCTGTAATATTACTGCATTTTTTACCTTCGTGCGTACATTTAAATTGGGTGGTGTTAGTATGAATTGACCAATTTTGCAAACAACTGAAATTATGAAACAATTCAAATTTTACTGCCCAAAGGTGATAGACCAGACAAGGTTGTTTATGGTGGTGTGAAGTCTGGTGTACAGTACTGTACTGTGTCATGTTAAATTGGAGTACATTAATTTGAACAGCTTCACTTTGGCTAACTTTTTTCCAAAAGTTGTTTGTGTTCTGTTTTGAGTAAATAATATTTAGGCAGTAATCAAAATCTTTTATAATAATAGAGCCAAACTTAGTACTGTACTATAATGATGTACAGGTACTTATAATTTATGAGTAATAAAATGAAGTTTGTTTCTGTCCACAAACTCCAAGTCTTTTATCAAAATTAATGAGTTCAAATTTTAATAAAAGAAATTGTATGGATTTTGTTATTCAGTTGCTGGTAAGAAAATCCAGAATACTGTACAGGTACTAGTGTTCAAATAAATGAAGTGCCTTGTTCATGGAATTATTTGTTTGATTTTAACCATAACATATCACCACAAAAACAAAGTTGGCCTGAATACATAGGGAATAATGTGTGTCAGTGAAGAGAACAATGAGTGACGGTGAATCAGAGAAACAAACTAAGAGGAGAGTCGCAAAATGTATGGGTACTGTACCTAACCTCACAGATGGGAGGGTAGTGAAGCCTCCTTGTATTCCAGAAAAAGACTTACGTTTACAGTACAGTAGTATAGTGTATCTACATAGCCCCTTCTGAGCTCTTGGGCCTGCTGAACTTGACTCAGCAGCTGGATACAATACAGTAATAGGTTGACCCTGAATTATAGTAAGAGAGGACTTTTGCAGGAGTGGAACAATAAAGAATTCATATATTGTATAAAATAGTTTTTATTGTAGTGGACTTGACATAATCAACAAAGTAGTATTCATTTTAACATAATTCCCAGAGGTCAGAAACTCACGAGGCTCTGGACTATTAAATTTACTTTTCCTTAACTTCATTCCTTAAATACATGATTAATTAAATATAAAATGCTTGTTTTACTGAAAATTATTTAATCTAAATAAATTTCAACCAAAGTGTTTTGTCATCACACTAGGAAAGCAGTAACCCTACCAGTAATAATGTAGAAGCAGGTGACAGCCAGCAGGTAGAATTACAGTGTCTCCATATGACCATCACCACCCCTGGCTCCACTAACACCTACTGCAGCTCTCCTCATAAGGCTGTTATATATAGTGTACACCAAAACTTACTTCCTTCTGCCCCAAACAAGTGAATGTCTCGTAATTCTTCCCCATTTCTTTGGTCAACTTCACCGATTCTCTTCAAACTATCTGAATATAACTACTTCTTGTATTTAACAGTTTCATCAATATGTAGAATTTACCTAGAACTAAACATTGTTAATTGTGGACATATTGCAGTAGTTTTTAGTATGGTAGTGAAGGAAACACGCCTAAGTGATGGAACTTTATTCACGATGTTTAATAAAGTCTTGTACTAAAACATCAAGAATAAAGCTCCATCTGCTAGTTGTGCTTCCATCACTACCATACCTTACCAAGAACTGTTTTATGTGTAGTTGATGGAGCTTTGACATACCTTTATATAATGACAAAAAATAGCCAAAGTGTTTTAGAAATTAATTTATGTTGGCTATCTGTTTTGTATACAAGAAATAGTAATCAGATTTATACGTAAAGTCATGGAAAGGTCCCGTCAAACCTCCGTTACTTCCATGAACCTGTGAATCCGAGACGTGACACAGTATTGGGCCCGTCGATGGCACTCTGTGTGATGTCTCGGATTCACAGGTTCATGAGTCTTAAGAGTCATGGATGGGATGGAAGACTGACAGGACTTTTTTCATGACTACAGGTACAGGTATACACACAACCCAGCAGTTTTGTTCTACAGGGTATATACAGTGTCCTCTCTGTCCTGGCATTAACCGGTGACTCCCTGCTCTCGGGATAATGTTGTTCTGTTTGTTAAGTTAGGTAATGTAGTAGAAGGCTTAGTGTGATAATCAAGAAACACAAATACTACCACAAAAGGTATCAGCTAAGAGAATCATAACACAATAAATATAAAAATCAAATACTGTACTTTAGTTTACCTTGTCACCAACTGAAGTAATCCACGACACAGTTAACTGAAACTCTAATACTTCCTCTGTACCCAAGGCCAAAATATCATAAGATCACCATACAATAATATGTTAAAATGATGAGCTAATTCTACACCTATGATGACAACAACAAAGGCACTCTAAAGAAACTTGATTCCCTGATTATCACCAAAATCCATCAACTCAGCCTTGCCGGTCACTTCTAATGTTTTAAGGGCTTTAAGAAGAATGTCTCCATCCAAACCATGAAATTCTGAAAATACAAGAAAATACATCACAGGAAGCAAAGGAAAATATACAAGATTATTGCTTAAAGGAGCTCAACATTCTTAAAAGGCAAACACCATTTATTTCTTATTCATCCCTATGAATCCACTATTACATGAACAGAATGCAAGAATATTCAACCAATTTTGCCATATTCATTTACACACATAACCTAAAAAAGACAACTGTGCCTCTCATCTGTTACATTCAGTAGTTACTCAAAATATTCCCCTAATCTGTTTCGAGTCCTCCTTTTACCACAATATATCCCACTTTCATTCCTAAAGCATCATTTCCATTTGTTTTCTTAACATTCCCAATCTTCTAAAACAGCTTCTAATACATCTTCATCTCATAAGATATATAAACTTACAGTATGCACATCAACTTAATGCTCTAGCTATGTGAGAGTCGATACTATATACTTTGACTTTACAGTGTTGTGTGTACAGTATCCAGAAGAGAAAGTTTACCTTGGTCGGCAGACTCGTCACCCTGGTTGATCTCATACAGCGTACACACGTTGTTGATGCGGCTGGTAGACTGTGCCCAACTATAGATCTGCTGACCCCACTCACTTGGACTTCTCCACAGCAGATAACCTCTGACGGACGACAAAATTACATTCATATAACAATAAAGACTTTCATCTGTTTTACTAAATATGTTTTGATGGTAGTAGAGTGAGTCCTTGCTATCCAAGTATTCGTTATACCCTGTATGTTGATCCACAGTTACAAGCCCAACTGTTTGTAAAACGATACGTAAAAATTCCCTGAACTTATGAGGATTCCGCTGATGGAACCTGTTAGCTAAAAGCGTAAGAGTTTGAAATACCCGTCTGCCTCCCATTCTCTCAAAGCTCATCCTTCTCACACCACCACACATACACATTAACAGTCGCCCAAGTTTCCAAGCCTGTTTTGAAAGTGCTCCTATGAATTTTTATTTTTATTTTGTTGTGTCTTTGGTGACATTGGTGGATTTTTTTTGTACCCATGAGTTCCAAACCAAAGCAAGGTGGTGTGGTGCCGAAAAGGAAGTGTGGTAGCTATGGGACAGACATCAAATTATAATTGATCAATCATATGAAAAGTGGTGAGTTTGTGTCCATCATATCAAGCTGACAATACAGTTAATGTTGTTGTCCTGGTAAAGAGGAGATAACTTGAGCCATAGTTGGAACATAGAACTAAAAATAATCATCAATAACTTATGACTTGACTTCATTTATAAGACTAGTCAGTACAGTACCTACAATATCACACAAGTACATGATGACCAAACACATCTACACCTTTAAAGCTTCAATGTCGTTACAGTACGCAAAATAAGTCCCCCAAAATTACTTCAGAAAATTATTATACAGAAAGAGATTAAAATAAACTTATGTACACAAATTATACATGGAATTTTGTCACATTGTCATATATGATATTCTCACTTTGATATAACGATTGCACCATTTTGACACATTTTTTGGGGATAATTGTATTGTGACACATTATGATAACCCTGAAAATATGGTTGAAGCAATAAATATGAATACAGTACTGTAATGACAAAAGAAAAGCCTCAAAAATGCATGTATTTTTTGCTCTTATTTTGTTACAAGGACCCATGCATTACAGTACTGATGGCCTATAAGTCATAAAACACTGGTGACAACTACAGTATACAGTACCGTACAGAGAGCCTCACCTCCGTCTAGTCTTGTCCGTCCACTCGAGGTTCCCACGTTTAGCCAGCTCATCTAACACAACTTTTATACCATCTACTGGCAAGGCACGGCTGATAGCATTGTTTCTGAGGGCAAAACAACATTCACTACATTGACAAAGTTGTTAAGGATATTAGCTCTTAGGCAAAGTGTGGTTAATCAGCAGTACTGTATATTAACTAGTAGTAAATGTGCTTAAAACTAACAGTGAATTATGACATCAGGTGACAATAAGCAGCACAGCACCACAAGACAATCTATGAAAAAATATTCATAATTTCTAAAACTAAAGATGTGGCCTCCCAAAATAAAGCATTAAAAGGGACCTTGACTGGCAGTGAACTAAATGCCACTTACTTAAACACAGGTAGTGAGGATGCCTCTGTTACATCAATCTGACTGACACTGTTGCTCTTGCCCCAGCTCACGACCAGAGCACACCACGAGTCAAGCTGAGTCCGCCGCACATCTGCATTCGGCTGCAGACTGAAAGATTCTTCTCATGTAAATAAATATATGACATATTTGGTATTTTATTATCATGAGCCATAATTGTTCTCTACATTGTACCTATATATAACACTGCTCCCCTACTGAACATGTATGGGTAAAAACACTATAAATGGTTTGTTTTATTATGAGGAGTTTCATCTTTATCCTAATTATAGTTTAAAATCTCTAATACTGTAATGACCAAGTGCCATTAATCATCAGCTTTAGCTCTTTTTGAACAAGGAGAACATAAGTCTACCTAATATTGTATGAAGATTAATATACCACACAGTACAGGTATATTATATTTTCAACAAAACACACAGCACTCACTCATTAAACATGGAAATTGAGCGCAGTTACAGTAACAAGGAGCGAACACACATTATCTATGAGTTGATGCGTTTTATAATGGCTGGACTGGGGCTGTTCCTATAGCTATTAGGATGTGGGTTGGATGAAGTGATGAAGTCGAACAGGAATGACTGGGGAGGACGGTGTAGCACCTTTATCCCAAACTGAAAGATGATGCCACAATGATGATCAGAGAGTTGAGAGGGCCAGTGTACTGAGTGCATCATGATATGTGGTGTAAGAGAGAGAGCTAGAGAATGGTGGGATCACCTGAAGAATCTCCACCCCAGCTTATTTCACTTTTGGTAAAATAGCTGAGGAGGAGATTCTGCAGGTGATCTGAATAGTGTTGCTCGCCCTCTTCTCAACTTTCTCTTGGAGTCGTTGTTGTGTGTGTATGATGCCACAAAGTAGTCTGGGTTAAGCTGCAGGAACAAACAATGATCCCCACCAATAAGCTCAAAAATAAAATCTCTGTACAGTATTGATAATTAATAAACGATTGGCCAACAAGTCTTCACTGCAGTGTATTTGTTACTGCCTGAAGAAATACTGTGTATTAACTGAAGAATCTCCACCCCAGCTTAGGGCACCTGCACACGTGCAACTTTCGAGCGACTTTGTGGCCGCAAATTTTTGTGTTGCCACAAAATATTAATAGATAATATTCTACTATCCCAGCGGCCACATATGGTCTTCTGCCAGCAATGTCAACATGGACTTCAAAGAAGTGGCTTGTATTTTTTACAAATATTTAGCAATGGATAACAGCTTTGTTTCTCTGCACTAGGAGAATCTAGAGTCAGGCAAATTGTATTCAAGACTTGTGAGGCACTCTGGATGAATTTAAGCACTACCCTACTTCCCACTTTTATGCCTGAAAAATGAAGATGTCTGGATCAAGTTTGTAAAGGATTTTTATGCAGCTTTACAGTTTGCAAATTGCATTAATGCTCTTGATAGGAAGCAAACAGTACAGTACAGTACTAGAATAACAAGTCCAGACAATAGGGGTTTTAATTTATTTAATTATAAACACTTCTGAATGGTACACTCATGGCTCTAGCAGATAGTCTCTACTGGTTCACTGTTATGGAAGATGGGAAATCAAGCAATAGTGTGTTTAGGTATCTCATTAAGGATATTGAAGCAGTAGAGAATGTACAGAGGAGGGCTACCAAATTAGTACCACAGATCAAGAATTTATCTTATGACGAAAGACTAAGGAAATTACAGTTACCTACACTGGCGTACAGAAGATCTCGTGGGGACCAAGTGGAAACATACAAGATAGTGTGTGGCATATATGACCAGGCATGTACAGCAGGAATGTTCCAGATGAGAGAGGCTGACACTACCCGGGGGAACACAAAGATGATCTACAAAACAAGAGCGAGGCTAAATCTCAGAAGACACTCGTTCACGAGTAGGGTTGTCAACAACTGGAATAGTTTACCTGAGTGGGTAGTGAATGTGGAGACAGTAGAAAAGTTTGAAGCAAAATTAGATAAATACTGGAAAAATCAAGAACAAGTATATAATTATAGGGCACAAATATCCGCCACACGCAGCCACCGTCTGAGTAGAGAAGAGGCTATTGAGCTGGAGTCACAGGCGTGAGCCTCTTCCAGAAGATCATCTGTGAGTATCTGTGAGTATCAATACAATACTTAGTAAATATAGCTGTACTGTATGATCTAAGTTTGCCTTGGTGTCACGGAATTATGTGGATGGATATATGTATTATGTATTTCTTATATTTCTTACCGTAGAGTTCGATACCTTCACTCTGGTTACTTACAGGAGATTATGGTGTATCTACGTAGAAATTCACTCCACCACCCGACATTCCATGATTTATACTTGATAAATGATGATTTAATGAGTTACATTAATTTCCAACATCCATCTAAGTTATTGGGTATATTTTGTCATAACCAATCAGTCATTACCTTTAGTAATAATAAGATAGGATCACAGATACAGGCAGATATTGCACTTACATTTATATGGCAAGCTTCCATACAATGATTTACAATTTGCATGGATATATGAGTCACTCACATTCACGCTGTAATAAAATTAATCTTGTAAAGAGGGAATTTTCAACTTGGGGACACATTTGATTACTCTACTATGGGTATGACTTAACGGAGCCTTAACTCCTCAAGTGATACATTCACTGCCAGTCTGGATCGCTCGGTACAACCAGGCTCTCACATATGATTTTTCCAAGAGGAATAACAGACCTTGGGTTGGTACACACACACAGTCTGTTTTCACTGACAGTCCACAGCACGGTGTCGTGGCAAAGGACTCGTGTAGCATCCCGTTCCCTTAAAGCAGGGGAGGAGGAGGTCTTAACTAACCCATGGTCTAGGGTCTACTGGCTAAAATATGGTTTTTGGGGCGTGAGACACGATGGACAATACAACACTGTCTCAATCACCCCCCCATTGGAGTTGGGTTGTGCGGGTAGGCCCAATGCAACCCATGACACTTGGTATTTATAGTTAATCTTATACAATAATTTTCTAATGTCAGGTTATTGTGTATACTTTATTCATCTGTCACCTTCACTTCTTGTACAAATGTATAAAAAAAACTCAACTTTAAATCATTATCATCATTTTATGGCCATTTTACAACCTTATTTCATTTCAAATTATTCATAAAGGAAAACTAAGAAACTGACGTAAATAATATAAAAATGATAAGGTGAAACTCAAGTTTAGGTTAGGTTAGGTTAGGTTAGGTAAGGTTAGGTTAGGTTAGGTTAGGTTAGGTAAGGTTAGGTTAGGTTAGGTAAGGTTAGGTTAGGTTAGGTTAAGGTTAAGGTTAGGTTAGGTTAGGTTAGGTTACCTGGATCTCCTAGACTAAACGAATTTACCGTTAACCACAGTTGCTACACACGGTGAACCAATGTGGACTTTGTATGATGACATTACTGAATAAATAACCTCACTCACTGACAGTTGTTCCTCGCTGTTTCTTTCTCCTCCTGCCTCCACAGTTATACTCTCACAGCCTTAAATAGATCGATCACCTTAGGTTGTGTAAGTATTAAACACGTGATAACAGTAACTCACGTGAAGAAGGGAGGAAAACTGTACTGCCACGGCCACTCCATCCCGACCAGTGTTGTTTACTATAGTTGATACAGTAAGTCCGGGTTACACAAACAAATTATATTATCCTTCATACTTACTCTCTCAAAATACTTTGTTTTCTATTTTAATATATTATTATTTTACTATAAAATTTTTATATACTATGTTAGCGTAATAATACAGGCCCTTTTAATTTTTTATATCACTTCTCTCATCCTGTTCTACCGCCCTCATATTATTATAATTATCTTTCTTAAAGCTTCCTACATTTCCCAAATTAAAAAAAAATATGACAAATTATTGTTCTAAGAATTTACAGCCTCTTATTTAAGGATTTCTCAATATATTTTCTAAAGCGAAGTGGACTCCTTCACTCAGTGCCGAGGCTGAGATGATGATGTCTGGTCAAGGTTAATTCAATTTTTCAATTTCAATTGTTTATTCCTTGATAGAGGAAGCGGGATCCTAGTGCCGTCACTAGGTGCCCCTGTACAATGACACCAGAAGCATCTGGCAAGTGTGACAAGTATATACAGTATAAATGTTATAAAGGGGCTTACTAAAGCCAGTATGGGGAGGATCATCGTGTCTCCGTCAGGGGGTATCAGGGTTTATCGGGATTTTTTTTAGACTGAATTGGTCTTCCAAGTTAAAAAAAGTCTCATCATTGTCATGTTAGAGAAGTAATCCCTTTCAGACATTCCTCATAACTTGGGTCATAATCAGATTTCTGAGAGTGGGGACACTTGGTACCTCACCTCTTAACACTGCCCCAAATATTCCCGTTTTCTTCCAAGTGTCTGAGGCTCCTGAGGTGGTGGTGTAGGGTACGGGTTATTTGGTTCACACTCAGGATGGGATGGAGAAAGGAAACTCACAATGTGCTCTCTGTATACATATTATATTGGATGTACAATGCAGCTTGGTGGCTGGTGCTGGGAGGAGGCAGCGTGGTTACAAGCCTTTAGCTAGAAGAAGGGGCAGGTCACGGCCAGGTGTGGTCTTATATAGCAGGGGTAGGCGTGGCTTGATGGTAGACCTCAGCTTTGGGGGCGCTGGTTACCTGACCTTAACCACGAGGGATACGCTGGTAGATTCGCGGGGGTCGGCCAGTCAGCGACACACTGTCTGTCCCCAAACGCAGGAAGGTTAGTCGCATCTTCTCTTGTGAACACCGAGGAAAAGAAGCTGTTCAATGCCTCAGCTTTATCTTGGTCAGAATCTGCGTAACTACCATCTTCAAGCCTCAGGTCTGATACTCCTATTCGCGTTTTTAATTTCGACTTTGCATAGCGGTAAAACGCCTTTGGGTTTGACTTGACCTCGCTTGCAACCAGTCTCTGGAACTCCTTTTCAGCCCTTCTACACTCTATCTTTGCCTGGTTTCTGGCTCTTGCATACATCCTCCTGTCTTGCTCATCATTTGACCCAACCCACGTCTTGAATTACTGGGTTTTCTTCTTAACTTCGTCGACCGCCGCATGGTTCATGTGTAGGGATCCCCTCGTATTCCTAGAGGCACTGGGTTTGGTCTTGGGTATGTATTTATCGACCAAATGGGTCACTTTACTATTTATGATATTCAGCTTAGTGCCTGCGTTCTTGTACCTTAATAAGTCAGGCCAGTTGATACCGCTCATCTCTTCCCTCATCCTGTTGTAATTTCCCTTGTAATATTTGCACCTTGGCCTGGCCTTATCTTGAACTAGGTAACAGTTAAATCTGAATGACAACACTATATGGTGACTGGTGCCAACTGGGGCAAGGTGTTCCAGTTTGGCCACCATACCCTCCTCGTTTGTTATGATGAGGTCTAGTGGCTTGGGTGTTTGCTCCCCTCTGTAATGTGTCGGGTCTCTCACATGTTGGAACAGAAAATTATCTCTCAGAGTTTCTACAAAAAGAGTAGCAGAATTCACGTTTTTAGTATTATTGTTTATTGTTTTTTTTTATTATTATTCTCAAGACTAAGAATAGGGGCCCCGGATCTAATCCTTCACGTCTGCCTTGTTCGAGGGAGTGACAGTACTCACACCTAGAAAATATCACCCAGAGCGTCTGTTACTCCTACCAGTTCCTTCAGGACTTCAGGGAAGAATAACACCAGGACCCAAGGCTGTGAGTAAAGACCATCTTAGGTTATCTGAAATTTGCTTACCGCCTGAGGGAGTTGGACCACCAGAAAAAGTTCACATTCTTTTACTTTCATCCTCTTCACCACTGATCGGCTCGTTAGCTGCTTGGGCGATCGGTCACGTCTCTTTTACGCACTGTTGGCAAGTACTGGGCATGCACTGGCTCCTGAATGTACCTGAACCTTTCCAGTGTTGGTCAAGTCTGGTCTTGAATGAACTCACACGCGGTGCCGTCACAACACTTTCTGGTAGATTGTTCCAAGAGTTCACTCCGCCACTGAGAGCATGACGTCATCTGGTGCTTCCGTGTGTGTGTGTGTGTGTATGTGTGTGTGTGTGTGTGTGTGTGTGTGTGCCTCAACTCCTCATAGTGTGCCTCAACTACCACACCAGGTGATGGGAGTAACAAGACTCAGATCACCACCATAATGGTTCTTTAGGTCAGCCACTGAGTGTTTGTGCAGGAGGTCACAAAGAAGTGAATTATCTCATTCAGGGGCTCAGAGCCAAGACGCCAACAGCTCAGGAGAGTGAAACTAACATATCGTTTATTTATTGTATTAACAACAAAACATAGAGGAAACAATGAAAACGTGCACATAGAATTTCCACTCTGATCACAGGAAAATTTACGCCACTATCACAATGGAGGTTCCGCTCTGGGAATAAGCTCACAATAATAACGAAGAGTCACTTGGAGGTTCACGTGCTGTGGTGGGTGGCGCTGACGGGGTTACCTGGGTGACGTCGCCTCGCTTACACACTGCTGAGGCCTTAACCTGACATTCACTGGCGCTTAGTAGTGTTGACTGATATGATCCAGCGATGATTGGCCTGAATGAGTGTACTGTACTGTGGGTTGTGTAGTCCTCGCCTCACCCTGCACCTGCTGAGTCCCACACACACCCAGCTGACCTCGCCCCCTGGCTGGTGTAGTCTGAGGTACACTGATCACCAGGCTGGATCCTGCCCCTGACCCTTACATTAGGGTCCACGTATATACAGAAGGTAGGAAAGTGGCTGCCCTAAGCACATCTTCTGAATTCCCAGCAAGGTTTGACCCTTTACAGAGGCTAGGTATTTCCAGATGTGTGTTACTACGTACTTCAAGATGTAAATTGTTACCTTGATCAGCCATATATTTACATGAATATTAAAACACTGTAGGTGTGTTGAGTCTCCCAAACTTTATATAAACGTTCTCAGATGATAAACCTCGGCAGAGTCATCTAGTAGATTTTCAACAAAACTTCACTATTTATGCATCACACGTCGATGGAGTCTCTTAACTATCTTCCGTATTTAGTCTTTGGGTAAATCTGCGTGAACCACGTCTTAGGTCCAGTGGATTACGGTGGAGTCAATTGAACTCTTGTGGAATTAGATCCACTTAAAAAGAGGAACTTGTCTGAGGATCTGAAAACTGAACACACACTGAAGACGACACACAGCAGAACGCCCCCCCCCCCCCTACAGGCTCTTCTGGCATCACAAACCCACATTACAAACTGGGGCCTTCTGCTCCTCACTGTATGAAAGCCAGGCGGTACAGTAAACCCCCTGTTAGGACACACTTAACCACCATATCGGCTATACAGTATGTCCAGACATTCTCCCGAAGTCTGGGGAAGGATGTGCCATAACCCCTAAGTCACAGGAGTCATCTAGTGTATATGACTGGGACTGAGGGGCTCTTAAGTCACACGGGGTTAAGTCATACACACTGTCCCTCCTGCTGAAGTGGTGACGCGTGGGTCTATGTCATGGCTGGCGGGGTAGTGAGGTGTGGCGCTGTTGTCCCGGCCAGAGAGGCGCTGTAGTGACCTGTAAGGAAAATTTGCTTAGATTAACGTACGAGAAATGATGACACAGATTACTACTTAACTGTGAGGTGTATGTATGTATGTTAGTTTCACTCGTCACTACACATAGCACGACAAAGTACAGGTCTATCTACTTATCTATGACTATCTATGTCTACCTATCAGTATGTTGGTCTGTTTATCTAGGCATAAAGATCAGATACAACAATTTCAACGTAAACTCTAACCTAACCTAACCTTACTTGGTGTTTACATACATCACTACAACATTTCTGGATCTTGGGTCTTTATTTACAAATTTACAAATGTTTACAAAATAATACAAATATAAAAGACATAAACACTCCATTTCAACTTGTTCACTTAATTACATAACTTTATCATGATTTTTTTTACCAATTTTTGAATCGTCTCTTTAGTTCACATGTTGCTCTCGTTATGTTAGAGATAAAACTAAGTCAAACACCAGGACACTACATACTGAGGTTAGCGTTTATAAGCGTTAGTTTAGTTAAGCTTATATTGAATTATACACACACACACACACACACACAGACCACACAAACACACACACACACACACTCTGTTTCTCTGTTGTCTGCTACCTGGGGCGCCTCTCAAGTGATGTGTGAAGCTAAGTACGTACACACACACACACACACACAACAACACCCACCTGTACCGTAAGTTCACTAAACAGAACTCTCATGGTTGGTGCCCTCACACTGGCTGGGGGTCACAAGCAGGTGTCTGGCGGCGTCACACTCCAACTTGTGGAGGTACAAGTCCTGGGGGCACTTCTGGGGCACTGAGGGACTTAGATGACTGACTGGGGAAGTGAGGGAGGGAGAGGCCCCACGACCCATCGAAGTAAACGACATGAGAGGGTCTCTTGGAGCCACGGGGTGTTGGAAGGAAGTTGGTCTTGGCTGGTCACAGTTCAACTTCTGCAGGTACAAGTCCTGAGGGCAGTGTTGTGGCCCTGGGGGACTTCGGCAGATAGTGGGATGTTGGAATGAGGTTCGTCCAATGGAAAGGGTGATAGTAGGATCTGAGGAAGTAGCAGCAGTAGTAGTAGGAGGAGGAGGAAGATGGGGGAGATGGAAGCTGGTAGTGGTGTTGGGGATGCCACCGCCGACGACACTTCTGACGGAGGGGTCTTGTAAGAGTGCATCTGTCTCCCTGGTCACTAACACACCCTGAAATAGACGAGGAGAATGTTGTAAGAGCAGGCAGGCAGGCAGGCAGACGTGTAGCGTGAGGTAATACAGTCAGCTTCAACTCGTCCTAACACACACACTTACGTTACTGAGGAGGGAGCCAGGGTTGATGTAGAAGGAGCCGTCTGGACTATTTCTGTAGTCCCTCATCACTTCCTTCTCCACCTCCGCTGCCTTCACATCTGGGGACAGCGAGAGTACGAGCATGTTAGAAAACTTGAGTGAAAATTCCATATACCTGATCCTCGATATAACTGACTCTCCTATAAAGTTCGTTAGATAGAGGTTTCACTGTATCTCCACTAACATTACACAACTACATTGACTGATAAAGTAGTGAAGTTTTAATAACGTAAAAAACCTTTATCGTTCACACTACAGATATATAGGTGAATCAGTAGCTCTATACATGACTGATTTACCAACTGATTCACCAATTATTTCTGTGATTGGCTGCTCTTACTACTCAAATCCATTTAATATGGCTTTTGTTAATGATAATGTTCACTAAACTAACTTAATTTAGCTGCTAGAGTTTGTTTGGGAATCTACTGTTGTATTTACTGAGATTGTGTGTTGCTTAGCCCTGTCTTCCCTTACTAACTCAGAATGTGCTCTGTCTGTCTGGGTCTGTGTGTTTCTTTCTGTTTGTCTGTCTGTTTCTGTGTTTATTTTCCCGTCTGTCTGTCCCTCTGTCTGTCTGTTTCTGTCTGTGTGTCGTGTGCTCACCTTTCACCAGGATAATATCAGGTCCTGGCTGCTGCTGGTGGAGAGGGTCGCGGCCGTCACCCTTGTTCTCATCGTACACGATCTTGGTGTGAGTGTGACGACCCCTGGCGGCGCACCTGGCACGCACGATCACCACCACCACGGCCGAGCACACCAACAGGGAAGCCACCACGCCCACCACCACGCCCACGATCGGCGATAGGAGCACGAGCTGGACTGATCCTGAAGACCCGGGTGTGGTGGCGGACATCCTCTTCTCGGCCACGTCTATGGGAGTGAGGTGGACCAGGACAGTAGGCTTGGCGTCCCCCTGAGCATTGGACGCCACAACGGCCAGGTGGTACTCTGTCCCAGGAGCCAGCCCTGTGACTGTGAAGTGTGGCGCTGACTGGTGTCTCAGGGCAGCCAAGATCTTGCCCAAGGGAGGGGAGGTCCCAGAGGAAGACGGGCCCTGAGGGACAGCCTCTCGGACCTCCAGGGTAAAGGTCTGGGAGAGGCCGCCCCCCCACCCCTCGTGACACGCCACCACCACCTCCCCCGCTCGGCTCGTGTTGTGCCACGCGCTGCAGTTGTGTACAGCTTCCGGCACACCTGTTAGGAACACACCTTGTTATACACCTGTTGAGCACGCGCGCGCGCGCGTGTGTGTGTGTGTGTGTGTGTGTGTGTGTGGTAGTGTGGTAGTGTGTGTGTGTGTGTGTGTGTGTTAATGTGTGTGTGTGTGTGTGTGTGTGTGTGTGTGTGTGTGTTAATGTGTGTGGCAGTGTGTGTGTGTGTGTGTGGCAGTGTGTGTGTGTGTGTGTGTGTTAATGTGTGTGTGTGTGTGTGTGTGTGTGTGTGTGTTAATGTGTGTGGCAGTGTGTGTGTGTGTGTGTGGCAGTGTGTGTGTGTGTGTGTGTGGGGCAGTGTGTGTGTGTGTGTGTGTTAATGTGTGTGGTAGTGTGTGTGTGTTAATGTGTGTGGTAGTGTGTGTGTGTGTGTGTGTGTGTGTGTGAGGTAGTGTGTGTGTGTGTGTGTGTTAGTGTGTGTGTTAGTGTGCGTGTGTGTGTGTGTGTTTAACCAGGTGCTGTTGTTCAGGGTACATAATAAGCACCTGCCACACACCTGCCGTAACCTCCCCTCCTTCACGGCCGCCTGTGTAAAGTATGGCTAAAACCAATTGTTCTCAGAGTTAAACCATCAACAGTTAAACCAGAGTCATCGAAGAGTTAAACCTGAGTCATCAAAGTTAAACCAGTCATCAAAAAGGCAGCCTGAGGGAGGGAGGGAGGGAGGGAGTGTGAGGAAGAGAGGGAGTGAGTGAGGGAGGGAATGAGGGAGGGAAGGAGGAAGGGGTGAGGGAAGGTACAGTCACCCAATATAGTCCTGTCGCGAACCATGAACACCGAGATTCAGACTCGTGAACCCGAAGCAGTAGACACTGATACATTATTCTGTCCATAAATGTTTCGGATTCAAGAGTCTGAATCTCGGGGTTCATGGTTCGCGACAGGACTATATTGGGTGACTGTACGGTACACCCCTCACCTGTACGGTACACCCCTCACCTGTACGGTACACCCCTCACCTGCTGGTACAATATGGTACACACACGGTAGCTCCTGAGTATCCACATCGTTCACGCCCCAACACAATAGAGACCCAAAGTCGTGGTGGGTCTGGGGCGTGTAGGCCACCATACTGCGGCTGCGGGAGGAGTGGATGCGGTCCTGCGGTATCTGGACATACTCGCTCGAGGTATTGAAGGCCCAGCGGAACTCAGTGGCCTCCGGGTGAGCTTCTACACGACAGGTCACGTTGATGGGTTGCTGTCGTCCTCCCCCGTAGACCCATTTCTGCCCGCCGGCGCACACAGGGGCGTCTGGGGAGAGAGTGTTCGTGTTAGGAAGGGCGCTATAGATCCGGCTCTCAGTTTATCAGGGTTATAGAGTCGGGTTTATCAGGGTTATAGAGCCGGGTTTATCAGGGTTATACAGCTGGATTTATTAGGGTTATAGAGTCGGGTTTATCAGGGTTATAGAGCCGGGTTTATCAGGGTTACAGTGCCGGGTTTATCACAGCTTGTGTATTATATAAACTACATTTTTTGTCCTTAAAGGTTTAAGCCATTGACCGCAAAAAGGGTTAATATATAATCCTCAAAGGCTTAAAACGTTCACAAAAAAGGTTAAAACATCGCCCTTAAAAAAACAGCGAAGGTTCTACCATTAAAACTCGCTCCTGTGATGACCTCTCGACCCGACACTACATGGAGGCCACGAAAAACTCAAAAGAAAATACGATCGCTGTTATGCCAGGCCGAGGGGTGAACTAACATTATAACACCCGAATATTATAAACATTAGCCATTCTGTCATATTATGGGATAAATTAAGTTTGTGTTTACCTTTATTTTAAATATTCTTTTGTTCTAAGTGGATTTGTTGTGTTGCGGATGTATGAGTTGAATAAAGCTTTGATTACTGAAGGTGTTTGATCTGAATCGACACATTCTATGATTAGGGGACATATAATTTCAAATGATGGCTTGTTATTGGACAAAAGCAGTATTGTGGTGATTATACTTTATGTTAACTATTGGGATATAATAATTTAACCCTTTGAGTATGATTTAACCCAGTGAGTTTGATGATTTAACCCCTTGAGTATGCCTCTTGAGTATGATGATTTAACCCATTGAGTATGAAGATTTAACCTCTTGAATATGATGATTTAACCCCTTGAGTATGATGATTTAACCCCTTGAGTATGATGGTTTAACCCCTTGAGTATGATAATTTAACCCCTTGAGTATGATGATTTAACCCCTTGAGTATGATGATTTATCCCCTTGAGTATGATAATTTAACCCCTTGAGTATGATGATTTAACCCCATAAGAGAAAAATATCATTGTATTTTAAGTCACAAATCTTGCCTTAGCTGACATATTTTAGCTCATGATCAAGCTAATACGAACACTATGGTCCACGATTCGACTGTAGGGTAATTAATGGTCGTAATGACGCTTGAAAGAGATGTAAATGACGTTTCAATGCTAATTACTCGCCAACTATGGGTTTCCGAGGCGACATTTTGGTTGCTTGTTGTGTCATTCTGGGAGTAATTACGTAGTTAAGGACACGTGGTAGTTCGTAGACATGCAGTGTGATGGGTTATTCGTATATTTGTTTGATTTGTTGTATATTCGTGTATTGTGTCGTCTTTTCGTTACCTCTCAAACCAACAATACTCACATTTTACATTGAGTTGGATGGCATTAGAACTGTCGGAGCCCTGCATGTTGACGGCCCGGCAGGTGTACAGCCCAGAGGAGCCCCGGCCCACCTTCTGCAGTACGAGGCTCTGGTTGCTCTGAATCACCCCTGCTGTGAAGTTCTGCTGTAGCTCTATCCCCTGTGTGTGTGTAGAGAGAGCTGTTACTTACATGATGAATTCGTGTGTGTGTGTGTGTGTAAAAAAAACATAACTCAACATTATAACAACACACATACAACTTAACCTAACTTAACCCAAATCTTTAATAATTACCTCCATCAGTTCTCACACACTATTACTAAGCCAATGAGAAACATTTACTGAATCTACGTGAGGGGTGAGAGGTGAGGGGTGAGGAGGAAACAAGGGAATGAACAAGGAAACGAGAAGGGTGGAAGAGAAGATAGGATGCATAAATAGGTAGGGGAGAATAAGGTTGAGTGGAGAAATAAGAGAAGAAAAAGATAAGAGAGAAACAGAGAAAGTTTGAGAAATTTACATGTGTTAATTGTGAGGAGAGAGAGAGAGAGAGAGAGAGAGAGAGAGAGTCTTTGTTTACATCAGGCAGGATTCCGACACTCACAAGGAGGGAAGAGGTTAGGTTAGGTTAGGTTTTTATACATTAAATAAGGATAAATCCTAAATGCGTGATTCCTTCTTTCCTCAGTAACAAAAGTCCAGGTAAGTAACAAAGGAATAAGTAAGTAACATTATCACGAGTAACATCAGTACAGATAAGTAACATCAATACAGGTGACAAGAGCACAGGTAAGTAACAAAGGAACAGCGCTACCTACGTTGAGGAACCACTGGACACGGAACACACTGGGGTTGGCGTGGATCTTACACTCGAAGTATACGTCGTCACCCTCCTTGATGTTGGTCATGGCGAGGCTCTGACCCGCCCTCAGCTGCAGCTTGGGAGCGTCTGTGTGTGAGAGGTCATTGGAGGTGTTAGGTGGGTGGGTAATTCAGGCTACCAGGGCCCCCACACACTTTAGGAGACCACCCAGGGCCCCCACACACTTTAGGAGACCACCCAGGGCCCCCACACACTTTAGGAGACCACCCAGGGCCCCCACACACTTTAGGAGAACACCCAGGGCCCCCACACACTTTAGGAGACCACCCAGGGCCCCCACACACTTTAGGAGACCACCCAGGGCCCCCACACACTTTAGGAGACCACCCAGGGCCCCCACACACTTTAGGAGACCACCCAGGGCCCCCACACACTTTAGGAGACCACCCAGGGCCCCCACACACTTTAGGACATCACCCAGGGCCCCCACACACTTTAGGAGACCACCCAGGGCCCCCACACACTTTAGGAGACCACCCAGGGCCCCCACACACTTTAGGAGACCACCCAGGGCCCCCACACACTTTAGGAGACCACCCAGGGCCCCCACACACTTTAGGAGACCACCCAGGGCCCCCACACACTTTAGGAGATCACCCAGGGCCCCCACACACTTTAGGAGACCACCCAGGGCCCCCACACACTTTAGGAGACCACCCAGGGCCCCCACACACTTTAGGAGACCACCCAGGGCCCCCACACACTTTAGGAGACCACCCAGGGCCCCCACACACTTTAGGAGACCACCCAGGGCCCCCACACACTTTAGGACATCACCCAGGGCCCCCTACACAATTCAGGAAGATCTGAATTTATCTAAAAGTCTGTGTCAATAAACTGGCTCTCAGGTTATGATTTAAAGTGATATTTTCTCTATGATGTGATTCTTATAGTCTTAGTTTCTGTATTAGTACGAGGTGACATTATGTATTTCTTTGTTGTTGTTGGTTATGACTTGTGTTTAAGAGTGTAGTGCTGAGGCAAATCTGAGGGACGGCATGCTCCAACACCTGACCGAACACAGTCTCATCACAACACGGGTTAATGATGAGAAAATCCTGCCTGATAAACTTACTCACGTTCCTTGTCACGGTAACAGCCTGAGTGGACTAACGCTGACCAGTGGATGTGTTGTACAGTCCCCTTCACTAGTGCGTTTACAGGAGCTCGTCTTATAAATATTCCACAAATCATTATCTTTATATTTAATAATGTTTTAATTTGATTCCATAGTGTGTTTATTTTGGGGAGTTTCCTTCTGAGGATGTAAACAAACACAGCGCTGCCACACCTCACAAAACCTGACGAGTCCCTGTAAACGCACTAGTGAAAGGGACTGTACCTGTATTTATCCAAGGTGTTTGACAAAGTCCCATATGCACGACGAGCCTCTAAGATCCAGTCACACGGCATCACAGGCAAGAAGTTCACGTGGATTAACAACTGGCTCCAAGACAGACAACAACGAGTGGTAATACATGAAGTACATTCTGAATGGTAAATGGTTCTCAGTGGAGTACCTCAAGGCTCTATCCCTGGACCCACCTTTTTTGTGATCTACATAAACGACATTGATGAAAATATATCAAACCACATAATGAAGTTTGTGGACGAAATAAAGATGTATAAGAAGGAAGCAAGTCAAGACGATGCAGCAATAATGGAAAAAGACCTGAATGAGCTGTTCAAATGGTCTCCAAACTGGGAAAATGCAAGACCTAACACGTAGGATATAACAACACTAATCACACACACACACACAGGTAAAAATTAATAAAGGTAAGGTGCGCCAGGTGTTAAGAAGGTCGTAGAGGAACAGGTAAACGACACCTTCACAGCCTCACGTTTAATCCTTAATGGAATTTAATCACGAACATTGAAACCGAGTCTTTAGCATCTTATTATGAGGGCCATTAACACTGATGAGAGAGAGAGAGAGAGAGAGAGAGAGAGAGAGAGAGAGAGAGATAAAAGCACATCAACTTACAGTAAACCATCAGCTTGCGGGAATCCTCCAGGGCTGCGGCAGGTAGTTTGGAGTTGTCAGCCCGGCAGGAGAGGACGGCCCCGTGGTGTAACCTGTTGGGGACTAGGTGAAGTGTCGATCTACTGACGTTTCCCTCCTGCAGCACCTGAAACACAAACACACATACATACAAACACAGAGACACATACAAACACACATACATACAAACACACAGACACATACAAACACACAGACACATACAAACACACATACATACAAACACACAGACACATACAAACACACATACAAACACACTGACCATCACCACGACCTCATCTGCAAATTTGGTAAGAAGCTTCTACACCATCCCCGACACCGGCTCCTACTACCACCTGAGATCCCTTGTCCGAGAATTGCTGTTCGACACCACAACCGCATCCAGCCCATACGTGCACGAACTGATCGCTATAAGAACAGCCCAGTCCCAACCATTGTAAAAATTATCAATAACTTGTAATACTGTAACACTGTCACTATGTTGAAATGAACTGTAGTTTGAGCTTTTCCCCATCTAAGTTATTATATGTCTTATTTGTGTCACTTATGTTACTTGTATATTATTTGTAATTCGTAACCCATTCCCCAAATATGTTACTGTATATTTTCAACCTTCTGGCTGCCAAGCTCCTTCAATAAACCGTTAATTATTATTATTATTATTACACACAGACACATACAAACACACAGACACATACAAACACACAGACACATACTCACATGGACACATACAGACAAACACAGACACATACTGTAATGATAATTTATCAGACCACAGCTTACAGCCCAGAGAAGAACAACACAAACAACATTATGTAGAAGAGCCGTGTACACCCACGTAAGTTGACCCACCTTTCGTAATTGAAGTGAGA
>CAUDMG010001315.1:955000-997500 GCA_958450375.1 Homarus gammarus
GTAAATAAACAAATGGCGTTGGAAGGGTGAGGAAGGAGGGAGGGAAGGTCGTTGTAGTGTTCTCGTTGTGTGAATAAAAAGACATAACTCCGGGTCATGTTATACACCTCTGACACGGAGTTAGGTTAGGTTAGGAGGTGAACACTCGTTAAACTTGACCTTGTTAAGGAGTCACAAGTTGTTCATGTGTGAGGTGACCAACACGAGGTCAGGCAGGAAAACATTTGCTCTGGGTTAAAACAATCCCTGAGGTGTGTGTTATTCAGGTGATGCTGCGTCTGGCACAAGCAGGTTCGACGGTACTGTATTTATCAAGCGCCTGAAGATTAGCACCCCTCTGTGTGTGTGTGTTGTGTGTGTACCCAGTCAAAAGTCAAATTTACCTGAGTTGGCAATTATAATGTAAGTACCTCATCTGTTAATTAGTGCTAAGTGCAGGTATAATTAAGTGCAGGTATAATAAAGTGAAGGTATAATTATGTGAAAGTATAATTAGTGCTAAGTGAAGGTATAATTAGTGCTAAGTGAAGGTATAATTAGTGCTAAGTGAAGGTATAATTAGTGCTATGTGAAGATATTTTTTCCTAAACGTAACTTTTACGTCAAGATTTTTTTCTTAAAGCTGTGACCTAACCCAACCTAGGGGGGAGGGGTCGCACTCTTCGTCAAGGATACATTAAAATGTTGTATTAATAATTCAATAAAGGGTGAAATTGGAACCGAGTCTGTATGGGTAGAAATCACGGAAGGAAGAGAAAACTAATTATGGGAGTGATTTACAGGCCCCAAAGTCTGGGCAAAGAAGCAGCTCAGCCCATATGACAGGAAATGAGTAGGGCAGCAAAATATAACAACCTGTGCATTATGGGGGATTTCAACTTCAGAAATATTGACTGGGACAACATTATAGGTGTTGTAGGTGTTGGTGGGTGAGTGAGTAAATAATGTGAGGTAATTTTGAGGTAATTAGGTAATTATGAGGCCAAATATTATCACCTCATAAAAAAAAGGATGAGGTTACCTGGTCTTTGGTATCTGTCATCAGGAGGCCGTCGAGGTACCAGGAGAGGTCGGCTGGAGGTCGCGATCCGCCGGCCTCACACACCAAGGAATACCTCTCGCCCTCACTCAAGGCTGCGTTCCTCCCGAGGATTTTGACTTCGACGGGAGGAACTGCGGAGGTAATGGAGAGAATTAGAGAGAGAGAGAGAGAGAGAGAGAGAGAGGTGCTAAGACGACCTGTAGATTCTCTGTTACAGGTACAGGTAAAAGAGAACTAATTAACCCAGGTGTACAAGTGACAAGGTATCGCACACAACAGGTCCAGGTCACACACACACATGTACTCACAGAACAGGTCTAGGTCACACACACAGGTACTCACAGAACAGGTCCAGGTCACACACACACAGGTACACACAGAACAGGTCCAGGTCACACACACACACACACACACAGGTACTCACAAAACAGGTCCAGGTCACACACACAGGTACTCACAGAACAGGTCCAGGTCACACACACACACACACAGGTACTCACAAAACAGGTCCAGGTCACACACACACAGGTACACACAGAACAGGTCCAGGTCACACACACACAGGTACACACAGAACAGGTCCAGGTCACACACACACACACACACAGGTACTCACAGAACAGGTCCAGGTCACACACACACAGGTACTCACAGAACAGATCCAGGTCACACACACACACACACACACAGGTACTCACAGAACAGGTCCAGGTCACACACACACACACACAGGTACTCACAGAACAGGTCCAGGTCACACACACACACAGGTACACACAGAACAGGTCCAGGTCACACACACACAGGTAATTACAGAAGAGGTACAGGTCACACACACACAGGTACACACAGAACAGGTCCAGGTCACACACAGACACAGGTACTCACAGAACAGGTCCAGGTCACACACACAGGTACTCACAGAACAGGTCCAGGTCACACACACACACACACACAGGTACTCACAGAACAGGTCCAGGTCACACACACACAGGTACTCACAGAACAGGTCCAGGTCACACACACACACACACACACAGGTACTCACAAAACAGGTCCAGGTCACACACACACAGGTACACACAGAACAGGTCCAGGTCACACACACACAGGTACTCACAGAACAGGTCCAGGTCACACACACACAGGTACACACAGAACAGGTCCAGGTCACACACACACAGGTACTCACAGAACAGGTCCAGGTCACACACACAGGTACTCACAGAACAGGTCCAGGTCACACACACACACACAGGTACTCACAGAACAGGTCCAGGTCACACACACACACAGGTACACACAGAACAGGTCCAGGTCACACACACACAGGTAATTACAGAAGAGGTACAGGTCACACACACACAGGTACACACAGAACAGGTCCAGGTCACACACACACACAGTTACTCACAGAACAGGTCCAGGTCACACACACACAGGTACACACAGAACAAGTCCAGGTCACACACACACAGGTACTCACAGAACAGGTCCAGGTCACACACACACACACACACACAGGTACTCACAAAACAGGTCCAGGTCACACACACACAGGTACACACAGAACAGGTCCAGGTCACACACACACTAGGTACTCACAGAACAGGTCCAGGTCACACACACACACAGGTACACACAGAACAGGTCCAGGTCACACACAGAACAGGTCCAGGTCACACACACACAGGTACTCACAGAACAGGTCCAGGTCACACACACAGGTACTCACAGAACAGGTCCAGGTCACACACCCACACACAGGTACTCACAGAACAGGTCCAGGTCACACACACACAGGTACTCACAGAACAGGTCCAGGTCACACACACACAGGTACTCACAGAACAGATCCAGGTCACACACACACACACAGACACAGGTACTCACAGAACAGGTCCAGGTCACACATACACACACACACACACACAGGTACTCACAGAACAGGTCCAGGTCACACACACACACAGGTACACACAGAACAGGTCCAGGTCACACACACACAGGTACTCACAGAACAGGTCCAGGTCACACACACACACACACAGGTACGCACAGAACAGGTCCAGGTCACACACACACAGGTACTCACAGAACAGGTCCAGGTCACACACACACACACACAGGTACTCACAGAACAGGTCCAGGTCACACACACACACACACACACAGGTACTCAGAGAACAGGTCCAGGTCACACAGACACAGGTACTCACAGAACAGGTCCAGGTCACACACACAGGTACGCACAGAACAGGTCCAGGTCACACACACACAGGTACTCACAGAACAGGTCCAGGTCACACACACACTGGTACTCACAGAACAGGTCCAGGGTGACTGTAGCAGCAAGAGGCATCGTCAGGTTAGAGTTATCAGCCTGGCAGGTAAGAACGCGGTACAGGTGTTGACGATTAAGTTTAGGTAAGGTCAAGATATTACGCGTGACCTGACCTGTGACCTCCTCTACTACGTCGTCTAGCAGTGACCCCTCGTGCCACCAGGTGACCCAAGGGCGTGGTGATCCTGTAAGGGAAGAACGAGGTTTGGTTAAGTTAGAGGGAACAATGTGTATTTGCCCGAAACAAGGCTAATAGAGTACTTGGGTTCATACGGAGGAGTCTTAGTTACAAGACTAGCGAGGTCATCCTAAAACTGAGGTCATCCTAAAACTGAGGTCATTCTAAAACTATATCTTGTGCTTGTCTGACCCCACTCGTATTACGCAGTTCAGTTCTGGTCACCGTATTACAGAATGGGTATAGAATCCTTGGAAAGAATTCAGAGGAGAATGACAAGACTAATAAGAACATAAGAAAATAAGGAGTCTGCAATAGGCTGGTTGGCCTGTGCATGGCAGCTCCTGTTGAGAGTTACTACCACTCTCTATCATCCATGAATCTATCTAGCCTCCTTTTGAAACTTTCCAGAGTTCCAGCACTTACTACAAAGTTGCTAAGCTTGTTCCACTCGTCCACCACCCTATTTGTGAACCAGTTCCTTCCTATCTCCCTCCTAAACCTAAACTTATCCAACTTGAATCCGTTGCTCCGAGTCCTATCCTGCTCGGATATTATAAGAACTTTATCTATATCCCCTTTATTGATTCCTTTCACCCACTTAAATACTTCTATCATATCTCCCCGCACTCTTCGTCTTTCTAGGGAATGCAAGTTAAGTTTCTTTAACCTATCCTGATATGGAAGGTTTCTAAGTCCCGGAATCATTTTTGTCATTCTTCGCTGCACCGACTCTAGTGAATTTATATCCATTCTATAATAGGGGCACCAGAACTGAACCGCATAATCGAGGTGCGGCCTGACTAGCGCAAGATATAGTTGCAATAAGACCTCTGCACTCTTATTACTTACACTTCTAGATATAAAACCCAATACTCTGTTTGCGTTATTTCGAACATTAATGCACTGTTTTCTAGGCGTTAGGTCCGGGCTTACAGTACCCCTAGGTCTCTTTCACAAGTCGACTTCTCTAGGTTGATGTTGTTAAGGCTGTATACATTGTCAGTATTTGTTCTTCCAATATTAAGTACGCTGCACTTGCTGGTGTTGAATTTCATTTGCCATTTTTCAGACCACACCCTGCAGTTTATTTAGATCCTCCTGTAATGCATTTGCATCCTGCCCTGAATTAATCTGCCGCCCTATTTTGGTTAAAGCGTCTTAATTTGCACTCCCTCGAGAGACGTAGAGTGAGGGGCGACATGATAGAGGTGTATAAATGGAAGTCAGGACTAAACAAAGGTGATATAACAAAGGTACTCAAACTATCCAACCAGGAGCGAACTCGTAACAATGGTTTTAAATTAGACAAATTTAGATTTAGGCGCGAGATAGGTAAACACTGGTTTGGAAATAGAGTAGTGGACGAGTGGAACAAGTTACCAAACATCATCATTAACTCTAACACGCTGGATAGCTTCAAACACAGGTTGGGTGGATATATGAGCAATAGGGGTTGGGTGTAAACGGGACTGTCCAGTATGGGCCAATAGTTACTGTTTCCTCCAGTCTTATGTTCTTATGATGGAAGTTTATTGAATAGGCAAATGAATGTCTTTAGAGATTAATATTTTAAAACCCTGACTAGCTCATTAATTATCCAACCAAACAACCAACCAAACAACCAACCAAACAACCACACCAAGCTGCCACAAAACTTAACACAGAAGAAAGTTTCCAATTCACTCAATAACGTCCCAACGTGTGAGTGTGTGTGTGTAACCTTTAATTCAGTGTTACATTAATCTTAGTATTTAACCTTTATATACCAGACAGAGAGACAGACAGGTAGATAGATAGAAGACAGATAGACGGAAAGACAAGCAGACAGATGGATACATATAGAAACTGACAGACATAGACGATCTAACAGACAGACAGACAGAAAACCACTAAGAAAACGAGAATGGACAGACATACATATAGTACAGCAAAAGATTAAGAATGACAAAAATAAATTCATTATTTACGCTATCATCAATCTGACGTCATCATTAACCTGAAAACGGGGTCAAAATAATAATCGAATAATAAACTTATTAATTTGACGATAACTTCAATCAGGTTAAACTTAATTAATATTTCAACTACGGTATATTTGACTTAATGTTACGTAGTGGTGATCTCTTCTATGTAACCCGGATTTATGTGGTATAATTTCTCTTTTACGTAAACCGGAATTAACAAACAACTCTGCCACCATCACCTGAAGATTAGACCCCCCCCCTCACTTTATTTCACCTAATGATCAAACACCTTCACGTCACCTGGGGGTTAGGTTAGGTTCATGTGAGAGAGAGAGAGAGAGAATACTGCGTTGTATATTGTCGCTACCCTGACCTTGGGAGGAGGAGGAGGTAGAGGAAGAGGAGGAGGATTTGTCACCAACATGGCCACACACAAACACACCTCACCAACCAACATGGCCACACCAACCAACATGTCCACCAACCAACATGCCCACACAACAACATGCCCACACACCAACATGGCCAGACAACCTAATACATAATGCAGTTCATCTTCCCTGTTGACTCGACAAAACTCACAATAAACAGTAATATTCGTGTCTAGACCTGATGATAATAAATGCCTTAAAGGTGTGGTCTCTTATATGAGGTTTCTAGTGGTTTCTGTAGGTTATGGAAGGTTTCTGTAGGTTATGGAAGGTTTCTAAAGGTTATGAAAGCTTTCTAAAGGTTATGGAAGGTTTCTAAAGGTTATGGAAGGTTTCTAAAGGTTATGAAAGGTTTCTAAAGGTTATGGAAGGTTTCTAAAGGTTTCTATAGCTAATGTAAGGTTTCTAAAGATGCACACATAGACGGACGTATGGACGGGAGAGACACATGGACGGACGAATGGACGGGAGAGACACATGGACGGGCGTATGGAAGGGAGAGACACATGGACGGACGTATGGACGGGAGAGACACATGGACGGATGTATGGACGGGAGAGACACATGGACGGACGTATGGACGGGAGAGACACATGGACGGGCGTATGGACGGGAGAGACACATGGACGGGCGTATGGAAGGGAGAGACACATGGACGGACGTATGGACGGGAGAGACACATGGACCGGCGTATGGACGGGAGAGACACATGGACGGGCGTATGGACGGGAGAGACACATGGACGGGAGACACATGGAAGGGCGTATGGACAGGAGAGACACATGGACGGGCGTATGGAAGGGAGAGACACATGGACGGACGTATGGACGGGAGAGACACATGGACGGACGTATGGAAGGGAGAGACACATGGGCGGGCGTATGGAAGGGAGAGACACATGGGCAGGGTGAAAGCATGTTTGCCTAAGTGATCCCTCCCAGGGTGGCCGGTGGGTAAAAGTGAGAACGAACAACAACACAACAACTCCTGGGTAATCAAATAAGCTCTCTCTCTCCCTCCCTCCCCCTTTGTCATTCCTCTTTCTCATTCTCTCTAATTCCCCCCCCCCTCTCTCTCTCTCTCTCTCTCTCTCAGCTTAAAACGCTCAGCATGTAAACTTTGTGTATGAACCTCTGTCCTGTGTGGCAGTGAACAGTGATATATACCTCAGTGAAGACCTGACTCAGAATACACAAATTGTTTACCAAGCTTTGCCAATAAAGTTGTTGAACTAAAACTAAAAATTATTCTCTCCCCTTCTCTCACTCTCTCTACTTATTCTCGTTCTCTCTGTCTCCATCCCTTACCTCTTTCTCTACCCCTTCCTCTCTATCTATCCATCACACACACACACACACTTAGTATCAACCACAATAAAGATAATTTCTAGTCCCAGATACATTAAGTTAGGTTAGGTTAGGCCAGGGCAGGTAAGGTCAGGTTAGGTTAGGTTAAACAGACATAAAGAGAGAGAGAGAGAGAGAGAGAGAGAGAGAGAGAGAGAGAGAGAGAGAGAGAGAGAGAGAGAGAGTGTTGCCATCTGATGATCACTACATTACCCCATATCTGTACCAGAGGCGTCACCCTGGCGTCAAGTCATCCTGTACCTGGCAGTAACAAGGTGACCCCCCCTAGCAGGTGTGGCTGGTGGGGGGGGAGGGTGTGGCTCCTTGTGGTGAGTGGGTGAGGGTGTGGGGGAAGAAAGGGCGGATGGGTGTGGCTCCTTTTGGTGGGTGGGGTGAGGGTGGATGGGTGTGACTCCTTTTGCTGGGTGGGTAAGTGGGTGTATCAATGAGAGTTATGTGGGTATAGTAAAATAACATCCCATCACCCATCTTAAATACACAGGTAAACACTGCACACCTGAATAACACACCTGTTCTCTCCCTTTAGCAGGTGTTGTGGCCTTGCAGGTGTGGTAAATGTGTATCATGAAATATTCCAAAACAATAACCCATTTTCATCAATAACTAATGTCCCTTTTTACCATTTTCTTTGATAATACGCTTTCTGTTGATATGTCTTCACTACAGGATAGACTCGTGCATTTGTATATTAATAAAATGTTTAGTTATTTACCTGAAACTTGTATATGTATTCAGAGATGTATATGAATGTGTATTAACGTGAATATTTACAGGTGTATGAATGTTTATAAATGTATTGGTGGCAGACACACACACACACACACACACATAAACAATACAGACAGATAGAGAGATAGACAGACATAAGAACATAAGAATATAAGGAGTCTGCAATAGGCCGGTTGGCCTGTGCATGGCAGCTCCTGTCGAGAGTTACTACCACTCTCTATCATCCATGAATCTATCTAGACCTCCTTTAAAAACTTTCCAGCGTTCCAGCACTTACTACAAAGTTGCTAAGCTTGTTCCACTCGTCCACCACCCTATTTGTGAACCAGTTTCTTCCTATCTCCCTCCTAAACCTAAACTTATCCAACTTGAATCCATTGCTCCGAGTCCTATCCTGCTCGGATATTATAAGAACTTTATCTATATCCCCTTTATTGATTCCTTTCACCCACTTAAATACTTCTATCATATCTCCCCGCACTCTTCGTCTTTCTAGGGAATGCAAGTTAAGTTTCTTTAACCTATCCTGATATGGAAGGTTTCTAAGTCCCGGTATCATTTTTGTCATTCTTCGCTGCACCGACTCTAGTGAATTTATATCCATTCTATTATAGGGGCACCAGAACTGAGCCGCATAATCGAGGTGCGGCTTGACTAGCGCAAGATATAGTTGCAATAAGACCTCTGCACTCTTGTTACTTACACTTCTAGATATAAAACCCAATACTCTGTTTGTCTTATTTCGAACATTAACGCACTGTTTTCTAGGCCGTAGGTCCGGGCTTACAAGTACCCCTAGGTCTCTTTCACAAGTCGACTTCTCTAGGATGATGTTGTTAAGGCTGTATACATTGTCAGTATTTGTTCTTCCAATATTAAGTACGCTGCACTTGCTGGTGTTGAATTTCATTTGCCATTTTTCAGACCACCCCTGCAGTTTATTTAAATCCTCCTGTAATGCATTTGCATCCTGCCCTGAATTAATCTGCCGCCCTAATTTGGTGTAATCCGCAAACTTGCTTATGTCACTGCTGATCCCAGTATCTAGATCGTTTATGTAGATTATGAACAAGAGTGGGCCTAGTACTGACCCCTGGGGAACCCCACTGGTTACACAGCCCCACTCAGATTTAACACCATCTACGCTGACCCTCTGCGTTCTATCGGTGAGCCATGATTTTATCCAATTTAAAACTTTCCCCTCGATACCATGAGCCTTAACTTTTCTCAGAAGCCTCTGATGCGGTACTCTGTCAAATGCTTTGCTAAAGTCTAAGTAAATAACAGACAGAGACAGTTTAAAAACAAACAAAAATGGTATGAACAAGAAAGTTGAATGTCTCAGGGCAAGGTTTACCATGTTAGGTATAACCTCTCTCTCTCTCTCTCTCTCTCTCTCTCTCTCTCTCTCTCTCTCTCTCTCTCTCTCTCTCTCTCTACCTATCATCGAGGATCTACACACCGCTGAATCCTTCCTCTAAAACCAAAGTGAAAAATAACACTGGAACGAGATCCTAATCTGTGTGTGTGTGTGTCAGAGGAGATATTGTTGTGGCTCTGACAGCTGTTATATTATCAGCAGCTGACCAACACCTGCCTGCGTCTCTCTCTCTCAATGGTCACCTGCCTTACCTCTCTCTCTCAGTGCCCCCCCCCCCTACCTGGTCTATAAGGGGCGTGACTGTGGTTGGCCCGACCTTCGCCGTCACCTGTCCCCCTTAGGCGCTTTACCAGCCTCCCTGCACCTGTCTCTCTCTCTCTCAGTGGTCATCTCCCTCACCTCTCTCTCTCTCTCTCTCTCTCTCTCTCTCTCTCTCTCTCTCTCTCTCTACATTCATCCAGCCTTTCCTCTCTCTCGTTCTCTATTTACATCTATCTTTACGTCTCTCTCTCTCTCTCTCTCTCTCTCTCTCTCTCTCTCTCTCTCTCTCCCACAGGTGTGACTGACCTTGCTGCAGCACCTGTCTACCTGGTGCCCTAACACAGGTATGTACGGACCTTCTCCTTCACCTGCCGGCCACCGTAATAGGAGACAGGGGGGGGGGGGGGGATAGGGAGGGCAGCTGATACCCAGAGCCGCCACCAACTGTCTCCCTGGGGCACCACTACCACCACCACCTAGTGCAAACAGGCACTAGTCGATCCATAGGTTACCATGATGAGATGTATCAAGTGAAACATGTATATGGAGCAAGTAACAAGATCACTAGATTACAAGATGTTGTAACCGCTAGACTAAGGTTAGGATATAAGAACCTTTGGCAGTATGTTCCTCAAGCAGATGTAAACAAAACTAAATGTAAAGTGTGTGGCCATACATATGGCCACACACTTGAACACTACGTCCTCGACTGTGTGAAGATAGAACCTTTTAGGGACAGGTCCAAGCACACTGTCTGTGAAATGGCACAACACTTCATCTCTAATGGCAAGATAGCCGACATATTAAGATTGTATCCACTTTTTTGCACTTAGTAACTATTTCAGTTCTCATGTACAGAACCAAATACACAATGTGCTTGAATACCTCTCAGGTAAATGTGAATAACAAAGTGTGAGGCCAGACATACTGCCTCACACGCCTGTTCTCACGCATTTGTGAATAAGTTGCCCTTTATGTATAGAACTAAACAAATAATGTAAATGAAATACTGTGGAACATTCAGTGCCATAACATCCTGACAACGGGGGTTAATTATTATGACCCTTTGTAAACTCTACTCTGTAATCCTTTTGCGCTACCTCTCACAGGATGAGTGTGGGGTGCACAATAAAGTAGCCACTGTAAGCGACAAAATCAAAAATCAAATCAATCCCTGGGGCACCACTACTACCACCACCTGTCTCCCTGGGGCACCACTACTACCACCACCTGTCTCCCTGGGGCACCACTACTACCACCACCTGTCTCCCTGGGGCACCACTACTACCACCACCTGTCTCCCTGGGGCACCACTACCACCACCTGTCTCCCTGGGGCACCACTACTACCACCACCTGTCTCCCTGGGGCACCACTACTACCACCACCTGTCTCCCTGGGGCACCACTACTACCACCACCTGTCTCCCTGGGGCACCACTACTACCACCACCTGTCTCCCTGGGGCACCACTACTACCACCACCTGTCTCCCTGGGGCACCACTACTACCACCACCTGTCTCCCTGGGGCACCACTACTACCACCACCTGTCTCCCTGGGGCACCACTACTACCACCACCTGTCTCCCTGGGGCACCACTACTACCACCACCTGTCTCCCTGGGGCACCACTACTACCACCACCTGTCTCCCTGGGGCACCACTACTACCACCACCTGTCTCCCTGGGGCACCACTACTACCACCACCTGTCTCCCTGGGGCACCACTACTACCACCACCTGTCTCCCTGGGGCACCACTACTACCACCACCTGTCTCCCTGGGGCACCACTACTACCACCACCTGTCTCCCTGGGGCACCACTACTACCACCACCTGTCTCCCTGGGGCACCACTACTACCACCACCTGTCTCCCTGGGGCACCACTACTACCACCACCTGTCTCCCTGGGGCACCACTACCACCACCACCTGTCTCCCTGGGGCACCACTACCACCACCACCTGTCTCCCTGGGGCACCACTACTACCACCACCTGTCTCCCTGGGGCACCACTACTACCACCACCTGTCTCCCTGGGGCACCACTACTACCACCACCTGTCTCCCTGGGGCACCACTACTACCACCACCTGTCTCCCTGGGGCACCACTACTACCACCACCTGTCTCCCTGGGGCACCACTACTACCACCACCTGTCTCCCTGGGGCACCACTACTACCACCACCTGTCTCCCTGGGGCACCACTACTACCACCACCTGTCTCCCTGGGGCACCACTACTACCACCACCTGTCTCCCTGGGGCACCACTACTACCACCACCTGTCTCCCTGGGGCACCACTACTACCACCACCTGTCTCCCTGGGGCACCACTACTACCACCACCTGTCTCCCTGGGGCACCACTACTACCACCACCTGTCTCCCTGGGGCACCACTACCACCACCACCTGTCTCCCTGGGGCACCACTACCACCACCACCTGTCTCCCTGGGGCACCACTACTACCACCACCTCTCTCCCTGGGGCACCACTACCACCACCACCTGTCTCCCTGGGGCACCACTACTACCACCACCTGTCTCCCTGGGGCACCACTACTACCACCACCTGTCTCCCTGGGGCACCACTACTACCACCACCTGTCTCCCTGGGGCACCACTACCACCACCATCTGTCTCCCTGGGGCACCACTACCACCACCACCTGTCTCCCTGGGGCACCACTACCACCACCTGTCTCCCTGGGGCACCACCACCTGTCTCCCTGGGGCACCACTACCACCACCACCTGTCTCCCTGGGGCACCACTACCACCACCTGTCTCCCTGAGGCACCACTACTACCACCACCTGTCTCCCTGGGGCACCACCACCTGTCTCCCTGGGGCACCACTACTACCACCACCTGTCTCCCTGGGGTACTAGTACCACCACCTGTCTCCCTGGGGCACCACTACTACCACCACCTGTCTCCCTGGGGCACCACTACTACCACCACCTGTCTCCCTGGGGCACCACTACTACCACCACCTGTCTCCCTGGGGCACCACTACTACCACCACCTGTCTCCCTGGGGCACCACTACCACCACCACCTGTCTCCCTGGGGCACCACTACCACCACCACCTGTCTCCCTGGGGCACCACTACTACCACCACCTGTCTCCCTGGGGCACCACTACCACCACCACCACCTGTCTCCCTGGGGCACCACTACCACCACCTGTCTCCCTGGGGCACCACTACCACCACCACCTGTCTCCCTGGGGCACCACTACCACCACCAGCACCTGTCTCCCTGGGGCACCACTACCACCAGCACCTGTCTCCCTGGGGCACCACTACTACCACCACCTGTCTCCCTGGGGCACCACTACTACCACCACCTGTCTCCCTGGGGCACCACTACTACCACCACCTGTCTCCCTGGGGCACCACTACCACCACCACCACCACCTGTCTCCCTGGGGCACCACTACCACCACCTGTCTCCCTGGGGCACCACTACCACCACCACCTGTCTCCCTGGGGCACCACTACCACCACCACCTGTCTCCCTGGGGCACCACTACCACCACCTGTCTCCCTGGGGCACCACTACTACCACCACCTGTCTCCCTGGGGCACCACTACCACCACCTGTCTCCCTGGGGCACCACTACTACCACCACCTGTCTCCCTGGGGCACCACCACCTGTCTCCCTGGGGCACCACTACCACCACCACCTGTCTCCCTGGGGCACCACTACTACCACCACCTGTCTCCCTGGGGCACCACTACCACCACCACCTGTCTCCCTGGGGCACCACTACCACCACCACCTGTCTCCCTGGGGCACCACTACCACCACCACCACCTGTCTCCCTGGGGCACCACTATCACCACCACCTGCCTCCCTGGGGCACCACTACCACCACCACCTGTCTACCTGGGGCACCACTACCACCACCACCTGTTTCCCTGGGGCAACAGCACCTGTCTCCCTGGGGCACCACCACCTGTCTCCCTGGGGCATCACCACCTGTCCCCCTGGGGCACCACCACCTGTCTCCCTGGGGCACCACTACCTGTGAGGTGAGGTGAAGTGAGGTGACGTAAGGTGACGTGAGGTAAGGTCATGTTATGTTACACGAGGAATGACTGTAGTTTAATAATGTCTATTGCTCAAGATTATATTAATATCACTCTTGACATATAATTAAGTGACGTCACCTGAAGACTCTTGACAACTGTTGGCAATATGAATATGTCTGACATCTCTTCTCTCTGTTGGTAACTAAACATCATCTCAGCTTGTACAAAACCTGCCAGTGGGAGTAAATTACTATAGTCACCCCAGCAACTGTCTCATATTCCCGTTTTTTATGACTTACGTGTTATTATTCTTTGTACTGTTACCACTTGGTCTATTTTGGGTGGATATTGTCACATGTTAAAGCCTTTGAAGTTCTTGTGTTATTGTGAGGGACAGACAGACAGACAGACAGATAGACAGATACAGGACCAACAACAATACTCGTTTCCAGTTACATAATAATAATAATAAAAATAATAATAATAATAATAATAATAACAATAATAATAATAATGATGATGAAAATAATAATAATGATAATGATAATAATAATAATAATAATAATAATAATAATAATAATGAAGAACAACAACAACAAAATCAATAACAAAAACACAAAAAAATAACAACAACAACAATAACAACAACAGGTAAGACAGATGACAGGAACTTACCTTGACATTCTCGGGGGGGGCGGGGGGGAGGGTGGGTTGAGAGGTTGAGGGGAGGTGGGTTGAGAGGTTGGGAGAGGGTGGGTTGAGAGGTTGGGAGAGGGTGGGTTGAGAGGTTGGGAGAGGGTGGGTTGAGAGGCTGAGGGAGGGTGGGTTGAGAGGTTGGGGGAGGGTGGGTTGAGAGGTTGGGAGAGGGTGGGTTGAGAGGGCAGGTGGTGGTAGTGGCCGCTGGGCGTGTTGGTCGTCCTTGATTGTTGAAAAGCAGGTGCTGGTTCTTCTCTCTTTCTTACAATACCATTATCTCTCTTTATCTCTCTTTCTTTTACTCTCTCTCTCTCTCTCTCTCTATCTCATTATCTCACAAAATAAAAAGCTAAATTAAGTCTCCAACCCAAAACAAAAACGAATCAACCCGTTCGCGGATTTTCTTACACGAACGTCAACAAAAAAAAAAGGGGATACGATCACTAAACATATTTCCAAAACACATAAAAAAAAACACCGCAGAGATAATATGAAACACAAAATAAACGAAATGAAAATAGAAAAAGATAGTGAATATAATAATAAAAAAAAACATAGGAGATATTAAAAACAACAAAAATATTTATTGCTGGAGTTAATTAGTAATGTTTTGAATAATGACTCGATCCAGATATTGTGTAGGTGATAAATATTATTGTGTGTGTGTGTGTGTGTGTGTGCGCGTGCGTGTGTGTGTGTGTGTGTGTTGCTATTATTTAAGACGGCATTTTCTTTCTCATCTTCCTTTTTCCCATCTCTCCCTCTCTCTTCCTTCCCCCCTCCACCCCCTCTCACCCACCCCCTCTCACCCACCCCCTCTCACTACTTCCCAGTATCAACTAACAATAAATTCTCATTCAGTGTTAATAATTGTGTTAACACCTTCACCCCAACACAGAAATTACGGCATAAATTAACCCCGATGTGTGTGTGTGTGTGTGTGTGTGTGTGTGTGTGTGTGTGTGTGTGTGTGTGCGTGTGTGTGTGTGTGTGTGTGCGTGTGTGTGTGTGTGTGTGTGTGTGTGTGTGTGTGCGTGTGTGTGTGTGTGTGTGTGTGTGTGTGTGTGTGTGCGTGTGTGCGTGTGTGTGTGTGTGCTATTACTGTACACAACTCAACTCAACTTATTAAAAAAATAACAGAATTTTATAGTCAATATCTCTTTTTAAATTTGATGAGAGACACAGATGACACAGGTGAGAGATACAGGTGAGAGACACAGGTGAGAGATACAGGTGAGAGACACAGGTGAGAGATAAAGGTGAAACAGGTGAGAGATACAGATGAGAGACACAGATGACACAGGTGAGAGATACAGGTGAGAGACACAGGTGAGAGATACAGGTGAGAGACACAGGTGAGAGATAAAGGTGAGAGACACAGATGACACAGGTGAGAGATACAGGTGAGAGACACAGGTGAGAGATACAGGTGAGAGACACAGGTGAGAGACACAGGTGACACAGGTGAGAGATACAGGTGAGAGACACAGGTGAGAGATAAAGGTGAGAGACACAGATGACACAGGTGAGAGACACAGATGACACAGGTGAGAGATACAGGTGAGAGATACAGGTGAGAGACACAGGTGAGAGATACAGGTGAGAGACACAGGTGAGAGATACAGGTGAGAGACACAGGTGAGAGACACAGATGACACAGGTGAGAGATACAGGTGAGAGATACAGGTGAGAGACACAGGTGAGAGACACAGGTGAGAGACACAGGTGAGAGACACAGATGAGACACACAGGTGAGAGACACAGGTGAGAGACACAGATGAGACACACAGGTGAGAGACACAGGTGAGAGATACAGGAGGCATCAGGTACAGGCGTCACTAAGCACTTCCGGTCACGTCATATTTTGTTCGATTTCCTACACTGAAGGTCTTTGTGTGTGTGTGTGTGAGAGAGAGAGAGAGAGAGAGAGAGAGAGAGAGAGAGAGAGAGAGAGAGAGAGAGAGAGAGAGAGAGAGAGAGAGTAATTCGTGTTCGTTAAATAATAATAATAATAATGCCTGAATTTAAAACACACTACAATGTTGCTGTATCGCAGAATCACAGCATTACAGAACACGATTTTTGCTGTAGCCTAAATTTAGAACATTACAGAAGCTTACAGTATCGTTACACAAGCTTACAGTACAATACAGAGGCTTACAGTATCGTCACAGAAGCTCACAGTACAGAAAACTACAGTATTATTATAGAAGCTTACAGAATATTACAGAAGCTTACAGTATCATTATAGAACATAACAGAAGCTTATAGTATCGTTACAATACATTTCAGAACATTACAGACGGTCACAGTACACTACACAACACTACAGTATTATTATAGAAGCTTACAATAAATTACGGAACATTACAGAAGCTTACAGTATCGTTACAATACATTACAGAACATTACAGTATCGTTACAATACATTACAGAACATTACAGACTAAGAACGTATTAACAAGAGCAAGTGGAAGGGTCGGGAGCCCAAAAGGTGCAGAAGTTTATAATTTACTGAATCATCAACCACCTGTTCTCTCCACTATGCACCTAACACACACACGGACGGGTGAACAAGAGGAACATGAGTAACAAGAGGAACAAAGGGAACACTAAACAAGAGGAACATGAGGAACACTGAACAAGAGGAACACTTACCACCGGACACGAGACAGGTGAGTGATAATGGTTCCCCCACAGCGAAAGGGCCAATGACACCGCTCACCTCCACACCTCTACTGCTCTGTATGGTCACCCTTCCTGGGGGCACTGGAGGGGGAGAGATACCTGTGTTAATTATCTGGGGTTACCTGTAATTATCTAGGGTTACCTGTTAATTATCTAGGATTACCTGTAATTATCTGGGGGTTACCTGTTAATTATCTAGGGTTACCTTTTAATTATCTGGGGTTACCTGTTAATTATCTGGGGATACCTGTTAATTATCTGGGGTTTAGCTGTTAATTATCTAGGGTTACCTGTTAATTTTCTGTAGTTACCTGTTAATTATCTGGGGTTTACCTTTTAATTATCTGGGGTTACCTGTTAATTATCTGTAGTTACCTGTCAATTATCTGGGGTTTACCTGTTAATTATCTGGGGTTACCTGTGCAGGTTAATTATCCAGAGGTATGCCACTATAATTCGTATGATTGGGTATAATCCACAGGTGAAAGAAGGGACTAATTACTTCAGCAATACCTGTGACCAATCATAGCCCCAGGTACTTAACTTAAATTTCCTCTAATTAGTGATATAATTACATGATTACCTTGTGTGTGTGTGTGTGTGGACCTGTCTGTGTATCTGTGCTTGTGTGTCTGTCTGTTTAGCTTTGTGTCTGTCTGTGTCTGTGTTTGTGTAGGTGTGTGTGTGTGTGTGTGGACCTGTCTGCGTATCTGTGCTTGTGTGTCTGTCTGTCTATCTCTGTATCTGTCTGTCTGTGTCTGTCTATATACTCACCCACTACCGTCAGCTTCACCCTTAGGTTCCTAGTAGGGGAGGCCCGGAAGTCGACCCGGCAGCGATAGTGGCCCTCGTGTGCTGGCTCCACACTGTCAATCACCAGACCCTGAGGCTTCGAACTAACATCAAAGTGTGCTCGAGACCCCAACTCCGACCAGTGTACCGAGCGAACCAACGGGCCGGACCTAGCGTCGATGCTGTAAACACGAGGGTACAGAGATGAATACAGGAGATGCAACACACCCCAATCCACACACACACACACACCACTACTAGTATTTCAGAACATAATTATTCCGTACATATAATTTTAACTCTGCTATTTTAACTGAACAAGGAAATATATTTTAGTAACGTTTAAAATTGTATATTAAAATTTTAAACTTAATAAAAAGTACACAATAAAAATTCTCTTATAATCTCGCCTAGTGAAAGAAAGGTTTGATATTTATACAGTGAAAGCGTTGTACCAGTAATTAATGCAGGTATACAGTTCACCATGTATATAGATAATGCAGGTATACAGTTCACCATGTATATAGATACTGCAGGTATACAGTTCACCATGTATATAGATACTGCAGGTATACAGTTCACCATGTATATAGATAATGCAGGTATACAGTTCACCATGTATATAGACAATGCAGGTATATAATTCAGCATATATAATGTATAAAATAAATTGGACCCTGAAATCTGACAGACTTTATTTATTTATTTCATTTTATTTATTTTATTTATTTTTACACCCAACAAGAGGTCTCCCGTCCCTCCACCTGACGATTTGAAAATATTTGTTGTTTTATTTTTGCTATCCAAGTTAACGGGGTTTTTATAAGTAAATATATTCATAACCTAACCTAACCTAACACCCCCCCCCCCCCAGGTTAGGTTAGGTTAGGTTAGGTAGATATACAGACAATTGTGCTCGAGTGCCTGGTACCTTTGACCCCGACCTTTGACCTCACCATAATCCAATCACTCCTCGGCTCCGGCCAACACACAACTACAGTACTGTATACCAACAAGTCTCTCTGGAGGCTATATCACTACATATGTATGTATGTATGTGTGTATGTATGTACTGTACACCTAAATTAACCCACACATTTTTCCCCAACTGAACATTAAGTTGCATTACTCTCTCTCTCTCTCTCTCTCTCTCTCTCTCTCTCTCTCTCTCTCTCCATCTCTCGCTTTACCTGGGACACACATGACTGACGGGTGATTAGGAAACCCACTCATCCACACCACAACTCTCTTTCTCTCTCTCTCTCAAACACTACACCTTCCTAACTGAATTCTCATCAACCTATTTGACTTTAGAGAGAGAGAGAGAGAGAGAGAGAGAGAGAGAGAGAGAGAGAGAGAGAGCGCCACTGGTCTATCACCCACACTAAATTAATGACAATATTTTACATCAATTAATTATTATCCACCTTTAGCATAAAACATCAATTATTCTCAATTTAAAAAAAAAGACAAACAAAAATAATCGCTGTAACTGATGGCTGCTGACTGATCACAATAAAAATTATAATTACACTAGTAAATTTTGACCTCTGACCCCGTGCGACCTCAACTTGACAATGCGACCATAACACCTAGCTGAACCAATAATCTTTCAGAAATTTTCAATACAATCCTTTCATTAATGCGTAAGTTATATAGAGGGAGATACTTAATATATAAAACAAAGACAGACAAAATAACGATTGAATATTCTACCCATCGGAGGAGAATGATAGAGGGAATGAGTCACACCATGTTATGAGTCAAGGCGAGAGTCATGCACAGCGGAGCGCCTCGGTCACTCGCCGCCACCACAACATCACGGCATCCCAAACATTCTTACACCAAATATTATCCTTAAATTAACCGTAAAAAAATATATATATCACCCCAAAAACTAAAAATATAATATAAATAATATATTTATTTATTTTTTTTATCATTTATTAAATTATATAGAGTTTAATAAGGTTTTTATATGACCGATGAAGGGGAGCGTGTTAGGATGGGATCTATCGAGTGTTGGGACAGAAACCAGTGTAACATGACGTCTCGACCACAGCCTCCCGTGTGACCTTCAAGACGGGTGGATGTCCGTCTGTCTGTCTCTCCATCTCACTCATACTTGTATTGTGTAGCAGAGTGTCTCAGTAGCCTTACACCTTATACTCTCTAGCGTTAACAACAACAACAACAACAACAACAACAACAATAATAATAATAATAATAATAATAATAATAATAATAATAATAAATAACCATAAATAAATACAATTATGAAAAAAAGATCAATAGTGAGAAACAATATATGTATGTTGTGTTGTCAATAGTAAGAGAAACAATTGAGACCCTGCAATTGTGTGTAAATGAGGCAGAAAGTCAGATCAGCAACCTGGGACTTGGTCACATATGGCAGCAGGGTCTACCATTAGGCAACACATTATGCTCCCAATATCTTCCCGGGCGGTAGTACCTCCCTGTTTGGTAGCTGCCTACTACCTACTACTGCCACAGTTAAATATACCCTAACACTAACTGGGTCTGTTCGGTTAGGTTAGGTTGTTTAATCAGAAGAAATCAACTAGGGTGGATAATCTTCAGGTGATCTCTCTCTCTCTCTCTCTCTCTCTCTCTCTCTCTCTCTCTCTCTCTTACACCCAGCTACCAATGACCACCTATCAAACCACCTTACCATTCCTTCACCCACCCACCTCACACAACTAGTTAAGGGCAAGTTGGATACAGCACACTGATTACATGTACTACCAACCCTCCCAATACACAAGGAGACAATACGGCCGGTACTCTCGGTAGTCTCTGTAGCCTCGGTAGTCTTGGTAGTGTCCTAAAGCTACCGTACGTTAATTCCTCCCCCCCCCCCCCCCACAAGTGCAAAGTTTGGTACCTATTCACAACATGGTGGACTAAAGGTGCCCCGGCCGCCAGCCTCTCACGGAATTAAATTTTGAAATAAACTTTACACAAAAATATAAAACTTACGTAATGAAATATAAAATTATATTAATACATTACGAATATATTAATGATAATAATAAAAATGTTAAAATACAGAATAGGTATTTTTTTTGTTATTGAAGTCGAGGATAATTTTACAGCATTCAGGAAACAATATATATGAGGATCTGTCTGTCTGTCTCTGTCTCTTTCTCTTTCTGCCTGTCGTTTTCTCTCTTTTCTTCTGTCTGTCTGTCTCTGTCTGCCTGTCTCTCTTACACATTCTGTCTGTCTGTCTGTCTGTCTTTCGCTAAGGATCAGTGATTTTCCTCTCTCCCCCACCTGTATATGGGTGTCCCTGTAGCGCCATTATAGAAGAGCACCAGTATAGGGGCGTCGTCAGGAGTAGAGGCTGTGATGTTACACGGTAGCAACGTCCTGCCTCCTTCTACAGCCGTTACCTCCGTCAGTGGACCTGTAGACAGACAAACAGACACGTGTAAACATTAGAACGTACGTACATGTGTTAATAAATGTGTACATATGTAGAGAAATGAGTATGAATAGATATAAATACATGACTGACACGCACACACTTTGTACATGATATTCAAAGGCATACGATAATTATTTTCGTTTGTTAAATCTCATTCTGTACTTCGTATTTCCATTCTCTTATTTATACGATACTATCTTTGTAATTTTCTATTGTTTATTCTTTCCTCGTGTCTCATTTATTGTTTTATCCTTTCGTTCATATTTATTTATTTATCCTATTTTTTTATAAAGTTTCATTCACAGGGGGAGGGGTGAAGAGGTGCAGTACGACAGTTTGGTATGAGACAGACAGCTGGCAGCAGCGTCTCGGGTTTCGCTGGCGGGCGTACGACTAAAATGATTTGAGAGAGAGAGAGAGAGAGAGAGAGAGAGACTGAAGCTCTTAGAAACACTACTGCAACCTCTTTACCTTACAACACCTCCTCAAAAACAAAAAGAGTTCTCGGGATGTTTTTGACCCCAAGTCACATAAAACTGAGTAGCAAATCTCTACCGGGGTAAGACCCCACAAGCAGCTGTCATAGATAAATGGAAGGGTAGGGAGTGCCTAACCACTGTTGAGGCCCACCCAGTCCTCCCTCCACTGTACGCTGAACCCTATCACCCAGGGCCTGCTTTTTGTGTCATCTGCTCCCATTGGGGTCACACCTTCACCGCCTGCTGCCGACGTGATCGTCCCAGATGTCGCCTCTGTTCACGAAACCATCACTCCTGCGTCTGTGCCCAGAAAATCAAAGACCACCTCAATGGGGGTGGTGAGGGCTATGTTGTTGACCCCAGGTGTTGTAATTGTGGTGGCTGGCACAATGCTGACTCAAGACAATGTCCCAAACGTCCGCCTGTCCCAGGAGAAAAGCCTCCCCGAAGGCTGCGTCAACCTCAACCTCTCCCCCATCCTACCGGGCCGCCTCCCTCTGTGTCCCCTCTGTCTCCAGCAACGCCTTCTTCAACAACACCTGCCTCTGCCTGGCCTCACCTGGCTACAACACAGCAGTCCCGGCCGTCTCCTAACTCAACTACTACTGGGCCTCCTCCCCGTCTCTACTCTGAGGCTGTCAGGCCTTGTGCTCCCACCGGTGCCCCCCACAACCCCCCTCCAGTGACACGACACAGATCATATCCCTCTTACACTAATTTACCAACCTTAGTATTGAAAGACTCTTTGATACACTCTGTACCGCCATCTCCAACCTACACAGACTACTCCTGCCTCCAGCTGCTACCCAGTCATCCCCCTCTTCTGGTTTGACACAACCTGGTAGCCCCCCTGTGTGCCCCTCATGCTCACGGCCTACTCCACCGCCGGGCATCACTGCTGGCTTGGCACCTACCGAGCCTGCCCTGGTGTGCCCGGCTGCCCCCGTCCACCCACCGCCTGCTCATGGACCCGAGGACACCACCTGGGGCCCATCCACTCCAGTTCTCCACATCAATTGACCACCATGCAGACATGCTTGTGGACTACATAACTACGCCAAGAAGGACGTCCCCTACCAACCTCTCGACGTCCCCCTTGAAGCCGACACTACCGACGTACACGCCATCACATCACACTAAAAGGTATGTTCCTCAATATTGTCAATGTCTATGGCCTGGCACTTGACATTATTAGGGACCTGCCACGCTTTGCCATAAACAGATAAATTGTACCGGGAGTCCCCCCCCCCCCCCCACACACTCATCAGTCTGTCACTTTATGTAACTTGCTGATAAAACCCATGACCCTTCAGGCTTTAACGCCATTAATATACGAGTCATAAAGGCAAGCATGAACTCCGCATGCTTGCCAGATGGGCGCTGTAAACGTTTCTGCTGTTCACCTTGCACAGGATATAAGGGGGTGCCCAATAAACTAGCCCGCTCGGGGACAATCTAAAAAAAAATCTATTCTCTCAGTGTCTCGGTGAGAGAGAGAGAGAGAGAGAGAGAGAGAGAGAGAGAGAGAGAGAGAGAGAGAGAGAGCCACACGACCAGTCAATATTTACCTCGTGGATACGCTATAAAATATTTCTATACTGTATATTGCTGTGTAAATACAATACTGCTCATTAACATTCCTCAAGTATACAGTATATCGCCAGGAAGGTGTATAGCATGTTGGGTGTATAGCATGTTGGGTGTATAGCATGTTGGGTGTATAGCATGTTGGGTGTATAGCATATGTTGGGTGTATAGCATGTTGGGTGTATAGCATGTTGGGTGTATAGCATGTTGGGTGTATAGCATGTTGGGTGTATAGCATGTTGGGTGTATAGCATATGTTGGGTGTATAGCATGTTGGGTGTATAGCATGTTGGGTGTATAGCATGTTGGGTGTATAGCATGTTGGGTGTATAGCATGTTGGGTGTATAGCATATGTTGGGTGTATAGCATGTTGGGTGTATAGCATGTTGGGTGTATAGCGTGTGTATAGCATGTGTTAGTACGGTGCTATACAAGAGTTACGAGTCAGCGGCTATGTTATAAATGTGGCCGGGTTTTCTTGATGTATTCTGTACCTGAGTTAAACTAAATAAAATAAGAAGAAAAAACAAGGTTGAGGAATGTTTGTCTTTGTGTGTGTGTGTGTGTGTGTTTGTTTTGTGTGTCTGCATGTTTTTATTTCTGTTTTTGCGTGTGTATGTTTTTGTATGAGTCTGTGTGTGTTGTTTGTGTGTGTGTGTGTGTTTTTATGTGTGTCTGTTTTTACGTGTCTGTGTGTATATACAGATGCTTGATTTTTGTATGACTGTTTCTGCTTGTGTGTGTGTGTGTGTGTGTGTGTGTGTGTGTGTGTGTGTGTGTGTGTGAAGACCTCTGGATCAACGGCTGTACTGTTTATTTATGAGTCATTCTTACTATTGCTTGGACACCTGTTAATTATTACAACTAAACAACGAAACAAAGAAACAACTAAACAAGAAACAAATAAATAAACATAGAAACAATAAAACAAGTACTAAGCAAATGAGAAGAAATGAAAGATTAGACTAAGAACAATGATTTAACCCCTTGAGTCCTTAAGGAATGGACAGGTGGTGCTAAGGGGGATACGTGTAAGCCCGGACCTACGGCCTAGAAAACAGTGCGTTAATGTTCGAAATAAGGCAAACAGAGTATTGGGTTTTATATCTAGAAGTGTAAGTAATAAGAGTGCAGAGGTCTTATTGCAACTATATCTTGCGCTAGTCAGGCCGCACCTCGATTATGCGGTTCAGTTCTGGTGCCCCTATTATAGAATGGATATCAATTCACTAGAGTCGGTGCAGCGAAGAATGACGAAAATGATTCAGGGACTCAGAAACCTTCCATATCAGGATAGGTTAAAGAAACTTAACTTGTATTCCCTAGAAAGACGAAGAGTGCGGGGAGATATGATAGAAGTATTTAAGTGGGTGAAAGGAATCAATAAAGGGGATATAGATAAAGTTCTTATAATATCCGAGCAGGATAGGACTCGGAGCAATGGATTTAAGTTGGATAAGTTTAGGTTTAGGAGGGAGATAGGAAGGAACTGGTTCACAAATAGGGTGGTGGACGAGTGGAACAAGCTTAGCAACTTTGTAGTAAGTACTGGAACGCTGGAAAGTTTCAAAAGGAGGCTGGATAGATTCATGGATGATAGAGAGTGGTAGTAACTCTCGACAGGAGCTGCCATGCACAGACCAACAGGCCTATTGCAGACTCCTTATGTTCTTATGTTCTTATGTTCTTAAGGATGGACAGGTGGTACTAGGGGAGGGGGTGAACAGGTTAATGAGGTACCTGGACTCAATTAACAATACCTTGAGAGTAATAAAACACTTAGTTCATTTACCTGAGACTAATTAATACCTGAACTCTTGTCCTCACTTACCTAACCTAACCTAACCTAACCTAACCTAACCCTGACCCACACAGCCAAGTTCCCGACTGTCTCCACCACCTGTATCTGGAGACCACACCTGTACCTGGAGACCACACCTGTACCTGGAGACCACACCTGTACCTATAGACCACACCTGTACCTGGAGACCACACCTGTACCTATAGACCACACCTGTACCTGGAGACCACACCTGTACCTATAGACCACACCTGTTCTTATAGACCACACCTGTACCTGTAGACCACACCTGTACCTGGAGACCACACCTGTACCTATAGACCACACCTGTACCTATAGACCACACCTGTTCTTATAGACCACACCTGTACCTGGAGACCACACCTGTACCTGGAGACCACACCTGTACCTATAGACCACACCTGTACCTGGAGACCACACCTGTACCTATAGACCACACCTGTAACTGGAGACCACACCTGTACCTATAGACCACACCTGTACCTGGAGACCACACCTGTACCTATAGACCACACCTGTACCTATAGACCACACCTGTTCTTATAGACCACACCTCTACCTGGAGACCACACCTGTACCTATAGACCACACCTGTACCTGGAGACCACACCTGTACCTATAGACCACACCTGTACCTATAGACCACACCTGTTCTTATAGACCACACCTCTACCTGGAGACCACACCTGTACCTATAGACCACACCTGTACCTGGAGACCACACCTGTACCTATAGACCACACCTGTACCTATAGACCACACCTGTTCTTATAGACCACACCTCTACCTGGAGACCACACCAGAAAACGGGCCAGGTAAGCTAGGTGACACAGGTTAGCTTTAAACATCAGTGATCACAAAAGCTAAAAAAATTCCTTACAGATTTCTGTTCACGAGGAGGCAGTGGAATGAACGTGGAGTGTGGGTTAGTGTAGTGGGTGTGGTGGAGGGGTGTGAAGGGGTGTGGGTTGGTGTAGTGGGTATGGTGGAGGGGTGTGGGTTAGTGTGGGTTGGTGTAGGAGGGATGGGAGGGTGTGGGTTGGCATAAGGGGCGTGGAGGGGCGTAGCTTGACGTGGCATGGGTGGAGGGGGGCGTTGGAGGGACGTGAGATGGTACTCCACCCACTGAGAGGGGGTGGGAGGGGGGGGGGTGTAAAGACAAGTATCTAAGTATTTATGATCGACGCTGATAAGGGAATTAGCTTTTGCTGTTGGTGGGCGGAGGATAAGGGTCCCGTGTAAATGATTCTTGTAAACATCTGTCAACAAATTCTCTCGTTCAATGATTCTTGTAAACATCTGTCAACAAATTTACTAGTTAAGTCCCTCTAACACTTAAGGTGAACTGAGTCACTTAACAAAATCCCCCTCCCCCTAGCCTCCCCCTCCCCCTAGCCTCCCCCTCCCCCTAGCCTCCCCCTCCCCCTTGCCTCCCCCTCCCCCTAGCCTCCCCGTCCCCTTATACACCTGGTCGATAGTTCTCTTTGTCACACCCACCTGAACCATCACATCTGAATACCTTTGGACAAATTCCGACCCACTTCCTTCCCCTCTTCCTTCTCTTTCCTCCCTTCTTTACCTCACCTCCTCCTCGTCTCCGCCACCTCCTCCCCCCTCACCTCCCCCTCGAGTCAGTCAAAAGTTAATATAATGTACACAAAGGGAATCGCCTTAATTGGTTACCTTTAGAAAGTACTACACCTGTATTGTCCGTGTTTACCTGCTGTACACCTGTAAAGCTTATTAATTTAGTACTATTACACACACACACACACACTCACACACACACTTCATCCTTGACAACCGAAGGGTCAAGACGTACCTGGCGCTCCTCTCAGAGCAGCCAGGTCAACTGTTAAGTTGGCCCATACCAACCCCCTCCCCTGAACCCTCCTCCCCACCGGAATATCAACAAGTTCACGCCAGAAGTTACTATTTCATTTAGGAAAGGAATGGAACCAGTGTTAAACAGAGGTGAACAGTGGTGAACAGTGCTTAAGTCAGTGAGAACAACTCAACAGTAACAGTGGTACCCAAGTTCACCTTCACACAGTGAGGTCCCAGGTACCCAGTGATAACGGCCTGACCCAACAACCAGTGACGTGTTAATCCGTCTACGATAGGAAGGCCTGGGACCACACCTCACTCATAGAACACCGTCTGTGAGGGAACTACTACACCACGTGAGGCCCCTCCTAACACCATCTGTGAGGGAATTACTACACCACGTGAGGCCCCTCATAACACCATCTGTGAGGGAATTACTACACCACGTGAGGCCCCTCATAGCACCATCTGTGAGGGAATTACTACACCACGTGAGGCCCCTCATAACACCATCTGTGAGGGAATTACTACACCACGTGAGGTCCCTCATAACACCATCTGTGAGGGAACTACTACACCACGTGAGGCCCCTCCTAACACCATCTGGGAGGGAGTTACTACACTACGTTTTTGCTGTTCAACACCTACATTAATCTGTTTGTTCACTGTATGTTCCTTTACCTTTCTCTAATGAAGGCTTTTGTTAAACCACCAATGTATGTAATAAGTCATTAATGTCCAATGTATATTTTCAGCCTTCGGGCTGCAGAACTTTTTCAATAAACCGTTAATTATTATTATTATTATTATTATTACACACACACACACACACACACACACACACACACACACACACACGTCTCAAAAGTCTTTAACGATAACTAGGCGTCAATATTTTTTTCTCTAAGTATCAAATGATTTTTGTTTCTTGTAATGAAAGTAATTAAAGATATGAATTAACCTGTATACTATTCATTAACATTTCTGTCAACACGAGAGTTGAGGCGAGGAGGAGGTGTGTGAGTGTGTGTGTGTGTGTGTGTGTTGAGTGCGTGTGTTGAGTGAGTGTGTGTGTTGAGTGCGTGTGTATGTTAAATAAGTGTATAGAGTGTGTGTTGAGTGAATGTGTGTGTGTGTTGAGTGCGTGTGTATGTTAAATAAGTGTATAGAGTGTGTGTTGAGTGAGTGTGTGTGTGTGTATTGAGTGCGTGTGTATGTTAAGTAAGTGTATAGAGTGTGTGTTGAGTGAGTGTGTTTACAAGTCTACAGGTGTGGGTATTCATTACTTAATCGGGTTACCTGAAGATTAGCCAAGGGATTTTATCACATGAAGATTACCCACCCCGACGTTAGTTCACCTGGAGATTAATTACGTGAAGCTACTCTAACCTAACCTAACCTAACCTAACCTAACCTAACCTAATCTTCAGGTGATCATTAAATCGAGAGTTTTTCCTGGAGGAGGGGGTGAGGAGGGGTGAGGGAGTGAGGGGGGTGATGGGGTGAGGGGTGAGGAGGGGGTGAGGGGGTTGAGGAGGGGTGAGGAGGGTGAGAGGGGGGTGAGGAGGGGTGATGAGGGGGTGAAAAGGGGTGAGGAGGGGTGAGGGGGGTGAGGGGGGTGATGAGGGTGATGAAGGGTGAGGGGGGGTGATGAGGGGTGAGGGGGGTGATGAGGGGGTGAGGAGGGGTGAGGAGGGGTGATGAGGGTGTGAAGGGGGGTGAGGAGGGGTGAGGGGGTGAGGGGGGTGAGGAGGGGTGAGGAGGGGGGTGAGGAGGGGTGAGGAGGGGTGAGGAAGTGTGAGGAGGGGTGAGGAGGGGGTGATGGGGGGTGAGGAGGGGGTGAGGGGGTGAGGGGGGTGAGGAGGGGGTGATGGGGGGTGATGGGGTGTGAGGAGGGGGTGAGGAGGGGTGAGGGGGGTGAGGAGGGTGTGAGGGGGGTGAGGAGGGGTGAGGGGGTGAGGAGGGTGTGAGGGGGGTGTGAGGGGGGTGAGGAGGGGTGAGGAGGGGGTGAGGAGGGGTGAGGAAGTGTGAGGAGGGGGTGAGGAGGGGTGAGGGGGGTGAGGGGGTGAGGAGGGTGTGAGGGGGATGTGAGGGGGGTGAGGAGGGGTGAGGAGGGGGTGAGGAGGGGTGAGGAAGTGTGAGGAGGGGGTGAGGAAGGGGTGAGGTGGTTGAGTGAGCAAGATAAACACTGTGACTGGCGGAGAGGCATCAGGTGTTTGACGGTGCATGTAACGGCTGACACTGGGAGGGAGAGGTTAGGTTAGGTTAGGTCAAGTTAGGTTAGGTTAGGTCAAGTTAGGTTAGGTTAGGTTTATCACGTTAACAGAGAATATTAGATGGTGGTTTATCGTGTGTGTGTGTGTGTGTGTGTGTGTGTGTGTGTGTGTGGTGGATAGGAGAGGAAAGATTACTGATCCTTACCGACAGACAGAATGAGAAAGACAGAAAGGCAGAGAAAGGAAGACAGACAGACAGAAAGAGCGTTTAAGACAGACAGACAGACAGAATGTGTAAGAGAGACAGAGAGACAGACAGACAGATCCTCATATATATTGTTTCCTGAATGCTGTAAAATTATCCTCGACTTTAATAACAAAAAAAATACCTATTCCTTATTTTAACATTTTTATTATTATCATTAATATATTCGTAATGTATTAATATAATTTTATATTTCATTACGTAAGTTTTATATTTTTGTGTAAAGTTTATTTCAAAATTTCATTCCGTGAGAGGCTGGCGGCCGGGGCACCTTTAGTCCACCATGTTGTGAATAGGTACCAAACTTTGCACTTGTGGGGGGGGGCGGAATTAACGTACGGTAGCTTTAGGACACTACCGAGGCTACAGAGGCTACCGAGAGTACAGAGGCTACCGGCCGTACTGTCTGTAGGAGCATGGAGGCTACCATTATCCATGAACAACTACGTTGGACTGGCCATGTTACCTGCATGGACGATAGTTGACTGCCAAAGCAGCTACTTTACAGTCACCTAACGAATAGTAAACGAAACACAGGCGGGCAACTGAAAAGGTACAAGGATTGTCTTAAGACAAACCTGAAAAGGTGCCACATGGACCCCCTCACCTGGGAGACGATTACTCCACACCGTAACGCTTGGAGGAGCACCACACAAGATGATGTCAATACTCTCGAGCTAGCCCGACTGCAGACCCTGCCGGTCCCGTATCGGCCTCTTTAGTCACCTCAGAACTCACCAACCTTAATAACTCATATCATTGTACCATAGCTGGATGATCGTCATACTCGATTCAGAGTGACAGCACAGTAGTGTGTGTGTGTGTGTGTGTGTGTGTGTGTGTGTGTGTGTGTGTGTGTTAGACGATCTGTTTGTTTTCCTCTTGTTTATTATTGTTTATTCTCTCTCTCTATCATCATCTTGTCTATCTATTATTGTGTCTTTCTGTATGTCTATCTGTCGGTCTGTCTATCTGTTAGTCTGTCTCTCTGTCTGTGTGTGTCTGTCTGTCATACACACCAGGAAACATTATCCTAACAGCATTAGGTCTGGCCACACTCACTTCTCGCTCCTGGAAAATGAGACTATAACTCTCTCTCTCTCTCTCTCTCTCTCTCTCTCTCTCTCTCTCTCTCTCTCTCTCTCTCCCGTAACAAGGCTAATAAAGTACTTGGGTTCATACACAGGAGTGTTAGTTACAGGACTAGCGAGGTCATCTTAACACTATATCTTGTGAGACCTCACCTGGATTACGCAGTTCAGTTCTGGTCACCGTATTACAGAATGGATATAGAATCCTTGGAAAGAATTCAGATGAGAATGACAAGACTAATCCCGGGCATTAGGAACCTTGAGTACAGAGACAGGTTAAAGCATCTTAATTTGCACTCCCTCGAGAGACGTAGAGCGAGGGGCGACCTGATAGAGGTGTATAAGTGGAAGTCAGGGCTAAACAAAGGGGACATTACAAAGGTACTTAAACTATCCAACCAGGAGCGAACTCGTAACAATGGTTTTAAATTTAGATTTAGACGCGAAATAGGTAAACATTGGTTAGGAAATAGAGTAGTGGACGAGTGGAACAAGTTACCAAACATCATCATTAACTCTAACACGCTGGATAGCTTCAAACACAGGTTGGGTGGATATATGAGCGATAGGGGTTGGGTGTAAACGGGACTGTCCAGTATGGGTCAATAGTTACTGTTTCCTCCAGTCTTATGTTTTCTCTCTCTCTCTCTCTCTCTCTCTCTCTCTCTCTCTCTCTCTCTCTCTCTCCTTTCTCTCTCTCTCTCTCTTGTCTTCCATGTGTGTGTGTGTGTGTCTGTGTGTGTGTGTGTGTGTGTGTGTGTGTGTGTGTTCCATCTCTTATTCTAACCCTTACAGCAAAAAGAAAACCAATTACAAGACGAATAATTACGCAGTGAAAAAAAAAAATTAAAAAAAAAAAAAAAATTTAGGGCAGAAAGAAGCGAGAATTCTTTTGTCTCCTCAGAACTGCACCACCAACACGACCCTGAATTAATTTACATTTGATGCCTTGTTCACAGTTTTGGAAAATATATTACACACAGAACAGACAGACAGATAAATAGATACACCCAGACAGACAGCTAGGTAAACAGGCAGACAGACAGATACACAGACAGATACAGACAGACAGACAGACACCCAGACACACACACACACACACACACACACACACACACACACACACATACATAACCTAGATCAGTTGAGGCGCGTAATATGTGTTCCACTCGTGTGAATTTTACGTTTCATTTTGGATTATTTCACAGGACGGGTCAATGGTGCTCAAAGGCGGATGTAATGTTGTTTGATGTTAACTTCTTACCTCAAGAATTAAAATAAAAATATATATACAGAAAAAAAATTTAATGTAGGAGGGGAGGGGAGGGGAGGGGAGGAGGGGGGAGGAAGGGGAGGGGAGGAGAGAGGAAGATGTGAGATTTACGAAAGGTCTGATGGGTTAGGTTAGGTTAGGTTAGGTTAGGTTACTTTAGGTTACGTTAGGTTTAGGTTAGGTTATGTTAGGTACATCTAGAATAGAATAGCAAGTATGCAGTGATGGAATGGGGGTTTCTGAATGGCTGACACGTCAAAACAACATGGTTTACGTCTATGAGAGAGAGAGCTACAGTTCAAGTGGCCACAGTGAACAAGGCCACACTGAGGGCCATCTGAACCAACATGGGCACACAATTATTTTGGCACAATAAAGCGACGATAAAAGGTTAGACATGACTTGATGAACAAACAAAGGGGGAGGAGGAGGAGGAGGAGGAGGAGGAGGAGGAGGAGGAGGAGGAGGAGGAAGAGGAGGAAGAAGAAGAAGAGGAGGAGGAGGAGGAAGAGGAGGAGGAGGGGGAGGAGGAGGGGGAGGAGGAGGAGGAGGAGGAGGAGGAGGTGGAGGAGGAGGAGGAGGAGGAAGAAGAAGAAGAAGAGGAGGAGGAGGAAGAAGAGCAGGAGGGGGAGGAGGAGGGGGAGGAGGAGGAGGAGGAGGAGGAGGAGGAGGAGGAGGAGGAGGAGGAAGAGGAGGGAGGAGTCATTCTCTATAGTACAGGAGCTGAACATTCATAAGAACATAAGACTGGAGGAAACAGTAACTATTGGCCCATACTGGACAGTCCCGTTTACACCCAACCCCTATCGCTCATATATCCACCCAACCTGTGTTTGAAGCTATCCAGCGTGTTAGAGTTAATGATGATGTTTGGTAACTTGTTCCACTCGTCCACTACTCTATTTCCAAACCAGTGTTTACCTATTTCGCGCCTAAATCTAAATTTGTCTAATTTAAAACCATTGTTACGAGTTCGCCCCTGGTTGGATAGTTTGAGTACCTTTGTAATGTCCCATTTGTTCAGCCCTGACTTCCATTTATACACCTCTATCATATCGCCCCTCACTCTACGTCTCTCGAGGGAGTGCAAATTAAGATGCTTTAACCTGTCTCTGTACTCAAGGTTCCTAATGCCCGGGATTAGTCTTGTCATTCTCCTCTCGATTCTATATCCATTCTGTAATAAGGTGACCAAAACTGCACTGGGTAATCCAAGTGAGGTCTCACAAGGGCAAGATATAATCTTAAGATGACCTCCCTAGTCTTGTAACTAACACTCCTTTGTATGAACCCAAGTACTTTATTAGCCTTGTTACGAGCAAATACACATTGTTTACTTGGCTTAAGATTCCTACTTATCATTACTCCTAAATCTCTCTCGCAGTCGGATTTCTCTATGGCATCGTTGTTCATCTGGTATCTGGTTTCCCTGTTTACATCTCCTATACTGAGTACTTTACATTTGTCCACATTGAATTTCATCTGCCATTTTTCAGACCATTCGAAAAATTTGTTTAGATCTTCCTGTAGTTTTACTGAGTCCTGGTCAGATTTAATTACACGTCCTATTTTAGTGTCATCAGCAAATTTACTTATGTTGCTGTCTATGCCGATATCTATGTCGTTTATGTATATAATAAATAATAATGGTCCAAGTACTGAGCCTTGGGGAACTCCACTAGTGACGTTGCCCCAATGGGACTTAGTGCCGTTAATGCTCACTCGCTGTTTCCTGTCCTGTAACCACACACACACACACACACTAATTGAGCAATAGGTCCGAATTTTCCATACTAAACACTATGACTTTGGTTAGGTTAGGTTAGGTTATGGTTATGGCTAGGTTAGGTTAGGTTAGGTTAGGTTCAGGTATTCGATGCTTGGAGACTGGCCACCCCCCCCCCCCCTTATCCCGTTTCTCCCCTAGTATAAATCAGTGAAACCTCCATATAACGGATTCCTCTCTCCATATAATCCGCTAAATAGAGGTTTCCACTAAAAAAATCCACCCCTGTCTCTTTCGTTAACAAACTCACTAAGGTAACATAGAGTCTGGACCCTTCGCTAATGGACAACACATGTTAGGGGGGGGGGCACACCCGGGGAAATGATCTATAGGTCCATAATGGGACGTTGGAAAAGGGTAAAATGGCCCATAAGAGCTCGCGGTCATGAACGAGGGGGTTAGGTTAGGTTAGGTTAGGTTAGGTTTAGGTTTGGTTCAAGTTAGTTTAGGTTAGGTTAGGTCAAGTCAGGTTAGGTCAGGTCAGGTTAGATCAAGTCAGATTAGGTCAGGTCAGGTTAGGTCAAGTCAGGTTAGGTCAAGTCAGGTTAGGTCAAGTCAGGTCAGATTAGAATAAACCCACATTTAACCTCAAATCACATTCAACCAAACAACCATCTATCATACAATAAGTTAAACTCACTCAACCAGGCTCCAGTTCTGAAGTTCACCTCCACTACAGAATTTGTGGGACGTAAAAAAAGGAGAAAACGACTCACCATTTGTTACCGCCAGGCACTCAGGGGGAGGGTGTCCACCATTAGCAAATTGACAGCTGTTGTTGTTTTAAGCTGTTTTATATATATATTCTGTCTTGTTCTTTATTACCATTTATTAGTTTATTTCTTTCTGTTATTGTGACTTGGGTTAGGTTAGGTTTGGTTGTGTTGTGGTTGTGTTGTGGTTGGGCTGTAGTTGAGTTGTTATTGTGACTTGAGTTAGGTTCGGTTTGGTTGTGTTGTGGTTGGGTTTGGTTGTGGTTGTGGTTGTGTTGTGGTTGGGTTTGGTTGTGGTTGGGCTGTGGTTGGGCTGTGGTTGGGTTGTGGTTGGGCTGTAGTTGAGTTGTTATTGTGACTTGAGTTAGGTTCGGTTTGGTTGTGTTGTGGTTGGGTTTGGTTGTGGTTGTGGTTGTGTTGTGGTTGGGTTTGGTTGTGGTTGGGCTGTGGTTGGGCTGTGGTTGGGTTGTGGTTGGGCTGTAGTTGAGTTGTTATTGTGACTTGAGTTAGGTTCGGTTTGGTTGTGTTGTGGTTGGGTTTGGTTGTGGTTGTGGTTGTGTTGTGGTTGGGTTTGGTTGTGGTTGGTGTGGTTGGGCTGTGGTTGGGTTGTGGTTGGGCTGTGTTGAGTTGTTATGTGACTTGAGTTAGTTCGGTTTGGTTGTGTTGTGGTTGGGTTTGGTTGTGGTTGTGGTTGTGTTGTGGTTGGGTTTGGTTGTGGTTGGGCTGTGGTTGGGTTGTGGTTGGGTTGTTATTGTGACTTGGGTTAGGTTCGGTTTGGTTGTGGTTTGGTTAGGTTAGGTTAAGTGGTAGTCACTCTCAGTATTCAGAATCCTCCCAGTCAAACAGTCTCTTACAGTTAATCTCACCTTCTTAAGCAGTCACTGCTAATTTTTCACAGTAGATTCCAGTCAGTTCCAGTCAGTTCTAATCCCTCCCAGTACCTCCCAGTTACTCACAGTCACTCCCAGCTAATCCCAGTCACCCCCAGTTACTCCCAGTCAGTCACAGTTAGTCCCAGTCACTCACAGTTACTCCCAGTCCCTCACAGTTACTCCCAGTACCTCCCAGTCACTCACAATCACCCCCAGTTACTCCCAGTCAGTCCCAATTACTCCCAGTCCCTCACAGTTACTCCCAGTCCCTCACAGTTACTCCCAGTACCTCCCAGTCACCCCCAGTACCTCACAGTCACCCCCAGTTACTCCCAGTCACTCCCAGTTACTCCCAGTCACTCCCATTCCCTCACAGTTACTCCCAGTTACTCTCAGTCACTCACAGTACCTCCCAGTCAGTCCCAGTTACTCCCAGTCCCTCCCAGTCACTCCCATTCCCTCACAGTCCCTCACAGTCACTCCCAGTCACTCACAGTATCTCCCAGTCAGTCCCAGTTACTCCCAGTCAGTCCCAGTTACTCCCAGTCAGTCCCAGTTACTCCCAGTCACTCACAGTCACCCCCAGTACCTCCCAGTCAGTCTCAGTACCTCCCAGTTACTCCCAGTACCTCCCAGTCAGCCCCAGTACCTCCCAGTCACCCCCAGTACCTCCCAGTTAGTCCCAGTACCTCCCAGTTACTCCCAGTCACTCACAGTACCTCCCAGTCAGTCCCAGTTACTCCCAGTGCCTCCCAGTCAGTCCCAATTACTCTCAGTCACTCACAGTCACCCCCAGTTACTCCCAGTCACTCCCAGTCCCTCACAGTTACTCCCAGTCACTCCCAGTTACTCCCAGTACCTCTCAGTCACTTACAGTCACCCCCAGTTACTCCCAGTCACTCACAGTCACTCCCAGTCCCTCACAGTTACTCCCAGTAACTCACAGTCACTCCCAGTACCTCCCAGTCACTCCCAGTGCCTCCCAGTCCCTCACAGTTACTCCCAGTCACCCCCAGTTACTCCCAGTCACTCCCAGTCACTCACAGCTACTCCCAGTCACCCCCAGTCACTCACAGTCAGGTCTCTCACGCACTCATCTTGAAAGTCGTTCGTTATCACATTTTTCAAAAGGTAAATGACCAATAACAGTTAACGGGGTAAAACCATCAGCAGTAAATGACGCAAAAAAAAGAGGCCATTACCTCCCTGGGCTGACGCTGGAGGCCATTACCTCCCTGGGCTGACGCTGGAGGCCATTACCTCCCTGGGCTGACGCTGGAGGCCATTACCTCCCTGGGCTGACGCTGGAGGCCATTACCTCCCTGGGCTGACGCTGGAGGCCATTACCTCCCTGGGCTGACGCTAGAGGCCATTTTTACCTCCCTAGACTGACGCTGGTTAGGTTAGGTTATGTGGGTGTACTGGGTGAGGGTAGTGGGTGTACTGGGTGAGGGTAGTGGGTGTACTGGGTGAGGGTAGAGGGTGTACTGGGTGAGGGTAGTGGGTGTACTGGGTGAGGGTAGTGGGTGTACTGGGTGAGGGTAGTGGGTGTACTGGGTGAGGGTAGTGGGTGTACTGGGTGAGGGTAGTGGGTGTACTGGGTGAGGGTAGTGGGTGTACTGGGTGAGGGTAGTGGGTGTACTGGGTGAGGGTAGTGGGTGTACTGGGTGAGGGTAGTGGGTGTACTGGGTGAGGGTAGAGGGTGTACTGGGTGAGGGTAGTGGGTGTACTGGGTGAGGGTAGTGGGTGTACTGGGTGAGGGTAGTGGGTGTACTGGGTGAGGGTAGAGGGTGTACTGGGTGAGGGTAGTGGGTGTACTGGGTGAGGGTAGTGGGTGTACTGGGTGAGGGTAGTGGGTGTACTGGGTGAGGGTAGTGGGTGTACTGGGTGAGGGTAGTGGGTGTACTGGGTGAGGGTAGTGGGTGTACTGGGTGAGGGTAGTGGGTGTACTGGGTGAGGGTAGTGGGTGTACTGGGTGAGGGTAGTGGGTGTACTGGGTGAGGGTAGTGGGTGTACTGGGTGAGGGTAGTGGGTGTACTGGGTGAGGGTAGTGGGTGTACTGGGTGAGGGTAGTGGGTGTACTGGGTGAGGGTAGTAGGGTGTACTGGGTGAGGGTAGTGGGTGTACTGGGTGAGGGTAGTGGGTGTACTGGGTGAGGGTAGTGGGTGTACTGGGTGAGGGTAGTAGGTGTACTGGGTGAGGGTAGTGGGTGTACTGGGTGAGGGTAGTGGGTGTACTGGGTGAGGGTAGTGGGTGTACTGGGTGAGGGTAGTGGGTGTACTGGGTGAGGGTAGTGGGTGTACTGGGTGAGGGTAGAGGGTGTACTGGGTGAGGGTAGTGGGTGTACTGGGTGAGGGTAGTGGGTGTACTGGGTGAGGGTAGTGGGTGTACTGGGTGAGGGTAGTGGGTGTACTGGGTGAGGGTAGTGGGTGTACTGGGTGAGGGTAGTGGGTGTACTGGGTGAGGGTAGTGGGTGTACTGGGTTGTATATTGACGCTGTGTGTGAGTCATTTCCATAGAGACGGGGCAGTTTATTGCTCACCCGGGGAGAACAAGTGAAACCTCCATTTAACGGACAATATGAGAGGGGTGTCCGCTATATCGAAGTCCGCTATATAAGAAACCTCCATTTAACGGACAATATGAGAGGGGTGTCCGCTATATCGAAGTCCGCTATATAAGAAACCTCCATTTAACGGACTATATGTGGGTGGTCCGGTATATCGAAGTCCGTTATATAAGAAACCTCCATTTAACGGACAATATGAAGCATCTCACAGTATCCATATGAGCCACACCGTACTAATAAGGTCACCCGTGTCTTCCGTGTAGAGAACCTGTAGTGTTAGTTCCTGTAGAGGCTGGGAGTCCTAGGAGGGGTCTACATTAGTTCCTGTAGAGGCTGGGAGTCCTAGGAGGGGTCTACATTAGTTCCTGTAGACGCTGGGAGTCCTAGGAGGGGTCTACATTAGTTCCTGTAGAGGCTGGGAGTCCTAGGAGGGGTCTACATTAGTTCCTGTAGAGGCTGGGAGTCCTAGGAGGGGTCTACATTAGTTCCTGTAGACGCTGGGAGTCCTAGGAGGGGTCTACATTAGTTCCTGTAGAGGCTGGGAGTCCTAGGAGGGGTCTACATTAGTTCCTGTAGAGGCTGGGAGTCCTAGGAGGGGTCTACATTAGTTCCTGTAGAGGCTGGGAGTCCTAGGAGGGGTCTACATTAGTTCCTGTAGAGGCTGGGAGTCCTAGGAGGGGTCTACATTAGTTCCTGTAGAGGCTGGGAGTCCTAGGAGGGGTCTACATTAGTTCCTGTAGTGGCTGGGAGTCCTAGGAGGGGTCTACATTAGTTCCTGTAGTGGCTGGGAGTCCTAGGAGGGGTCTACATTAGTTCCTGTAGAGGCTGGGAGTCCTAGAAGGGGTCTACATTAGTTCCTGTAGAGGCTGGGAGTCCTAGGAGGGGTCTACATTAGTTCCTGTAGAGGCTGGGAGTCCTAGGAGGGGTCTACATTAGTTCCTGTAGAGGCTGGGAGTCCTACGAGGGTCTACATTAGTTCCTGTAGAGGCTGGGAGTCCTAGGAGGGGTCTACATTAGTTCCTGTAGTGGCTGGGAGTCCTAGGAGGGGTCTACATTAGTTCCTGTAGAGGCTGGGAGTCCTAGGAGGGGTCTACATTAGTTCCTGTAGAGGCTGGGAGTCCTAGGAGGGGTCTACATTAGTTCCTGTAGAGGCTGGGAGTCCTAGGAGGGGTCTACATTAGTTCCTGTAGAGGCTGGGAGTCCTAGGAGGGGTCTACATTAGTTCCTGTAGAGGCTGGGAGTCCTAGGAGGGGTCTACATTAGTTCCTGTAGTGGCTGGGAGTCCTAGGAGGGGTCTACATTAGTTCCTGTAGAGGCTGGGAGTCCTAGGAGGGGTCTACATTAGTTCCTGTAGAGGCTGGGAGTCCTAGGAGGGGTCTACATTAGTTCCTGTAGTGGCTGGGAGTCCTAGGAGGGGTCTACATTAGTTCCTGTAGAGGCTGGGAGTCCTAGGAGGGGTCTACATTAGTTCCTGTAGAGGCTGGGAGTCCTAGGAGGGGTCTACATTAGTTCCTGTAGAGGCTGGGAGTCCTAGGAGGGGTCTACATTAGTTCCTGTAGAGGCTGGGAGTCCTAGGAGGGGTCTACATTAGTTCCTGTAGAGGCTGGGAGTCCTAGGAGGGGTCTACATTAGTTCCTGTAGAGGCTGGGAGTCCTAGGAGGGGTCTACATTAGTTCCTGTAGAGGCTGGGAGTCCTAGGAGGGGTCTACATTAGTTCCTGTAGTGGCTGGGAGTCCTAGGAGGGGTCTACATTAGTTCCTGTAGTGGCTGGGAGTCCTAGGAGGGGTCTACATTAGTTCCTGTAGTGGCTGGGAGTCCTAGAGGGGTCTACATTAGTTCCTGTAGTGGCTGAGAGTCCTACGAGGGGTCTACATTAGTTCCTGTAGAGGCTGGGAGTCCTAGGAGGGGTCTACATTAGTTCCTGTAGAGGCTGGGAGTCCTACGAGGGGTCTACATTAGTTCCTGTAGAGGCTGGGAGTCCTAGGAGGGGTCTACATTAGTTCCTGTAGAGGCTGGGAGTCCTACGAGGGGTCTACATTAGTTCCTGTAGAGGCTGGGAGTCCTAGGAGGGGTCTACATTAGTTCCTGTAGAGGCTGGGAGTCCTAGGAGGGGTCTACATTAGTTCCTGTAGAGGCTGGGAGTCCTAGGAGGGGTCTACATATATTCGGTCTCCTTACTTTAGTCTCTTGGTCGTGGGCGTCAGGGAGAGGTCGTATATATTCTGGTCAGTGACAAGAATGACTTCGGTGTCAATGTGGTGGTGGTGGTGGTGGTGTGATGGTGGTGGTGGTGGTGGTGGTGGTGGTGGTGGTGCTGTGGTGGTGAGGGTGTGTGGTGGTGGTGGTGGTGGTGTGGTGGTGGTGGTGGTGGTGGTGGTGCTGTGGTGGTGAGGGTGTGTGGTGGTGGTGGTGGTGTGGTGGTGGTGAGGGTGGTGGTGTGATGGTGGTGGTGGTGGTGTGGTGGTGGTGGTGGTGGTGGTGGTGGTGGTGGTGGTGGTGTGGTGGTGGTGGTGGTGTGGTGGTGGTGGTGGTGTGGTGGTGGTGAGGGTGTGTGGTGATGACAGTGGATAAGTGGAACAAGTTACCAAACATCATCATCATCATTAACTCGAACACGCTGGATAGGTTAGGTTAGGTTAGGATAGGTTTGTTTAGGATAGGTTAGGTTAGGATAGGTTAGGATACGTTAGGTTAGGTTAGGATAGGTTAGGTTAGCTTCAAACATAGGCTGGATGGATATATGAGCGATAGGGGTTGGGTGTAAACGGGACTGCCTATAAGAGTATGGGCCAATAGTTACTGTTTCATCCAGTCTTTTGTTCTCTCTCCTACACGGGGCTACAAAACCACCTCCTACACGGGGCTACAAACCCACTTCCTACACGGGGCTACAAACCCACCTCCTACACGGGGCTACAAACCCACCTCCTACACGGGGCTACAAACCCACCTCCTACACGGGGCTAAAAACCCACCTCCTACACGGGGCTACAAACCCACCTCCTACACGGGGCTACAATCTCCTCCTACACGGGGCTACAAACCTACCTCCTACACGGGGCTACAAACCCACCTCCTACACGGGGCTACAAACCCACCTCCTACACGGGGCTACAAACCCACCTCCTACACGGGGCTACAAACCCACCTCCTACATGGGGCTACAAACCCACCTCCTACACGGGGCTACATAACCTGGTACCCTGTAGTGGCCCAACCAGTTAAAATATTTGAGTACAATTTGTTGTTATGGGGAGTAAGGATGGCGGACACTAGGTAAACATCACCCTTTTTACCGATAAGACGTTATGAGGGCAAAAACACACAATAGATGGCGTTAGTTGTTGATGTTATGATGTATTGCTACGTTTTAATAACTATAATGAATTTTAAACAGCGTATATACCCACAAATGGTGATCAATAGGCGGAGAGCCCAAGGGAGGGAAGAAGAGGAGGCCCCAGGGAACTGTCAGTCGCCTGCCCGCACAAATCTACCAATAGAAGGACAGCCCAAGGGTGGGGAAGAAGAGGAGGCCCCAGGGAACTGCTAGTCGCCTGCCCGCACAAATCTACCAATAGAAGGACAGCCCAAGGGTGGGGAAGAAGAGAAGGCCCCAGGGAACTGCTAGTCGCCTTGCCGAACAAATGCTTACATATAGACAGAGACATCAAGGAAAAGAAGAGAAGGCCCCAGGGAACTGCTAGTCGCCTTGCCGAACAAATGCTTACATATAGACAGAGACATCAAGGAAAAGAAGAGAAGGCCCCAGGGAACTGCTTGTTACCTCACTCCAAACTATCATAAAACACTGAAAGAACTTTACTCTTCAACAGATTTTTACCTGCGCCCCCCCCCCACACACACTGTCATTATGCTCCTTCCCGCCATGAGCGACAGACTTACATCACTGTGTACAAATGTCAACTATGCTCACTGACGGGCGTAGGTTAAGAGCTTCTCATCTGGGACTACTAACTACTGAGTTTGTTACACGAGTCAAGTATAACTCATTCACTGGCCTCTGTTAACCTCATTCACTGGCCTCTGTTAACCTGATCCACGGGCCTCTGTTAACCTGATCCACGGGCCTCTGTTAACCTCATTCACTGGCCTCTGTTAACCTGATCCACGGGCCTCTGTTAACCTCATTCACGGGCCTCTGTTAACCTCATTCACTGGCCTCTGTTAACCTGATCCACGGGCCTCTGTTAACCTGATCCACGGGCCTCTGTTAACCTCATTCACTGGCCTCTGTTAACCTGATCCACGGGCCTCTGTTAACCTCATTCACTGGCCTCTGTTAACCTGATCCACGGGCCTCTGTTAACCTGATCCACGGGCCTCTGTTAACCTGATCCACGGGCCTCTGTTAACCTCATTCACTGGCCTCTGTTAACCTGATTCACGGGCCTCTTTTAACCTGATCCACGGGCCTCTGTTAACCTGATCCACGGGCCTCTGTTAACCTGATCCACGGGCCTCTGTTAACCTCATTCACTGGCCTCTGTTAACCTGATCCACGGGCCTCTGTTAACCTGATCCACTGGCCTCTGTTAACCTCATTCACTGGCCTCTGTTAACCTGATCCACGGGCCTCTGTTAACCTGATCCACGGGCCTCTGTTAACCTCATT
>CAUDMG010001315.1:1002500-1017500 GCA_958450375.1 Homarus gammarus
CGAGAGAACTTATATAACGTGAATTTTTCCGTAAAGTTTAGTGTTAGGTTAGTGTTAGGTTAGTGTAATGTTAGGTTAATGTAGTGTTAGGTTAGTGTTAGGTTAGTGTTAGGTTAGTGTTAGGCTAGTGTTAGTGTTAGGTTAGGTTAGTGTTAGGTTAGTGATAGGTTAGTGTTAGTGTTAGGTTAGTGCAGTGTTAGGCGAGTGTTAGGTTAATGTTAGGTTAGTGTAGTGTTAGGTTAGTGTTAGGTTAGTGTTAGTGTTAGGCTAGTGTTAGGTTAATGTTAGGTTAGGTTAGTGTTAGGTTAGTGTTAGGCTAGTGTTAGGTTAATGTTAGGTTAATGTAGTGTTAGGTTAGTGTTAGGTTAGTGTAGTGTTTGGTTAATGTTAGGTTAGTGTAGTGCTAGGTTAGTGTTAGGTTAGTGTAGTGTTAGGCTAGTGTTAGGTTAGTGTAGTGTTAGGCTAGTGTTAGGTTAATGTTAGGTTAGTGTTAGGTTAGTGTAGTGTTAGGCTAGTGTTAGGTTAATGTTAGGTTAGTGTTAGATTAGTGTAGTGTTAGGCTAGTGTTAGGTTAATGTTAGGTTAGTGTTAGGTTAGTGTTAGGTTAATGTTAGGTTAGTGTAGTGTTAGGCTAGTGTTAGGTTAATGTTAGGTTAGTGTTAGGTTAGTGTAGTGTAAGGCTAGTGTTAGGTTAATGTTAGGTTAGTGTTAGGTTAATGTTAGGTTAGTGTAGTGTTAGGTTATGGCTTTTGTTAGTGCCAAGTTTTGTATTACTGGGCACATGCACATACAGTACACATACATACATACATGTACACATACACATTTACACATATACACACACACGCACATACGGAAACACATACACACCCACCACACAAAATAAACACATCACATACACACATACACACATACACACATACATACACTGTACACCTCTCTCTCCCTCTGTCTACCCTCTCTCTCTCTCTGTCTACCCTCTCTCCCCCTCTGTCTACCCTCTCTCTCTCTGTCTACCCCCCCTCTCTCTCTCTCTGTCTACCCCCTCTCTCTCTCTCTGTCTACCCTCTCTCTCTCTCTGTCTACCCCCTCTCTCTCTCTCTCTGTCTACCCCCCTCTCTCTCTCTCTCTGTCTACCCCCCCCTCTCTCTCTCTGTCTACCCTCTCTCTCTCTCTCCCTCTGTCTACCCCCCTCTCTCTCTCTCTGTCTACCCTCTCTCTCTCTCTCTCCTCTCTCTTCTCTCTCCCTCTCTCTCTCTCACTCTGTCTCCTCTCTCTCTCTCTCTCTCTGTCCCCCTCTCTCTCTCTCTCTGTCTACCCTCTCTCTCTCTCCCTCTGTCTACCCCCCTCTCTCTCTCTTCTCCTCCTCTCTCCTCTCTCTCCCTCTCTTCTCTCTCTCTCCTCTCTCTCTCTCTCTCTTCTCCCTCTCTCTCTCTCTCTGTCTCTCCTCTCTTCTCTCTCTCTGTCTCTCCTCTCTCTCTTCCTCTTCTCTCTCCTCTCTCTCTCTGTCTCCTCCTCTCTCTCTCTCCTCTGTCTCTCTCTCTCTCTCCTCTCTGTCTCTCTCTCTCTCTCTTCTCTCCTTCTCTCTCTCTCTCTCTTCTCCTCTCTCTCTCTCCTCTCTGTCTACCTCTCTCTCTCTCCCTCTGTCTCTCTCTCTCTCTCCCTCTGTCTACCCACTCTCTCTCTCCTCTTTCTCCTCTCTCTCTCTCTCTCTTCTGCTCCTCTCTCTTCTCTCTTCTCTCTTCTCTCTCCTCTGTCTCTCTTCTCTTCCTCTCTCCTCTCTCTCTCTCTCTCTATTCTCTCTCTCTCTCTCCCTCTGTCTACCCTCTCTCTCTCTCTCTGTCTACCCTCTCTCTCTCTCCCTCTGTCTACCCTCTCTCTCTCTGTCTACCCCCCCTCTCTCTCTCTCTCTCTGTATACCCTCTCTCTCTCTGTCTACCCTCTCTCTCTCTCTGTCTACCCCCTCTCTCTCTCTGTCTACCCCCTCCCTCTCTCTCTCTCTGTCTACCCTCTCTCTCTCTGTCTACCCCCCTCTCTCTCTCTCTGTCTACCCTCTCTCTCTCTCTGTCTACCCCCCTCTCTCTCTGTCTCTCCCTCTCTCTCTCTCTCTCTGTCTACCTCTCTCCCTCTGTCTACCCTCTCTCTCTCTCTCTCTGTCTACCCTCTCTCTCTCTCTCCCTCTGTCTACCCTCTCTCTCTCTCTCTGTTTACTCTCTCTCCCTCTGTCTACCCTCTCTCTCTCTCTGTCTACCCTCTCTCTCTCTCTCTGTCTACCCTCTCTCTCTCTCTATCTCCCTCTCTCTCTCTGTCTCCCTCCCTCTCTCTCTCTCTGTCTACCCTCTCTCTCTCTGTCTACCCCCTCCCTCTCTCTCTCTCTGTCTACCCACTCTCTCTCTCTCTCCCTCTGTCTACCCTCTCTCTCTCTGTCTACCCTCTCTCCCTCTGTCTACCCTCTCTCCCTCTGTCTACCCTCTCTCCCTCTGTCTACCCTCTCTCCCTCTGTCTACCCTCTCTCTCCCTCTGTCTACCCTCTCTCCCTCTGTCTACCCCCTCCCCCTCTGTCTACCCTCTCCCCCTCTGTCTACCCCCTCCCCCTCTGTCTACCTCCCCCTCTCCTTTCACCACACAGTATACAGCCATACCACACTATTTCCTCCACACATGTTCACTACTACACCAACATTTTATTCTACACGCCCAACACATCAAACTCTTTAATCCTTTATTCAACCAACCAAATGAAAACTATTACCACATTATATTAACAAAAAACTATATATACTTTTCCATTAATATAAGAATTTTGTTTGTTTTTCCATATTTTTTTTTTCGTGTGGTATTTGTTTAGTCTTTTGTTTGTTTTATATATACGATTTTTATTTTTTTTTTCAGATATGTTGAGAAAAAATATTAATTTGTTATAATGTAAATATTGGTTTTTGTGACTTTTTTTTTTAAATAAAAGACCAGAGGATTTTTTTATTATTTTTTAATTTGTGTCCAATATTTTGTTATATATTTATTCGCCGTTTGAATAATTGTGTGACTCTGTATTGGTGGATGGATGTAATCAAGAGCAGACATACAGACATACACTCACATACATACACACACATATATACATAGAAAAACACACACACACACACATACAAGTACATACACATAAACACACGCACACATACACATAAACACACATACACATAAACACACGCACACATACACATAAACACACGCACACATACACATAAACACACGCACACATACACATAAACACACGCACACATACACATAAACACACATACACATAAACACACGCACACATACACATAAACACACGCACACATACACATAGACACGCACACACACACACATAGACACGCACACACACTTCAATCACTGCCAGCCATTCACTCTTCATGTGTCCTGCTATAGTGAACCTTAACAAGAGCTCTATCTCGTCCAACTCTGTCGCTTCATATAACCTAATCCAACCTAACCTAACCTGACCTAACCTAACCAAGGGAGAGGTGGGGGGAGTGAGAGAGGAGGTAGAGGTGGGGGGGAGAGAGGTAGGGGAGGAGGTAGAGGTGGGGGGGGAGGAGACAGGGTTCAATTACTGGTCAGCTGTCAGATAGTCCCTTCCATGGAGGCCATTTTTCACATATATATATACAACACAGAGTTTAATTCTAACTTAAAATTGACGCCGAATAAAAGTTGTCGGAACAGAATTTAAACCTTTTAGTGAAGCACCTCCATCCGTCCCGTTAATTAGTGTGGCTCTCCAGGTAAATAATTGCCCAGAACCTCTGATGACGTCACGCCTCTAACGCACCCTTTTCAAAAAAATTTCAATTTTTTTTTATAATAAATTTGATGGAGAAAACGACACAACTAAATGTTTTATCACTGTTTATTTTTATTTATTTTTATAATGAAACTAAATAATAATAATTACCTGGGGTCTTGTTGTTGTTGTTTTCCCAAAGTATCTGTCTGTTAATTAGTGTTAGATTAATGGCCTCTCACACCTACAACAGGGGTTGATATGTTCATAGTACAACAGTCCATATGGTTAGGTTAAGTTAAGGTGTGTTAGTGGCAATGCAGGTTAGGTTAGGTTAGGATAGGTAAGGTATATTAGCCAGTTAAATTAACCTTGATTTAACTAAGTAATGTTAGGTTAATTTCGTTCATTAGATTATCAATTCCCAGAGAGTTAACCAATCATATCCCACGGCTGCCACCAATCATTATACAGTATATCCCACCGCTGCCACCAATCATTATACAGTATATCCCACCGCTGCCACCAATCATTATATAGTATATCCCACCACTGCCACCAATCATTATACAGTATATCCCACCACTGCCACCAATCATTATACAGTATATCCCACCACTGCCACCAATCATTATATAGTATATCCCACGGCTGCCACCAATCATTATACAGTATATCCCACCACTGCCACCAATCATTATACAGTATATCCCACCACTGCCACCAATCATTATATAGTATATCCCACCACTGCCACCAATCATTATACAGTATATCCCACCACTGCCACCAATCATTATATAGTATATCCCACCACTGCCACCAATCATTATACAGTATATCCCACCACTGCCACCAATCATTATACAGTATATCCCACCACTGCCACCAATCATTATACAGTATATCCCACCACTGCCACCAATCATTATACAGTATATCCCACCACTGCCACCAATCATTATACAGTATATCCCACCACTGCCACCAATCATTATATAGTATATCCCACCACTGCCACCAATCATTATACAGTATATCCCACCACTGCCACCAATCATTATACAGTATATCCCACGGCTGCCACCAATCATTATACAGTATATCCCACCACTGCCACCAATCATTATATAGTATATCCCACGGCTGCCACCAATCATTATACAGTATATCCCACCACTGCCACCAATCATTATATAGTATATCCCACGGCTGCCACCAATCATTATACAGTATATCCCACCACTGCCACCAATCATTATACAGTATATCCCACCACTGCCACCAATCATTATACAGTATATCCCACCACTGCCACCAATCATTATATAGTATATCCCACCGCTGCCACCAATCATTATATAGTATATCCCACCGCTGCCACCAATCATTATACAGTATATCCCACCACTGCCACCAATCATTATACAGTATATCCCACCACTGCCACCAATCATTATATAGTATATCCCACGGCTGCCACCAATCATTATATAGTATATCCCACCGCTGCCACCAATCATTATATAGTATATCCCACCGCTGCCACCAATCATTATACAGTATATCCCACCACTGCCACCAATCATTATACAGTATATCCCACCACTGCCACCAATCATTATATAGTATATCCCACCACTGCCACCAATCATTATATAGTATATCCCACCGCTGCCACCAATTTATACAATTATTCCATCAACGGCACCAATTAATAATCACCTCTCTTTTCCCGCCATCAATCATGAATACATAAAAACATCACATATTTCATCTATCCTAACCTAACCTAACAGACACACATCACCTAACCTAACCAGCTGGATATGTTTACTAGAGGTGAGGACTGAGGCAGGTGGAGTTTGCATGACAGGTTGATAAAAATTGCGTACAGGTAGTCATTACTTACCTGTACCTGAGCTCATAACTAGTATTGTCACCTGACTAGTATATATCTAGATTATTTTATTTCTAACCTAACCTAATCTAACCTAAACTAACACACCTAACCTAATCTAACCTATCACTAACCTAACCTAACCAAACCACAACCACATCCGGATTCAGTTTCAGTATGTGAAAAATCAGACCCGGATTCGGTTTTAGGTATACAGTAATACGAAACAGTCTCCTATGACCAACGAACACACATCACAAAAACCCTCTTACAGCTTACAAACTTAACTAGCATATTACTTAGAAAAAACAACTTATACACTTTACTATAACTCACTTTAATTCATTTCATGGTTGTATTCTAGCCAATGAGATTTCACTGATGATTAAACGGAGGGAAATGATTGGTTGTAATGTTTGTTGATCATTGCTACTCACTCGACGCAGTAATTGTTGAAGTTAATGTTTTGTGGAGGATTTTAAATGAGTTTCCCGTCCAACCTTTTACCAAGCTGGAGTTAAAGGTACACACACACACACACGCACACACACACACACACGCACGCACACACACACACACGCACACACACACAGCCTTCCAGATAAGATTTGAAATATTATACACACAGCGCCAGAAGGTATTCCATCATCCTTTTACATGAGAGAGAGAGAGAGAGAGAGAGGTGGTGGTGGGGGGGGGGGGGGGGGGTTTATCAACACTCCATGTTCACTGTATCAACACATTTACCTTACTAGCGTCGAGTCTCCTTATTTGCTGACACTGACTCGCTGACAATATGACGCTGACAATATGAGGATAGTTATAATATGCAAATCTGACACATTATCAACCCTGACAATCTCACAAGCTGACAATATCCTCCCTGACACACAAGCTGACACTATTCTCCCTGACACACACGCTGACACTATTCTCCCTGACACACAAGCTGACACTATTCTCCCTGACACACACGCTGACACTATTCTCCCTGACACACAAGCTGACACTATTCTCCCTGACACACAAGCTGACAATATCCTCCCTGACACACAAGCTGACAATATCCTCCCTGACACACAAGCTGACACTATTCTCCCTGACACACAAGCTGACAATATCCTCCCTGACACACAAGCTGACACTATTCTCCCTGACACACAAGCTGACAATATCCTCCCTGACACACAAGCTGACACTATTTCCCTGACACACAAGCTGACAATATCCTCCCTGACACACAAGCTGACACTATCCTCCCTGACACACAAGCTGACAATATCCTCCCTGACACACAAGCTGACACTATTCTCCCTGACACACAAGCTCACACTATTCTCCCTGACACACACGCTGACAATATCCTCCCTGACACACAAGCTGACACTATCCTCCCTGACACACGAGCCGACACTCTCCGCGCTGACACACGAGCCGACACTCTCCGCGCTGACACCTGAGACATCAAAGGTCTTACTTTATCTCTTGTTAATTCCACAGGTAAGGAGAGAGAGAGAGAGAGAGAGAGAGAGAGAGAGAGAGAGAGAGAGAGAGAGAGAGAGAGATTATTGTATATAAAACTACAATATAATATAATACAATACAATACAATATTAATACAAAAATACAATACGTAACGATAGCACCTGTAGAAGTTGACACGATACAGTACTGATCATTAGGTTAGGTTAGGATTTGGTTAGGTTAGGTTAGCATTAGGGTGGTTAATCTTCAGGTGAACTACCTTACAGGACCATTAACTAGTGACGTAACAGGCTATAGAACACTGTATAAAACAGTATTAACCTATAACTATGATCTATAACCTATAACTATAACTATGACCTATAACTATGACCTATAACTATAACTATGACCTATAACCTATAACTATAACTATGACCTATAAATATGACCTATAACCTATAACTATAACTATGACCTATAACTACAACCAATAACTAGACACCACACCACCAAAACACTTCCCATCGACCCTACCAGGCCACAGGGTCGAACACGTGTCTCTCTCTCACACACACACACACACACACACACACACTGATATACAATTTACCACGATCGTCAATTCTCACCAGTATTCAACCTATTGTGTGTGTGTGTGTGTGTGTGTGTGTGTGTGTGTGTGTGTGTGTGTTCAGATCTGTCGTGTAGGACGGAAGTTAAAGAAGGGAAACGATACATAAACAGACAGACATACAGACAGACAGAGGGCTTAATGGACAGACAGACAGACAGTTGACACCCCTTCAACATCTGTTCATGTGGGTATAATAATAATTTAGTGGACGCCAGGTATTAACACGTATTTAATGACATAATCACAGGTGTGTCAGATGACCTCTACACCTGTTGTCCGTTTTACAGGTGTGTCAGATGACCTCTATACCTGTTGTCCGTTTTACAGGTGTGTCAGATGACCTCTATACCTGTTGTCCGTTTTACGGGTGTGACAGATGACCTCTACACCTGTTGTCCGTTTTACAGGTATGTCAGATGACCTCCATACCTGTTGTCCGTTTTACAGGTGTGACAGATGACCTCTACACCTGTTGTCCGTTTTACAGGTATGTCAGATGACCTCTACACCTGTTGTCCGTTTTACAGGTGTGTCAGATGACTTCTACACCTGTTGTCAGTTTTACAGGTGTGTCAGTATACGTAAATTCATTATCATACACGTCACGTATAAATAACACGAGTGATATACAACACAGGATGGTATAAATATATATATATGTGAGAAAATACAACACATGCAGAATACAATATAATACAGTATACAATTGACTTCATACAACCATCTGTATACTATTAACGAGCGGGAGAAAAAAATACAAATATACAAGAGCAAAATACACACATACACGAGTATACACCTGACGTAACACAACAACAAAATACACCTGACGTAAACACAACAACAAAATACACCTGGCGTAACAAAAACACCACCACCAGGTTAAAAATAATAAACTCTTTTTTCATCACTGATTGAATAGCTACTCGTGAATGGGTTTAAAGTTAGTCACACTTGTGTTATTCACCGCCTCACGCCCGTCCACCTCCCAGCAATAGAGAGAGAGAGAGAGAGAGAGACCAATGTTCTTCCCTAACATCAACAGCCAACACAGAGAGAAGTGAACCACATATCACTGTTGAATCTATATAAAACTGTGACTCTACCCTCCACAGCTCTCATAAATAACAAAGCTTATACAGACGAATACTCTCACACTTACTTATATAATACAGGCAAAAAAAAAACCACTATAACATTCAGACAATTCCATATATCAGTCACAGTAGAATGTTTTGGACGGTAAGAAGGATTTGTCAAGGTCGGTATATTGACGGTAAAACGTGTCTGTGTGGTGACGTGGGTGTGTGGTGACTGTGGGGACGTGGGTGTGTGGTGAGGTTCTAAATCTTTACACACACACACACACACACAATGGTTCTCTATGGCCCTGTGATGTTAAGATGATAATGTTGTTAAATATGTGTTACTGTATAGTGTACAATGTTACGGTTCTTAATACAACATTAGAGATTGATAAGGAAGGTAGAAGCACATGGAATAGGTGGATCATTATTAAAATGGATTAGGTCATGGTTAACTGGTAGGAAACAAAGAGTGAGCATAAATGGATTAAAGTCAGACTGGGGTGCGGTCAAAAGCGGAGTTCCCCAGGGATCTGTATTGGGTCCTCTGCTGTTTGTAATATTCATTAATGATCTTGATTTAGACATAACTAGTAGGATTAGTAAATTTGCAGATGATACCAAAATGGGGAGAGTGATAAATTCAGACAGTGACTTTGAACACCTTCAAAGAGATCTAGATACCTTACATGAGTGGTCAGTAGACTGGCAAATGAATTTTAATACTGATAAATGCAAGGTACTACAGATAGGGAAGACGAATACAAACGTTAAGTAAAAACTAGGTAACACGGAAATAGAAAACTCAGTTTGTGAAAAAGATCTAGGTGTATTTGTTAGCAACGACTTGAAACCTAGAAAACAATGTATTAGCGTTCGCAACAAGGCAAACAGGATTCTAGGGTTCATATCTAGGTCTGTGAGTAACAGAACTGCTGACGTTATCTTGAAACTTTACCTAGCATTAGTGAGGCCACACATGGATTATGCGGTTCAGTTCTGGTGTCCTTATTATAGAATGGACATAGATTCTTTGGAGAGAGTACAAAGAAGAATGACAAAAATGATCCATAATATTAGAAACCTTACATATGAAGAAAGACTGAAAAGCTTAGGCTTGCATTCATTAGAGAGGCGTAGAGTTAGGGGAGATATGATAGAGGTGTACAAGTGGGTGAGTGGGATAAAACAAGGGTAAAATGGAAGATGTTCTGAAGCTCAGTAATAACGAAATAACTAGAACAAATGGCTTTAAATTAGATAAATTCTGATTCAGAAAGGATATAGGCAAGCACTGGTTTGGTAATAGAGTTGTGGATATGTGGAATAGGCTACCGAGTGCTATAGTAGGATTGGGGACGCTAGGGAGCTTCAAGACGAAGTTGGATAGGCACATGGAAGTGCTGGGATGGGTGTGAAAGGGATCTGCCCTGTATGGGCCAGTCGGCCTCCTGCAGTATCCCACTTTCTTATGTTCTTATTTTATGTTCTTATATTTAAAGTCACTGTAGGATGGAACCATGTTGAATATATACCTCGTACAGTTTATATGCTGGTCTTCCTGAGTTCTTGAGTACGATGACTTAATTCCTTGAGTACAATGACTTAACCCCTAGAGTACAATGACTTAACCCCTAGAGTACAATGACTTAACCCCTAGAGTACAATGACTTAACCCCTTGAGTACAATGACTTACCCTGGAATCGATGATATAACCCTGAGTACAATGACTTAACCCGGTACAATGACTTACCCTAGGTACAATGACTTAACCCCTAGAGTACAATGACTTAACCCCTAGAGTACAATGACTTAACCCCTAGAGTACAATGACTTAACCCCTTGAGTACAATGACTTAACCCCTGGAATTCGATGATATAACCCCTTGAGTACAATGACTTAACCCCTAGAGTACAATGACTTAACCCCTAGAGTACAATGACTTAACCCCTAGAGTACAATGACTTAACCCCTAGAGTACAATGACTTAACCCCTTGAGTACAATGACTTAACCCCTGGAATTCGATGATATAACCCCTTGAGTACAATGACTTAACCCCTAGAGTACAATGACTTAACCCCCTAGAGTACAATGACTTAACCCCTAGAGTACAATGACTTAACCCCTAGAGTACAATGACTTAACCCCTTGAGTACGATGACTTAACACCTTTGAGAATACCTGTGGATTTTCATTCAAAACACAAACTACCGCCAGACTAAGACAGCTAGTGAGAAAGATTAACCACACTCCATGTCTAGTAGGTGAGACACGTTCGTGGGTGTGTGAATAATAAAACAAAGATGGCTCTAGTACTGAACCCTGAGGAACGCCAGTAGAGAAAATAATAAAGAAAAATACTAAGCAAATTGAAGAAGAGGAAGAAGAAGAAGAAGAGCAGAAGAAGAAGAAGAAGAAGAAGAAGAAGAAGAAAATTGACAAGTAAAAAACAAAACAAAAATTGAAACAACTTAATACCACCTGGGCTATTTAATGATAAGGTGGACGGTAAGTGAATCGATAGGAAGAACCAACAAATCCCTATTATACTAGCCACAAGAGGGGGGGGGGGTAGGGAGGGAGGAGGGAGGGGGAGGAGGGAAGGGGAAGGGGAGGGGAAATTGGTACAGTAATTATTCAGGAACAAACTTGATATGCTGCTGTACTTTATGTGGTCACTGTAATACCCTGCCACATCCCTGTACCTAAGACCACTGTAATACCCTGCCACATCCCTGTACCTAAGACCACTGTAATACCCTGCCACATCCCTGTACCTAAGACCACGGTAATAACCTGCCACATCCCTGTACCTAAGACCACTATAATAACCTGCCACATCCCTGTACCTAAGACCACTGTAATATCCTGCCACATCCCTGTACCTAAGACCACTGTAATAACCTGCCACATCCCTGTACCTAAGACCACTGTAATACACTGCCACATCCCTGTACCTAAGACCACTGTAATACCCTGCCACATCCCTGTACCTAAGACCACTGTAATAACCTGCCACATCCCTGTACCTAAGACCACTGTAATAACCTGCCACATCCCTGTACCTAAGACCACTGTAATAACCTGCCACATCCCTGTACCTAAGACCACTGTAATACACTGCCACATCCCTGTACCTAAGACCACTGTAATACACTGCCACATCCCTGTACCTAAGACCACTGTAATACCCTGCCACATCCCTGTACCTAAGACCACTGTAATAACCTGCCACATCCCTGTACCTAAGACCACTGTAATAACCTGCCACATCCCTGTACCTAAGACCACTGTAATAACCTGCCACATCCCTGTACCTAAGACCACTGTAATAACCTGCCACATCCCTGTACCTAAGACCACTATAATAACCTGCCACATCCCTGTACCTAAGACCACTGTAATAACCTGCCACAGCCCTTGTATTCTAACACAGTGTGACGTAAATACAAACCTGTAAATAGAGAGAGAAAATACAGAATAAAAACACTGGGCCCAGCACTATCATCCTCCCTAAAACCTTACGTGAATCTAGTAATTTTTTTTTGTGCTGATTCACGATGACGGTGTAATTTTCATGTGTTTGGCGTGGTGGGGGGAGGGGAGGGAGGGAGGGTAAATAACGCAATAAATAACACTGTAAATGACCTCACTTAAAAAAAATAAAACCTTCCATTGCCTATTTGCTGAGTCACGATGACGGTGCAATTTCGCCGGGATGATGCGTATACCAATATTATACATCACTAATCCAACAAATTACACCCCCGATATTCTAGCTCATTCAACGCCGATATTCTAACTCATTATCTTAGCTAATACAGTTCATGGTATATCACAGCGAGTCGAGGTAATAGAGACGTGGTGTTCGCATCCCTGGATATACTCACTGTGTATATAAAGGAAGAACAGGTCGGGGTATAATATGTTGGCTTAAGCTGTTGGTGATGTATGGCTTTCATTACACCAGCTAAATGAAGACGTCAGGTGAGGCACAAACAACACCCCCCTCCCCCCCCCCCGCCCTATGACGAGAGTATACACAAACACGTCAGGTGGAGTATGCGGGAGGTATGTTTGGTTTGTTTGAGAACACGTATACATACATACAAACATGCATACATACATGGTCTTTAACAAGTATACATACATACATACATACATACATGAGGTCTTTAACAAGTATACATACATACATATAATAACTTAACCCCTTGAATATGATGACTTTGCCCCTTGAGTACGGTACCTTAACAATCTTGAGTACGATAACCCCTTGTGTACAATATTTTAACACCTTGAGTACATCTTAACCCCTTGAGTACAATATTTTAACACATTGAATACAATATTTTAACACCTTGAGTACAATATGATAACGCCTTGAGTACATCTTAACCCCTTGAGTAAAATACCTTAACACACTTGAGTAAGATAACCCCTTGAGCACAATATTTTAACACCTTGAGTACATCTATTAAGTATGGCAAGTATCCTAAAAGTTTTGAAGCATATAATTACTTGTCTAACCTCTGACGCCTTCTAATGACTTATATTAACATCAAATTACTGATACATAAACAGGTCAATTAAATAATACTACATAAATACAGAATAGATGATACATAAATTACTACAGTGTTACAGCAACATAAAGAAATAGTGATCACCTGTAGATTAGCACCTTAGTTATTTCACCTTAAGATTAAGCACCCTAACCTAACCTGACATGGCATAACCTAACATGACATAATCTAACCTAACATGACATGAAATAACGTAATCTAACATTGAATAACGTAATCTAACATTGAATAACGTAATCTAACATTAAATAACGTAATCTAACATTGAATAACGTAATCTAACATTGAATAACGTAATCTAACATAACATGACATACCCTAACCAAACCTAGCCTAACACTGACCTGACCTTCCCTAACTCTAACCTATAATGGAAGCCCCTCGAAATCGAGGATGGCCGGCCCAAGGGCCACCTAGGCGTGAATTTGTTGAGGTGTAGAAGCTGTCGCCAACACAACAACCACACCCCAAGTTAACGAGCTGCATGACCCAGTGTTTAAGGTGTAGAAGCTGTCGCCAACACAACAACCACACCCTGAGTTAACGAGTTGCATGACCCAGTGTTTAAGGTGAAGAAGCTGTCGCCAACACAACAACCACACCCTGAGTTAACGAGCTGCATGACCCAGTGTTTAAGGTGAAGAAGCTGTCGCCAACACAACAACCACACCCTGCGTTAACGAGCTGCATGACCCAGTGTTTAAGGTGTAGACGCTGTCGCCAACACAACAACCACACCCTGAGTTAACGAGCTGCATGGCCCAGTGTTTAAGGTGTAGACGCTGTCGCCAACGCAACAACCACACCCTGAGTTAACGAGCTGCATGGCCCAGTGTTTAACGTGTAGAAGCTGTCGCCAACACAACAACCACACCCTGAGTTAACGAGCTGCATGGCCCATGTTTAAGGTGTAGACGCTGTCGCCAACACAACAACCACATCCTGAGTTAACGAGCTGCATGACCCAGTGTTTAAGGTGTAGACGCTGTCGCCAACACAACAACCACATTCTGAGTTAACGAGCTGCATGACCCAGTGTCAAAGAAAAGTCCGAGAAGACCGGACAACTCACCAACTGCACTGGCTAACCATTACCCCGGAACATGATCCACAAATTGATTAACATCCAGGTCCCAAATTACTGCTGGGTAGACAGAGGCAACTCTAACCTACCTCTAACTCTAACCTACCTGTAACCTAACCTAATCTACCTGTAACCTAACCTACCTGTAACCTAACCTAACCTACCTCTAACCTAACCCCTCAACCCCAGAGGTAGGATAAAGATATTTAATAATTATCAGGTGAAATAAATTAAAGACAGGTGAGAAATTGAAGGCGACAGTGGTGTACATAATGTTCAGGTGATCCACACACGCACACGCACACACACACACCACCCCCCCCCCCCAACGCACACACCACCCCCCCCCCCCAACGCACACACCACCCCCCCCCCCACACACACACACAAAGCACTAATAAGAACAAACACTTACTACGTTCAAGACCGGGCACTGTGTCTGTCTTACCCGGA
>CAUDMG010001315.1:1027500-1037500 GCA_958450375.1 Homarus gammarus
GGGTAGAATGTCCCTGTCCGTCCGTCCGTGAAAACAATAACACGAACCAAGAGCGAGGATTTTTAACGTCGAGGAAGAGCCCAGGAAGACCCGGACACCTCACCGACCGCACTGGACAACTGCCACACTTACTCACGATCCGATAATCTGCTTACTTCCACGTCCGGAGGCAAATGGCGTAAAGGGACTTGGTTTCGCTCTGCTGGTACCACACCGTCAGGGGATCGAACCCAAGGAATATCTCTCTCTCTCTCTCTCTCTCTCTCTCTCTTCTTCCGTGTTCCAATATCAGCATACCATTCTCTCCTCCTCCTCCCTCGCCATAAAACTGTCAAGAGATCTTTTTCAAATGTATTCTTATATTTTTCTGAGTTACTTTATAAAAATTCTTTCCCTCTTTTTCTTGACCTCCAGTTGCCTCTCACCACCATGACCCCAGGTTCAGTACCATAGGGAACGAGGTCAGATATGAGGAGGAGGTTAGGTTAGGTTAGGTTAGGTTAGGTTAGGTTAGTTCCCCTCGAATCATCATGAACAACAAAGACTTTTAAAAATAATAACTAATTAACCCCATCAATGAAGTTAAGTTAAAATAAAATAAAGAAATAAATTAATTACTAAAAAATAAAAATTACACTTCAGCTCAATTTCGTTTAATATTTTTGGGGTTAGGTTAGGTTAGGGAAGGGGACAGGTGGAGGGGAGGGGACAGGTGAGGGGGGAGGGGACAGGTGGGGGGAGGGGACAGGTGGGGGGGGGAGGGGACAGGTGGGGGGGGCAGGTGGGGGGGGGAGGGGACAGGTGGGGGGGAGGGGACAGGTGGGGGGGAGGGGACAGGTGGGGGGGGGACAGGTGGGCGGGGAGAGGACAGGTGGGGGGGAGGGGACAGGTGGTGGGGGGGAGGGGACAGGCTGGGTGGGAGGGGTGAGACTTCAAAGCAATTTTACGAGAACAGAGGTGGTGAAGTATGAATCAGAACACGACCACAAACTACCAGAATCATCACAGCAAACTACGACAAAGGAGAAGGAAAGATCACAGAAAACGACAATAAATGATAACATACGAAACGAAAATAACAAAGAAAACGGAAGAAATGAAGCAAACAACATCACAGAAAACGGAGGTAGACGAGAAGTACAACCACAGAAAACGGAGTCTTCAATTCATTAATCCCAGGGCAGGTAATGTCACCCAGTCCCAGATATTACAGGTAGGGTGACCTGAACGGGCCTCACTGTTTGGGGAGATCGTATCTGAGTGCGAAAATTTGTATAATTCTATGGTTTATTAACACTAATATATATATAATTAACATTTAATTTTCAGCCTTTTGTGTGATTAACGGCAGCAGTGTGGCCAAAAGGAATAATGGCCACGATTGTCTTATGTACGATTAACGGCAGAAGTATGGCCAAAAGGAATAATGGCCACAATTGTCTTATGTACGATTAACGGCAGAAGTGTGGCCAAAAGGAATAATGGCCACAACTGTCTTCCGTACGATTAACGGCAGCAGTGTGGCCAAAAGGAATAATGGCCACAGAAAAGAACGAGAGACCAGAGACTTATATATTACCGTGGGTTGTCCTTCACCCTCTCAGTGTAGCACCCGTTGCCCCGCCAGTAGCACACTCCTGCGGGCCACCGAGGAGAGTTAAAGTCTTCAAGAGAGACTTATCTCGCCCAGGACAAGACGGCGAAAGATACAAGAGTGTAAGACTTTGTAAAGGAAGATGCTGCTACCTACCTCACCTTGAGAAGCCCTTCACACGTTCCCCCTGACACACACACACACACACACACTCGTTACATGCAGAGGAGGATGGTGTGTGTTGTTAGGAGAGGTCAGCACTAATGACGATGGAGAAGAAATAGCCTCAACTATTGTACCTTATATAACCTGTTTGACCTGACCTAACCTGACCTAACCTAATATAACCTAAGTTAAACTAAATATAATCTAATGTAACCTGTCAAACCTCATCTAATATATTATAATCTAACCTAAACCAAATGTAACTCCTAACCTAACCTAACCTAACCTAACCTAACCTACCTAACCTAACCTAATTGAACTTAACCACTCCAGTTAGATTAAGTAGGTTATGACTCATCTAATTTGGGGAATTTCCATAATAAATAATATAAAGACTTATTAATTTCTGAAACAAACATTGACTTGATAAATTAAATAATAACTAATATTAATCCAATTAAAACGAACTAATTACCTCAACAATACTAATTAATAAAAAAAATACTCTAAGACGTTTTAATTACCGACTTATATTATTAGAAAACTCAGTAATTAGCGGAATGTTTATGAAATTAATAAAAATAAAAGCTATTAAGAAATGTAGTGACAGTAAAAAAAAATAAAGTCGCTGTTGTCGAAGAGTTACTTTTATTTCACAGATTAATTATGACCAAATCAATTTTTAGTGTCTCTACCATATCATTTACCCCATTAAAGACTATTACTGTACGATAAGTGATCATATATTATTAATTATTGCCATTTTTTATTACCGAATTTAACTTGACTTATCGATGGCGTGGGGCAGGGGGGGCAGCTGTCGCCTTCAACACAAATCAGCAAACTTCGGGATATTTTCTTCTATTTCTTTAACCTTTTCAACTTTTCAATAACTTTACTTTTTATGCGATTAAATACATAATTAAATAACTAAAAACAAGCCAACTAATAATATTTTCCTTGTGATTAAATAACTTGCCTAACATTCTGGTGTCACTGAAACGTGTTGGCGTCTCAATTATTCACCCTTCACGCCATAAACTGCTGATAAATATGAAACTAAAGTGCTGACATACACTTTAATGTTCCACCCTCATGTATATGTATCAGTCATCAACTTTCCACAAGGGACAGTCATTAAAATATTGATAAAGGAGAGGCTAGACCGTGTCATCTTCGGCTCTTCGCCACTCAGTCAATAGTAAACAGAAAATTCTAATGTTATAAAGAATACCACGAACAAAAATACTAAGTTTTTTTTTTTTTAGGAAGCCAGCAACACTAGCCAACCAGTTTTATTAATTCAATAAAAAATAAGAGTAATTTTGGTCTGAGTATTTGATGTTTTATTTGTTCATTCCGTCTGTTTTAGCAATAAAAATTGATGTTGGTCATTTTTGTGCGGAATTATTCCTAACATTAATCAACCTGCTACGAAGAAATAATACATATAATGTTGGAAATATACTACGAATTAAATTAATAAACCATTTTTTATTTACACTACACGAACAAACAAAATTATATAACGTAAGCCTCGTGAATAAAGAAATATTAGGTGAAATGTGGTTCGAATTTGATGAATCATATCGCTTATTCTAAAATATAAGTAACTAAATCATAATAGTTTAGCGATTCTGTTTCAGGTTATTTTTCAACATTAATCATTTGTCCGAAGGTTCAACAGTGCGACGATACAAATGGCGCCTTGATATGAAGATCACAACTGGCTTCTTTGGTTAGTTTTTCTTATCTGTGGTGAATTGTGTCCTCCAGTGACCCGTGACCCGTGACCTGCGACCCTTTTAAAACACACGAATGTCCATGTAAGTAGAGTTTACCGTGTTTAATATATATTTATGCAAAATATTAAGATAATTCTGTTGACACTCGCAGATTGAGACAAACACCCATCCAAACACCCATCCAAACACCCATCCAAACACCCATACAAACACCCATCCAAACACCCATACAAACACCCATCCAAACACCCATACAAACACCCATCCAAACACCCATACAAACACCCATCCAAACACCCATCCAAACACCCATACAAACACCCATCCAAACACCCATACAAACACCCATCCAAACACCCATCCAAACACCCATCCAAACACCCATACAAACACCCATCCAAACACCCATCCAAACACCCATACAAACACCCATCCAAACACCCATACAAACACCCATCCAAACACCCATACAAACACCCATCCAAACACCCATACAAACACCCATCCAAACACCCATACAAACACCCATCCAAACACCCATCCAAACCCCATACAAACACCCATCCAAACACCCATCCAAACACCCATCCAAACACCCATCCAAACACCCATCCAAACACCCATACAAACACCCATCCAAACACCCATACAAACACCCATCCAAACACCCATACAAACACCCATACAAACACCCATCCAAACACCCATCCAAACACCCATCCAAACACCCATACAAACACCCATCCAAACACCCATCCAAACACCCATACAAACACCCATCCAAACACCCATACAAACACCCATCCAAACACCCATACAAACACCCATCCAAACACCCATACAAACACCCATCCAAACACCCATACAAACACCCATACAAACACCCATCCAAACACCCATCCAAACACCCATACAAACACCCATACAAACACCCATCCAAACACCCATACAAACACCCATCCAAACACCCATCCAAACACCCATCCAAACACACAACGTAGGTAATGTCAATATATTCTTGTCTATAAACGTTCATAATTAATTCAACCAAAATCAAACTAATTATAATAATAACAATAAAACAAAAAATAAAATAAATAAAATAATAAAAACAAATGATATAAATGATAATAAAAATAAATAATAGCAATAACCGTAAACTTTAGACAAATAATAATGCTATTTAACCGGTAGAAACAAGTCTAAATCTAACATGAAAAAGAGACCGAAAGTTATAATACAGTAGTTAGAAATTACAATGGACAAACGTAATTAGTCTTTAGTGTTTTCAGTTTCTCTCCTGAAATTATGTGCATTATGGTGTGTGTGTTTTATTGAGTAGGACGACGTGTGTGTGTGTGTGTTTTATTGAGTAGGACGACGTGTGTGTGTGTGTGTTTTATTGAGTAGGACGACGTGTGTGTGTGTGTGTTTTATTGAGTAGGACGACGTGTGTGTGTGTGTGTTTTATTGAGTAGGACGACGTGTGTGTGTGTGTGTTTTATTGAGTAGGACGACGTGTGTGTGTGTGTGTTTTATTGAGCAGGACGACGTGTGTGTGTGTGTGTTTTATTGAGCAGGACGACGTGTGTGTGTGTGTTTTATTGAGCAGGACGACGTGTGTGTGTGTGTGTGTTTTATTGAGTAGGACGACGTGTGTGTGTGTGTGTTTTATTGAGCAGGACGACGTGTGTGTGTGTGTTTTATTGAGCAGGACGACGTGTGTGTGTGTGTGTTTTATTGAGCAGGACGACGTGTGTGTGTGTGTTTTATTGAGCAGGACGACGTGTGTGTGTGTGTGTTTTATTGAGCAGGACGACGTGTGTGTGTGTGTGTTTTATTGAGCAGGACGACGTGTATTGGGTCTAGATCAGCTCTAATAGGGCTGGTTAGTGTAATGGTAATTTTTTAGGACCTCTTATTATTATTATTATTATTATTATTATTATTATTATTATTATTATTATTATTATTGTTGGGGAAATAAATGTACGACAGGTTAGGTTAGGTTAATCTTCAAGTAAAAAAAGTTGAAGTACAATATTATCATTTGTTTTCTGCCTCCTGACCTCAAATTTACCTCCTGACCTCAAATTTATCTCCTGACCTCAAATTTACCCCCTGACCTCAAATTTACCTCCTCACCTCAAATTTACCTCCTGACCTCAAATTTACCTCCTCACCTCAAATTTATCTCCTGACCTCAAATTTACCTCCTGACCTCAAATTTACCTCCTCACCTCAAATTTACCTCCTGACCTCAAATTTACCTCCTGACCTCAAATTTACTCCTACCTCAAATTTACCTCCTGACCTCAAATTTACCTCCTCACCTCAAATTTACCTCCTGACCTCAAATTTACCTCCTCACCTCAAATTTATCTCCTGACCTCAAATTTATCTCCTGACCTCAAATTTATCTCCTGACCTCAAATTTACCTCCTGACCTCAAATTTACCCTCTGACCTCAAATTTACCTCCTGACCTCAAATTTACCTCCTGACCTCAAATTTACCTCCTCACCTCAAATTTATCTCCTGACCTCAAATTTACCTCCTGACCTCAAATTTACCTCCTGACCTCAAATTTACCTCCTGACCTCAAATTTACCTCCTCACCTCAAATTTATCTCCTGACCTCAAATTTACCCCTGACCTCAAATTTACCTCCTGACCTCAAATTTACCTCCTGACCTCAAATTTACCTCCTCAAATTTACCCTCTGACCTCAAATTTACCTCCTGACCTCAAATTTACCCTCTGACCTCAAATTTACCCTCTGACCTCAAATTTACCTCCTGACCTCAAATTATCGAAAAAGCTGGTCCTTCTGAACTAATATTTCAATAATATTTTGGGCCTCTGATGAATGACAGTCTTGGAAGAATATAGGATAAGGAAGAAGGAGGGTAACATAAACAAACGGAACGAGGAGACACACACAGACACACACACACACACACACACACACACACACACACACACAGAGACACACACACACACACACAGAGACACACACACACACACACACACACACACACACACAGACACACACAGAGACACACACACAAGTACAGAGAGAGAGAGAGATAGAGAAATAAGAGTGAAAGAGAAAGAAAAGATAGTGATAAAGTTAAGATCAAGAGAGAGAGAGAGAGAGAGAGCAGTAGATGGTTCTCTCACTAAGTGTCTCTTACCCCCGACTAGATCTCCCCAGATGTTGACTTGGCCAGCAGTTGTGTGAGGCAGAGATTGTATGTAGGTCTCTCTCTATATATCGCCAACTCAAACATATCGCCAACTCAAACATATCGCCAACTCAAACATATCGCCAACTCAAACATATCGCCAACTCAAACATATCGTCAACTCAAACATATCGCCAACTCAAACATATCGTCAACTCAAACATATCGCCAACTCAAACATATCGTCAACTCAAACATATCGCCAACTCAAACACATCGCCAACTCAACACAGAACAGCCAAATGATGTTTCTTCCGCCGAGTTACATTAATTGTTATCCTACGAGACGAAGAAATCAGGGGAGGGAAACTGTCTTGTTTTTCCTTAACAAATTTACTCATATTCTTTGCCTTTCTTGTTGATGTGTGTGTGTGTGTGTGTGTGTGTGTGTGTGTGTGTGTGTGTGTGTGCCTCAAGAGTACCGCGGGCGACAAATGACTCCAGGTAAACTTGTGTCTTCGTTAAGTTATATTGGACACACACACACACACACACACACACACACACACACACACACCCGAAACCTTTCTCTGGGGTCACACGTAAATGAGCCCTGAAGAATAATGGTAAAGACGACAGATTCTTTAGGTGACCCCCAGAGCAAGATGATAATAGACAGGTGTAGACAGGTGTAGACAGGTGAATGAGGATAGATGTAGACAGGTGTAGACAGGTGAGTGAGGATAGATGTAGACAGGTGTGGATATATGTAGACAGGTGTTAACAGGTATGGACAGGTGTAAACAGGTATGGACAGGTGTAAAAAGGTATAAACAGGTATGGACAGGTGTAATGACAGGAGACCTCTCTTACCATTTAATTGGGTCTTTGTCTCCTAATCCTTGCTGCTGATTGGTTGGGATTCTGTCACCTGGGAAAAAAACAAAAACAATAGAAAAATAATTAATTATTTTCCACCTTGACGTGTGACCTATTTGTCTAGCTAATCTACACAGAGCTCTTGATTAGTGTTTATGTCACAGTGATAGTTATTTGTTTTTTTATTAATTATTATTTTTTTTTGTCAGGTTAAAAGTCTCGCCATTGTTTTTTTTTGGTCAGGTTAAAAGTCTCGCCATTGTTATTGTTTTTTTTTGTCTCTATCGTTTATCTTCCCCCTTTCCACCTTCCCTCTTCCTCTCTACCCTCTTCCTAGTTCCCCTTTCTCCTTGTCGCCAGCCTCTTCCCCCTTTCCTTCCCTTATCTATTTCTCTCCTTCCCTCCTCCCCTCCCCTTCACCCGGGGCCTGGGGAAATTTCACCCATGATACTATTACTGGGGAAAGGGGAGAGGGGGGAGAGGGAGGTAGGGGAGCGGGAGAGGGGGGAGAGGGAGGTAGGGGAGCGGGAGAGGGGGGAGAGGGCGGTAGGGGAGCGGGAGAGGGGAAGGAGGAAATCTGATTCCTACCTGCCCAGCGCCATCATTTTTATGCCTGTTTTTGAAGTTATCACCAGCAGTAAACAGGAGATATTACTGACGTCTTACCCTTACGAAACATTAACCTAACCTGACCTGACCTAACCTGACCTGACCTAACCTAACCTAACCTAACCTAACCTAACCTAACAACAGTCCTCCACACAACAACTCCTTGGCTGTCAGATCAGGTGTCATGGTGGAGTGTGTGTGTCTTGTTCAGTTATTTAGTTCAGTGATGTCTGTCTCCTTCAATACACACACACACACACACACACACACACACACAGTCTCTCTCACATTGTTTGTATACCTGTACAGATATACAAACAATATACATAGACAGTACAGGTATACAAACAATATACCTAGACAGTACAGGTATACAAACAGTGTGGGTGTGTGTGGGGGTGGGGGGGGGGTACGCCTGCTGAGCAAGGGAAACGTCATTTATGGAGTTGGTTTTGCCATCAGCCACCGCATCCTACACAGGCTAACTGAATTGCCTGTTGGGATCAACGAGCACCTCATGACGCTTAGACTCCCACTGAATCACTCACGTCATGCCTTCTTCATCAGTGCATCCGCCCCAACACTGGATGCAGAGGATGACATTAAGGAGGCCTTTTATGCCGACCTTGACAGAGTGCTAACCTCTATCCCCAGAGAAGACAAGGTTGTGCTCCTTGGTGACTTCAGTGTTAGTTGACAGAGATGCCAACATTTGGCAGGGAACCATAGGGAGAAATGGCCTAGGCAAGTGTAATGCCAACGGTCTACTCCTCAGCCAATTTAGCTGGCGGAGTGGACATCGAGTACCGGATGAAGGATCTTTTCAACATAAGATGACTCCAGGCAGGAACAAAGGTGTCGGCAGCTTCCATTACTGAGCTTCAGTATGCAGACGACCTCACCCTTGTCGTTCACACTGAACGCGACCTACAGGAGATCCTGAACACCTACACAGATGCTTATGCACACTTCGGCGATGAGGTGAATGTACGTAAGACTCAGACTCTCTTTCAGCCTGCCCCTGGTTCAGCCACACCTCCACCATCCATCCAGCTTAACGGTACTACCCTCTCTAATGTTACCCACTTTCAGTATCTCGGCTCCCACCTGTGCTTCTCAAGCCTTTGGCAGACACTGTACCCGTGTCTTCAGCTGTAGGGAGCTGAAATTATCTTCAAAGTTACGCATTTGTCGAGCAGTGGTCCTCCTCACCCTGCTATATGGCAGTGAGACATGGGTCACATACAGGAGGCACCTCAAGGCACTTGAAATCTTTCACCAACGTAGTCTACGTTCCATCTTCCAAGTTCGCTGGAAAGACAAGCGAACAAATGCCAGTATTCTCGCTGACACCAACTGAAGGGGCATCGAAGCAACCATTATCCATTAACAACTATGTTGGACTGGCCATGTTACCCGCATGGACGACAGTAGACTTCTTATTTTTTTTACTGGGAATAGCCCACCCGGGCACAGGTCATCGACCCATAACGGGGCCTATGGGAGGGGAAAAATTAAAGAGTAAAGAGCAATTAAAAATAGAAAAGAAAAAAGATTATATTAATCTACACCGCGAAGATGCCGGAAACCAGCTTTTTAACGTGAGACAGATTGTATGAGTGTGAAAACATAAAAGAAGGCCACAGTTTAGCTGTGTGAGGAAAGAAGGCTGTACCACAACGGGTTATTCTAGTGTGACCGACATTCACAGAGAAACAGTGGGCACCGCGGGCAAGACGAGTGTTACAAGCCCACGGCCTTGCCGGCGGTACACAGGATGACAAATCCACCGAACATTGCCCGTTAAAGTACCTGTAAAAG
>CAUDMG010001315.1:1042500-1067500 GCA_958450375.1 Homarus gammarus
CACTAACTTTGAAAAATAAAATATTCCGATAATTGTAATCGTTAGTGTTGTGTTAGTGAGATGAATTGACTTTGAAAACTGATGAAACAGACTAAGTTATTAGCGGGGATTTGTGATCTGGTGAATAACACGCATTTTGGCTGAGCTGTAAATAGTAGTGACAGTTATTATAATGTTCTTACGGGATACAAGTGTAGTTATTTTGTTCTTATGGTATACAATTGAAGTTATTTACCCTAACTCGTCTAGTGTTATTTTTTCTCATTTGGGGTTGTTACTTTTTCAGTTTGTGAGAGAGAGTGACCTGTTAACCCCTGAGAAGTCTTCATCATCCCAGCACTGATAGGGAGGTAGGTGTCCACACAATCATCTTCATCTCGTAATATCGATCTTATTTCGTTATTTATATTATTATTCACGGTCTTATGTTATTTAATTAATGTCTCTTATCACGACAATAACTGAATATTTTCGTGAATAAAAACTTCTGTATTTTATTGATATCTCCGTTAATTCCCCGACGGTCAGTATCAGTGTACAGACGAACAACAGATTTCCACCAGGTCACAGAAACACTTTGTATACTGTAGTCTTCTTTAATAAACACTAATCGTTCACAACACTGTTAACAAGGTAATGGCTTCACAGATGGACTTCTCACGTCATATATATACTGTAGTCGGCACAATTCCTCAGTCTGTTCACTTTATATTGATCCCAACAATTGCACAATACTTACACAGCAATTGTCTTCAGTTGTTTTACTCGGCTCATTCTTTGCACTCTGAGCACAAATGATCGATTCATTCCAGACCGCTCTCTACCTCGCTCTCTACCTCACCAGACGCCCCCGGCCAGCACCACTCAGAGACGCTCGGGAGGTTCTAGAACTTACAATAATAAGTCAATCAACAAAAATGATACAATAAAATACATTCTAGAATATTCTTACATAATTAATACATCAATATATACACACAAATCTCCCTAAACTTGCCGAAATAACTGCTGCTTGGGACGGAAATAATCAAACACCTAGTATGGCCAAATTATAATACGAAATTATTCCTCAACATAACATTATGAAATGATGAGTTAACGCACGCTATTACCGTAACGTCACATTTTGTCGAGTGTAAATAATCGTGAGATGTACTGAGTTGATTACTACTACTACTACTACTTTTTTTTTTTACTACTACTACAACTACTACTTTTTTTTACTACTACTACTACTAATAATAATAAAATACTGTAATAATTTTCACTTCAGTCAAACGAACACATACCAAATACATCTTACATGCAAATAACAGTACAGTATAGCTTGAGTCTTGTGCTAAAGTGAACAGCAAACAAAATTCGACTTAGCGCTAAACCCAAGGGACACCACACAGTATGCCGCGAACTGAACTCTGACCGCTCCTCCAGGATAATCGTAAAAGTTATTGTTATCCTCCCATGAGAACCAATGACAGACATCTCCAAATAATACAGAGTTGGAGAAGAGTCTTGGTGAACCTTTGTACTGGACAAATATTTCTTGTGTTTTAGTTAAATCTATAAATACTTAAGAGCTTCTCAAAGGTATGAATTGTTTATCAGATTCTTGGTTTGAAGAGAGTTGCTCGCGGGTGTTTCCTCTTTGGTGGACGTTGAAGGAAAAGTTTTAACATTACTCTTAACTTTTGTCGATGTTTGAGGGTCTTGTGTGCTGGAAGATAATTGAGGTTAGGTTAAGGCTTGGTTAGATTAGGTTTTCTCGGGTTAGAGGTCAGTTTGAATAAGGTATGATAAGTTAGGGGCTGGTTAGGTCGGATAGGAGAAGGTAGGGTAGGCCTAGGTTAGGTTAATAGTGAGGATATTCGCTTATTGTGTTATTCTTCTCTACGTGATCCGCTATTTAAATTATTGTTTGCGGAAAATAAACTCACGAATCCGGTATTTTTGTTATCGTTTGAGGAATGAATAAACTCAGTCAGTCGCCAATAAGTGATAGTTTTAATCTAGTAAATTTCTAATAACGGCGGGAGGATGACAGGGCGTAAATCCTCTGTCTTTGTGGCGAGATTTATGGCCGCCTGAGTCAACTGGACCAGCCTCGCGTCTTTATCGTTCACCCACGACATTTAAACCAGTCTTTTAAGTTGTCGGTTGGGTGATACGGGTGATACTTCAACCGTCATCCGTCTATTTCACCCGTCAGCTCTTGATTGATGGATAGTGATGCTTCTTTTTATTTGGTGTTGATGTGATGGTAGACTACAGTAGATGTTCTGGCTGTCTGCGTTTGGGTAAATAGATTGCTACTGAATGTCTAGGAAATAAAAACAGACTACATATTTATGAAAATTGAATATTAAATCGAATAAAAGAATAAAAAAGTACATTTTCCACCGTATTTCATCGCTATTTCTTATTCACAATGTTAGGGGAATATTCTTATAACTCGAAATATCAACACTGGATTTGGTCAGTTTCACCGTCACGGATCTCAAACCTTCATTATAGAAAACGTGTTTTGGTTTCTTGGTCAGGGTAAACTTAACCAATGTCCAGAGACGTACCTAAGGAAGTACGTCTTTTACTTTTACTTTTATCCTCTTCGCCACTGATCGGCTTGTTAGCCGCTTGGGCGATCGGTCACGTCTCTTTTCCTTTATATTCTTCACCAAAAGGTCGGCTCGCTAGCCGCCCGGGCGATCGGTCACGTCTCTGTCACGCACTGTTGGCAAATACTGGGCATGCACCGGCTCCTGAATGTACCTGAACCCGCTCCAGTGTTGGTCAAGTCTTCTCTTGAAAGAGCTCACACTCGGTGCCGTCACAACACTCTCTGGTAGATTGTTCCAAGAGTTTACAACCCTCACTCCGAAAAAGTTTGCCCTCACGGTTTTCTGGACTTGCGGCTTCTTCAATCTTGAGCTGTGACCCCTTGTGGGGCGAGCGTCCGCCAGCTCCAAGTAAGGACACTCAACTGAGTAGTGCCCCCTGAGATGCTTATAAACCTCAACTAGGTCCCCCCTTGCCCGTCTGTAGTATAAGCTAGGCAAGTTCAGGCGCTCCAATCTCTCAGGGTAGCTGAGGTGCCGAAGTGCAGGCACCAGTTTGGTGGCCCTCCTTTGAACTTTTCAACCAACTGACAGTCCCTAGCATATCTCGGGGACCAAATGGGGTGACAGTACTCCAGATGGGGAAGCACTTCACTCCTGAAGATCGTCACGAGGGACAGACCGTCTAGATATCTGAACGACCTTCTTATAAGACCCAATAATTTATTTGCCTGATTTACCTTCTTCTCACAATGGCCCGAGAACTTCAGCTCATTGTCAACATACACACCTAGGTCCTTCTCACACACAGTCTCAACTAGTACATTTTCTTCATCCCGTTGGGACATATGGTGCGCCTCCTTACCTTTGGTACGCCCCAGGTGCATCCTCTTACACTTCGTGACATTGAATCTCAGCAGCCATTCCTTCGACCATTCCTGGAGCCCACAGAGGTCCTTCTGCAGCTCTTCACAGTCCGCTTGGTTCTTAATTTCCCGAAATAACTTGGCGTCATCGGCAAACATTTGTATGGAGGAGTGTACAACGTCAGGCATGTCATTTATGAAACAAACAAACAACAGCGGGCCCAATACACTACCCTGCGGTACCCCGCTTGTTACAGGTACAGATGACGATTTCGTGCCATTAATCACCACACATTGCTTGCGGTCATGTAGAAAGTCTTCTATCCACGCTAGGACATTTCCCCGAATTCCGTACCCTTCCAGTTTGATTTTCAGTCTTTCGTGGGGTGCACTGTCGAAAGCCTTGGCAAAATCTAGGTAAATATTGTCGATATTACCATCCCGTTCTAGAATATGGGTCCAAATATCCAATACCTTGAGCAATTGTGTCAAGCAAGAGCGCCCCGGCATAAAACCGTGTTGGCAATCTTTTACAAGGTTGTTTCGTAGTAGATGTTCCATCGCTGCATCTCTGATAATACTCTCAAGTACTTTACATATTATGTTGGTCAGGCTCACCGGTCTATAGTTGTTCGTGGAGTGACTATCGCCCTTCTTGAAGATAGGACTCACATAAGCCACTTTCCATTCACTGGGGACCATTTGTTCATCCAGGCATTTACAAAACAGAATCTTCAGGGGCTCTGCAAGCTCGTTGCACAGCACCCTTAGCACTCTAGGATGCACCATGTCAGGTCCAGGACTCTTATGGACCTTTAGCCTGGACAGTTTATTTCTAATGCCCTCTTCTGTGAACACAATGTGGGTCAGTGCTGTGTCGAACCGTCTGTCCTCAAACGCAGGAAGGTTAGTTGCATCCTCTCTTGTGAACACTGAGGAAAAGAAGCTGTTCAATGCCTCAGCTTTATCCTGGTCAGAATCTGCGTAACTACCATCTTCAAGCCTCAGGTCTGATACTCCTACTCGCGTTTTCAATTTCGACTTTGCATAGCGGTAAAACGCCTTTGGGTTTGACTTGACCTCGCGTGCAACCAGCCTTTGGAACTCCTTTTCAGCCCTCCTACACTCTATCTTTGCTTGGTTTCTGGCTCTTGCATACATCCTCCTGTCTTGCTCATCGTTTGACCCAACCCACGTCTTGAATTTCTGGGTTTTCTTCTTAATTTTGTCGACCGCCGCATGGTTCATGTGTAGGGATCCCCTTGTATTCCTAGAGGCACTGGGTTTGGTCTTGGGTATATATTTATCGATCAAATGGGTCACTTTACTAGTTATGATATTCAGCGTAGTCAGGCCAGTTGATACCGCTCATCTCTTCCCTCATCCCATTGTAATTTCCCTTGTAATATTTGCACCTTGGCCTGGCCTAGGTAACAGTTAAATCTGAATGACAACACTATATGGTGACTGGTGCCAACTGGGGCAAGGTGTTCCAGTTTGGCCACCATACCCTCCTCGTTTGTTATGATGAGGTCAAGTGGCTTGGGTGTTTGCTCCCCTCTGTAAATAACACTACTGGTCATCACATATTATGCCTGAACCACAAAATGGGATAAAACTCTCCTTAATACCTAAGATCTTCGGGTACTTACATGCCAAATACTGTCGAGTGTTCAAGACTTTTGACTGTACATTCGACCGAGTGTTGCTCCCCGAGATGTCTATACACTTGCCGCCCCTCGAGCCAGGACCCAACCTTTACAACACTGGGTCACAGTTCTCTGCTCCTCTAAATATTTGGTCACATATAAAGTTGTCATCATAAACAGGATACAGTTAATAGACAAATCATTCTTCTGTATAAGTGTAAACTACAATAAGTCACATTCATAAACAAAGTCATTACATTTAAACTTACAGTACAACGAACAAAATAATAAACATTTACACATAATTAATTTGTGCAGCCACGCCTCATCACACGTGGCATTGGTTACTTTCAGTGTGATTTTTGTTGCTGGATACCTGCATCAAGCAAGTTGAATCGTGGGGCGATACTTCTTGTCGCTGCCACTCTCATGCACGCAGACAAGATCGTCTCTCTGAGCCTCTGCCTTTTGTTGCTCTTGGTGGTGAACAGATCTGAGAACTGTGTCTCAGAGGAGTAAGTGCTGTATAATGCCACCAGTGCTTCACCACCATTCATCCCCTGTCCTTCTTTCTGGCTCACTGCCACCCAAAAGTCGGTGTGGTTGTGGCTCTTGGAAAAGTCCTTCATTTCTGAGTCACAGTGGAGTTTGATCAGTGTGTCTTTGTCTTGAGTCGTCCACGTGTGAGATAAGGAACAGGTTTCTCATCCAACTATTGTTCTTCTTTTCTTCCTCATCTGCAGGAGAAAAATAGTGGTTAAAATTCTGCTGGAGAACGGTGAGACGATGGGACACAACTGTCATTATTTGGTCGTCAATGACTTCATCCTTGGACTCTACAATCACTCGCCCAGGCTCATCTAAATCTGAAAAGTCTCTTCTCTCAACTCTTTTCTTTCACCCTGAAATTGTCAATTTGAATGCCTCAATTTTGTCATTGGAGGTGAACCCATCTTGACCTGGCCCTTGAAGGGAGAGGTTCAACACAGTGAGCTTGGTGAATATATCACACAAGTAATAAAGCTTATCAACTCTCTCCTCGTGTATCAAGCAGAATGCATGCGGTGAGTCACATTCTTGCAAGAAGCCATGAACTGCCTTCCCTAGTTGAAAGAGTTTCTTCAGTGTAACTCCTCTTGACAGCCATTGCACTTCGCTCTGAAACAGCGGGGTCTTCTCAGTCTCCCTCATCCCATCGCACAAGTCATGGAACATGCTAGATTTCTCAGCTCTGCTCTTGTGCCTATTGGGAAATCCGCCTCTGCAGAGGCTATAGCAAGATTGACTTGTTCACTGATGTTTGTGGGTCACAGCTGCTCCTGGGTCACAGCACTTGGTCACAGTAGTCTGTCGGGTCACACAAGTAGAAGACTAGGGTGTCACAGGCTGTGGGAACACTGATTGTTAGGTAGTTGCAGGCGCTCTAATCTCTGGGTAACTGTTGTTAGGCGAAAAGTAGTGGGATATATATATATATATTTATATATATATATATATATATATATATATATATATATATATATATATATTATATATATATATATATATATATATATATATATATATAAGTGAATTATTGTGCCCCTCTGAAAAAAATTGATATTCATAGAAATCGAAAAAAACGAAATTGAAAATAACTTGACATTGTACAAATATTTTCCGGGAGATATTTTGGCTGTTGGCCATTTATAGCAGCGTCAGGCAGCTCTATGAATACCATCCTGGTGAACTAAGTGAATGACTGGCTAACTGACTTTTCCTTTGGACCCCACACTAACCCCATTGACCCCATACTAACACCACTGACCCCACACTAACCCCATTGACACCATACTAACACCATTAACCCCACACTAACACCATTGACCCCACACTAACACCATTGACCCCATACTAACACCATTGACCCCATACTAACACCATTGACCCCATACTAACACCATTGGATCTCATATTAACACCATTGACCCCATACTAACCCCATTGACCCCATACTAACACCATTGACCCCATACTAACACCATTGGATCTCATATTAACACCATTGACCCCATACTAACCCCATTGACCCCATACTAACACCATTGACCCCATACTAACACCATTGACCCCATACTAACACCATTGGATCTCATATTAACACCATTGACCCCATACTAACCCCATTGACCCCATACTAACACCATTGACCCCATACTAACACCATTGACCCCATACTAACACCATTGACCCCATACTAACACCATTGACCCCATACTAACCCCATTGACCCCATACTAACCCCATTGGACCCCATACTAACACCATTGACCCCATACTAACACCATTGACCCCACACTAACACCATTGACACCATACTAACACCATTGACCCCACACTAACACCATTGACCCCACACTAACACCATTGACCCCATACTAACACCATTGACCCCATACTAACACCATTGACCCCACACTAACACCATTGACCCCACACTAACACCATTGACCCCACACTAACACCATTGACCCCACACTAACACCATTGACCCCATACTAACACCATTGGACCCCATACTAACACCATTTGATCTCATATTAGCACCATTGGACCCCATACTAACACCATTGGATCTCATATTAACACCATTGGACCCCATTCTAACACCTCTCTGCACCATTGGATCACCCTACCATTGGAACCCCTGACCCAAGCACCACTGGGCTGGATAAATCACCCCTGAGTGTCTCCCATTGGAATCGTCAGGTCGAAATTCCCATCATCTTGGAATGGCGAGTTGGAATGTTCCCGGGAATACATTGAAGGAAGTTCCAGGATTCCTAGAGACATGTGATTGAGGATGTGTTGAGGAGGAAGGAGAGCTGAGGAAGGATTTTTTGACCGTGTGGAAGGATGTCGTGGGATATGATGAGGAGAGAGAGAGAGAGAGAGAGAGAGAGAGAGAGAGAGAGAGAGAGAGAGAGAGAGAGAGAGAGCAAGAGAAAACTACTCCATATACCTCTCTCTCTCTCTCTCTCTCTCTCTCTCTCTCTCTCCCTCCTTGGACTAAGTCTCGCTTCATATGTCTCCTTCACCGCTAATGGTGGACCGTGGTACAGTGTGCCCACCAATACTGCCTCATAGAAACTTTAACACAAATATATTGTTACTCTTGTGTTAATAAAAATACTGGTGATAATAATAATAATAATAATAATAATAATAATAATAATAATAATAATAACTATAATAAATAACCCCGCCCCCCCCAACAATAACTCACACAAAGCCAGAGAAACAAACCCACAATGTAACACGGAAATAACTCACAATAAATATCCCTGGTATTACTGACGAGGGTAATACAGGGGGGGGGGGTGAATACAAGGGGGGTGGTGAATACAAGGGGGGTGGTGAATACAAGGGGGGTGGTGAATACAAGGGGGGTGGTGAATACAAGGGGCCGGTGAATACAAGGGGGTGAATAAAAAGGGGGATATTGTGTCGGGTAAGGTATGAGGGGGGTGAGGGGAAGGGAGGGGTAAGGTAGGAGGGGGGTGAGGGGAAGGGAGGGTAAGGTAGGAGGGGGGTGAGGGGAAGGGAGGGGTAAGGTAGGAGGGGGTGAGGGGACGGGAGAGGTAAGGAAGGAGGGGGGTGAGGGGAAGGGAGGGGGAAGTTAGGAGGTGGGTGAGGGGAAGGGAGGGGTAAGGTAGGAGGGGGGTGAGGGGAAGGGAGGGGTAAGGTAGGAGGGGGGGGTGAGGGGAAGGGAGGGGTAAGGTAGGGGGGTGAGGGGTAGGGAGGGTAAGGTAGGGAGGGGTGAGGTAGGGAGGGGTGAGGTAGGTAGGGGGTGAGGTTAGGAGGTGAGGTAGGGAGGAGGTGAGGTAGGTAGGGGGTGAGGTAGGGAGGAGGTGAGGTAGGGAGGGGTGAGGTAGGGAGGGGTGAGGTAGGGAGGAGGTGAGGTAGGGAGGGGGTGAGGTAGGGAGGGGTGAGGTAGGTAGGGGGTGAGGTTAGGAGGTGAGGTAGGGAGGGGGTGAGGTAGGGAGGAGGTGAGGTAGGGAGGGGGTGAGGTAGGGAGGGGGTGAGGTAGGGAGGGGTGAGGTAGGTAGGGGGTGAGGTAGGGAGGGGTGAGGTAGGGAGGGGTGAGGTAGGTAGGGGTGAGGTAGGTAGGGGGTGAGGTAGGGAGGAGGTGAGGTAGGGAGGGGGTGAGGTAGGGGGGTGAGGTAGGTAGGGGTTGAGGTAGGGAGTACGTGAGGTAGGGAGGGGGTGAGGTAGGGAGGGGTGAGGTAGGGAGGAGGTGAGGTAGGTTGGGGGTGAGGTAGGGGGGGGTGATGTAGGTTGGGGGTGAGGTAGGGAGGGGTGAGGTAGGGAGGGGTGAGGTAGGGAGGAGGTGAGGTAGGTTGGGGGTGAGGTAGGGAGGGGGTGAGGTAGGGAGGGGTGAGGTAGGGAGGGGGTGAGGTAGGGAGGAGGTGAGGTAGGGAGGGGGTGAGGTAGGTAGGGGGTGGGGTAGGGAGGGGGTGAGGTAGGGAGGGGTGAGGTAGGGAGGGGGTGAGGTAGGGAGGGGTGAGGTAGGGAGGGGGTGAGGTAGGGAGGGGTGAGGTAGGGAGGGGTGAGGTAGGAGGAGGTGAGGTAGGGAGGGGGTGAGGTAGGGAGGGGGTGAGGTAGGGAGGAGGTGAGGTAGGTTGGGGGTGAGGTAGGGAGGGGTGAGGTAGGGAGGGGGTGAGGTAGGGAGGAGGTGAGGTAGGGAGGGGGTGAGGTAGGGAGGGGGTGAGGTAGGGAGGGGTGAGGTAGGGAGGGGTGAGGTAGGGAGGAGGTGAGGTAGGGAGGGGGTGAGGTAGGGAGGGGTGAGGTAGGGAGGGGTGAGGTAGGGAGGAGGGTGAGGTAGGGAGGGGGTGAGGTAGGGAGGGGGTGAGGTAGGGAGGGGTGAGGTAGGGAGGGGGTGAGGTAGGGAGGGGGTGAGGTAGGGGGGGTGAGGTAGGGAGGGGGTGAGGTAGGGAGGGGTGAGGTAGGGAGGGGTGAGGTAGGGAGGAGGTGAGGTAGGGAGGGGGTGAGGTAGGGAGGAGGTGAGGTAGGGAGGGGGTGAGGTAGGGAGGGGGTGAGGTAGGGAGGGGTGAGGTAGGGAGGGGGTGAGGTAGGGAGGGGTGAGGTAGGGAGGGGTGAGGTAGGAGGAGGTGAGGTAGGGAGGGGTGAGGTAGGGAGGAGGTGAGGTAGGGAGGAGGTGAGGTAGGGAGGAGGTGAGGTAGGGAGGGGGTGAGGTAGGGAGGAGTAAGGGTGAGGTAGGGGGGTGAGGTAGGGAGGAGGTGAGGTAGGGAGGGGGTGAGGTAGGGGGGGTGAGGTAGGGGGGGTGAGGTAGGGAGGGGGTGAGGTAGGGAGGGGGTGAGGTAGGTAGGGGGTGAGGTAGGGAGGGGTGAGGTAGGGAGGGGGTGAGGTAGGGAGGGGGTGAGGTAGGGAGGGGGTGAGGTAGGGAGGGGGTGAGGTAGGGAGGGGGTGAGGTAGGGAGGGGTGAGGAAGGGGTGGTGAGGTAGGGAGGGGGTGAGGTAGGGGGGGTGAGGTAGGTAGGGGGTGGGGTAGGGAGGAGGTGAGGTAGGGAGGGGGTGAGGTAGGGAGGGGGTGAGGTAGGGAGGGGGTGAGGTAGGGAGGGGGTGAGGAAGGGGTGGTAAGGTAGGGAGGGGGTGAGGTAGGGAGGGGTGAGGTAGGGAGGAGGTGAGGTAGGGAGGGGGTGAGGTAGGGAGGGGGTGAGGTAGGGGGGGTGAGGTAGGTAGGGGGTGGGGTAGGGAGGAGGTGAGGTAGGGAGGGGGTGAGGTAGGGAGGGGGTGAGGTAGGGAGGGGTGAGGTAGGGAGGGGGTGAGGTAGGGGGAGGTGAGGTCAGAAAGGTCAAAATATACTATACGTTTTAATTTGGTGACCTTTGACCCCATAAAACTGTCGGAAAGGTCAAAGTAGATAAAAATATTTCACTGTAAACCTAGAAAACAATGTATTAGCGTTCGGAACAAGGCAAACAGGATTCTTGGGTTCATATCTAGGTCTGTGAGTAACAGAACTGCTGACGTTATTTTGAAACTTTACCTAGCATTAGTGAGGCCACACATGGATTATGCGGTTCAGTTCTGGTGTCCTTATTATAGAATGGACATAGATTCTTTGGAGAGAGTACAAAGAAGAATGACAAAAATGATCCATAATATTAGAAACCTTCCATATGAAGAAAGACTGAAAAGCTTAGGCTTGCATTCATTAGAGAGGCGTAGAGTTAGGGGAGATATGATAGAGGTGTACAAGTGGGTGAGTGGGATTAACAAGGGTAAAATGGAAGATGTTCTGAAGCTCAGTAATAACGAAATAACTAGAACAAATGGCTTTAAATTAGATAAATTCCGATTCAGAAAGGATATAGGCAAGCACTGGTTTGGTAATAGAGTTGTGGATATGTGGAATAGGCTACCGGGTGCTATAGTAGGATCGGGGACGCTAGGGAGCTTCAAGACGAAGTTGGATAGGCACATGGAAGTGCTGGGATGGGTGTGAAAGGGATCTGCCCTGTATGGGCCAGTCGGCCTCCTGCAGTATCCCACTTTCTTATGTTCTTATGTAAGAGTCTGTGTGTTGGAGCTCTGTTAAGTAAAGGTTGGGGCGAATTATTGTTCTTGGTTTGAGGAAGAGGAAGAAGGAGGAGGAAGGGAAGGAGGAGGAGGAGGAGAAAAGAAGAATGCGAAGAATACGACGAAATTAACAGATGAATCAAGAAAGCCAGAATAGTAACAGCAAAGACCACAAATAAATACATAAATAAATACATAAATAAATAAATAAAAAGAGATGTGTGGATTAACTTATGAATGGAAAGTTATATATTCGGATTATAAATAAATCCCTCGGAAAAAAAAAACATTGGCTTGAAAATGAATAAAACATTGGACCGGAAAATAAGTCACGCTGCACTTTTTTTTTGGGGGGGGGGGGGAGGCTCGCTGGTTTCATATTTGTAAATATATAAAAAGAGAAAGGACTTAAGTAAATAGAGGAATAGATAAGGAAAAGGAAATATTCACATGCACACGCACACACACACTCAAATAAATCCCAGGAAAACATCGGACAGAAATAAATAAAACTGTGTCGCGGAAAATAAGTCACACCACACAGTCGTCACGTCTGCCAACATTGTATTTCCGCCAAAAACAATTTCACCCACTTTCGGTTTTCATGTTGTTATTTCTTTTTGTCTTTATTCCCTCTTTTTTAATTTTGTTTCATTCCCTGTTTTTTCTTCTTTGGTTTTATAGAGGAGGGAGAGGGAGGGAAGGGTTCGGTAAAATATTGGGTTGTAACTCAGGGGAGAAACAGGTGTACGTGTTCAGAATGCCACAGTCCTGGAACTCGAGACTCAACGGTTGGTATGCATGAATATTCCTTGCACATCAAAGTACACAAAATTTTCCCCTTTACCTTAAAACACCAAAAAATTACTGCATCTATTCACTTTTATGACTAGTTAAGGAAGAAAACTTAAGAAAGATAATATTTGTAAATCAGTAATAGGATATCAGGGGTTGTTGATCCCGCTACAGGTAGGGCCGGGGCTGGTGTCTACATCTCCCGTCCTCATGCCCCTGAGCCTATCAAACTGTCTGACGGGGCATCCTCCACTCAGGCTGAACTAATAGCCCTCCTTGCTGCCCTTCTCGCTGAGGAAGAAGCAGATGGTTTCTGCCCCTTGCTTGTCTGCTGCGATTCCAGGTCTGCTCTCGACGGGATCGCATTTGGATCAGGGGAAAATAAGGACCTCATCCTCCGAACACGAGGGTTAACATCCACACTTCAGGATGCAGGCCGTCCTGTGACATTCCTATGGATACCCAGTCATGTGGGTATCTTGGGGAATGAGGCAGCAGATGACCTTGCCAAGACTGGCTGCAACAAGGCCACACCTGACTACGTTGTTCCTCGAACACTCTTACAGCTCAGGACCCAAATTCGCCGCAAACAGAGAGAAGCTCGGGAAGCAGCCATCCCCCTGGACTCCCCGCCCACCTGGTACGATGTCCTCCGTAAACTTCCTGACCTCTCGTACGTCTACGGGAAAGGGTCGCGGAAAGGGGACGTGATTGCTGCCCGTATCATCATGGGGTATGAGTTTGCTTGGGAGATTGGTATCCCCGCATCCCCTGAGCAACGCTCTTGTGCATTATGCAGAAGACCCGACAGCAGCACCCTTATTCACTACCTCCTAAGATGTCCCCACACACAACGCTTCCGTGACGCCTGCTGGACCACCACTCCACGACCCCCTGACGGAGACACGATGATCCTCCCCATACTGGCTTTAGTAAGCCCCTTTATAATATTTATACTGTATATACTTGTCACACTTGCCAGATGCTTCTGGTGTTATTGTACAGGGGCACCTAGTGACGGCACTAGGATCCCGCTTCCTCTATCAAGGAATAAACAATTGAAATTGAAATTGAATTGAAGATATCAGGGTGATGTGGAGTTGGTATAAACTGGTTCCCTGTTGACATATTTATGGGACAACAGGTATCATCTCTAGCAGAACGATGGCCTCTGATTGGCTGATTCCCTAACCAATGGGAGATGAATGTGAACCAAAACACAGATTATCATAAAGTCAATTTTATTTTAATTTATTACAAAAACAAAACAACGAATAGAGATGAGATATAAACAGACGGTAGAGAGAAAGTGAGAAAACCAGCGAGAAAAAAGGAGAGAGAGAGAGAGATATTTATAAGGCCGTCGTTTAGCGTTAATAGCTCCTGGCTCTAGTGTCCCTAAACGACCAGGTCCTCGTGTTGTCCGTGAGACTCGTTCCCTTAACGCCCCTCCACCTCCCCCCCGATTGCTCCTTTTATACAGTATTTATTATATATGGTATTTATTTTAAGTGGAATATAAACGCCACTAATCATGTAAACTTAAATAAAAAATAAGTAATAAAAATAACTACTTAAACCTATAAGTTTTTCAGAAGTTAAATAGATTTGTTTACTTTCTGTCAAACTCGAATTCACGAAAATATATTTAATGACTTAATAAATGTTAAATTAATACCACGTATTCCTCTCCAAAACATCTTACTGTTAGGTTAGGTTAGGTTAATCTGAGGGTGGTTAGTCTCTAGGTTGGTGGCTACTTGTGGTGTAATGGTCATACATACTGTTCGCCTCCCAAGCGAGTGGACCCAGGTTCGATCCCCAGGCACGGTGAAACTCTGGGCATGTTTCTTCACGCCATTTGCCTCTGTCTATCCAGCAGTAATTGAGGACCTGGATGTTAATCGATCTGTGGATCATCTTCCGGGGTAATGGTTAGCCAGTGCAGTTGGCGAGTTGTCCGGTCTTCTCGGACTATTCCTTGACACCGGGTATATATATATATATATTATATATATATATATATATATATATATATATATATATATATATATATATATATATACCGTATAGATCATTACAATATATATGGAATGGTGACATAAATACCGTTGACGGTATCTGTAGGGGAGGACTGTAACTGACCAATAATTCTGGTCAAGAGAGAGAGAGCACTGTACAGTACCGGACACAATGTATGATATTAGAGTTTGGATTTAAATGTTTAGGGGAACGTATTATGGTGAGTGTTATTATTATTATTATTATTATCATTATTATTATTATTATTATTATTATTATTATTATTATTATTATTATTATTATTATCATTATTATTATTATTATTATTATTATTATTATTATTATTATCAATATTATTATTATTATTATTATTATTATTATTATTATTATTATTATTATTATTATTATTATTATTATTATTGTCACCTCGTCAGCAGCTATATAAGGTAGTAAATATATTAGTTTTTCTCAATTATTCCTGCTTGGCGATAATAGATTGTGCTATGATCTGTTTTAAAATTGATTGTTATTTTATTTAACCATTTTTATTCCATTTACGTTCCCCGTGTGTGAAGGAGAGAAAAATATGAAGTGTAATTAAAGATTGAAATGATAGGATACCTGTATTTAATGTTAGGATAATACCACGAACTGTACCTCTTAATCTAACCATTAATTTATTTTAAGCAGATAACATAAACCTTGTCACTGGTAACTTAACTTTAATCTACCCATTGCTAATTTAACCTAATGATCTTAGAATTATTATAATGATATTTAGATTAGTATTTGTGTTGGTTTAAAAAAAATAGTTGGTTCCCTATATAGTCTGTTCGTGGTTGTATACACTCTGTCCGTGGTAATTTAGTAACATTTAACCCTCGTGTTTCCCGTCAAAATAGTCGGTCACTTACCAATGATTTCCTCTACAAAGTGCTGCTCACAATAGACTCATTTCCTCTGTACTAATAATGTGAAAAAGAACAATCCTGATCGAGGAATCTATGAGAGTAAATTTCAGGGGCGGGAAAGCCTGGGAAACTAATTAAACAAGGGAAATAAACCGCCATTCCGAGCTGACGTGATTCTTGTGTTGGCAGTCGACTATTACTGTAAATACCGATATATTCTAACTAATTAATGTTGTCGCTGTGCTAAGTGACGAGTTAATGAGTTTTTATTGCATTAATTATGTCTGGGTGTGCCAAAACATTATAGAATGATTATTTTTTTATTAATTAATTGTTATTTTTGGATGTTCTAAGTGATTAAATTATGAGTTGTTATTTAATTGGTTTTATTTTGAGTATTAATTAATTTTTAGTGTGATATATAATTAAATAAAGATTTATTATTTATTATTTATATTTTAGATGTGACACCTTATTATAATGTAAATATATGGATTAATATATGTTTCTCTGTACAGTGTCAGAATTATATTATTGATGAAAACTTAAATAAAATCTCTTTGTTGTGTATTGAGGAACTATATTAAATAGTTTCGTGTTTGTTGACTATTGGTTCACATGGAGATTACCACCCTAGCTTCTCCAATGGCTTTCCCAAGTAATTAAGTATTATTATTATTATTATTATTATTATAGGTATAACTCAAAGATAAAACTCCAAGAAGGATTATAAAACAATAGGAATGACATAAAGGCGATGGGCCGTGATAATGGTAGCATGTGTGAGGGAGGGAAGGTGGTCTACCCTAGCGTCTCTCTCTCTCTCTCTCTCTCTCTCTCTCTCTCTCTCTCGGTAGCTGTCAAGAATTTTCCATTTATTCCTCTCTCTCCCACACACACACACACAACACCACACACACACACACACACACACACCACACCTTCCCACGTTGAATTTCTGTGTGTTCTTTCAGGCATTTTCTCAGTACATAACTGTCGTAGGCAAATTATTCCCCTTAACCCCGGGAGCTTTCCACACACGGTCATAACTGCGAGCCCTTGATCCACACGCCCTCATCCCTGATCCACACGCCCTCATCCTTGATCCACACGCCCTCATCCTTGATCCACGCGCCCTCATCCCTGATCCACACGCCCTCATCCCTTATCCACACGCCCTCATCCCTGATCCACACGCCTTCATACCTTGATCCACACGCCCTCATCCCTGATCCACACGCCCTCATCCCTGATCCACACACCCTCATCCCTGATCCACACACCTTCATACCTGATCCACACGCCCTCATCCCTGATCCACACACCCTCATCCCTGATCCACACGCCCTCATCCCTGATCCACACACCTTCATACCTGATCCACACGCCCTCATCCCTGATCCACACGCCCTCATCCCTGATCCACACGCCCTCATCCCTGATCCACACGCCCTCATCCCTGATCCACACGCCTTCATACCTGATCCACACGCCCTCATCCCTGATCCACACACCCTCATCCCTGATCCACACGCCCTCATCCCTGATCCACGCGCCCTCATCCTTGATCCACACGCCCTCATCCCTGATCCACACACCCTCATCCCTGATCCACACGCCCTCATCCCTGATCCACACGCCCTCATCCCTGATCCACACGCCCTCATCCCTGATCCACACGCCCTCATACCTGATCCACACGCCCTCATCCCTGATCCACACGCCCTCATCCCTGATCCACACGCCCTCATCCCTGATCCACACGCCCTCATCCCTGATCCACACACCCTTATCCTCTACCCCCCTCCCACCCCAGTAGACTCTCATACATGGGAATTATATGTACAGTCGCCACCACTTATACCTACTACAGTGGCTGGGGTATTTTGTGAGATGTGGCACCACTGTGGGATACTTTATCTAGCATCTTTAGTCTGGTTACTATGGTGAGGTTCCTTAAGGGCCATTTTGGGAGTTCTCACGATGTAAGCAAACACAGTGGTGCCATATCTCACAAAACGCCCCAGCTATTGTACCAGGTAGAAATGTAGGCGAGTGAACATGCCCTCTGGCCATTTTTTGTCGTCGATTCCTCCAATAGATAAAACTTAACATAACCTAACCTAACCTAACCTAACCTAACCTAACACTAACCTAACCTATCCTACCCTACTTAACCTAACCTAACACTAACCTAACACTAACCTAACACTAACCTAACCTAACCTATCCTACCCTACTTAACCTAACCTAACCTAACCTAACCTAACCTAACCTAACACTAACCTAACCTAACCTATCCTACCCTACTTAACCTAACCTAACCTAACCTAACCTAACACTAACCTAACACTAACCTAACCTAACCTAACCTATCCTACCCTACTTAACCTAACCTAACCTAACCTAACCTAACCTAACCTAACACTAACCTAACCTAACCTATCCTACCCTACTTAACCTAACCTAACCTAACCTATCCTAACACTAACCTAACCTAACGCTATTCTAATCTTACTTATTCTATCTATCTATCTATCTATCTGTTTGTCTATTTATCTAATGACACAAAGAATATTAAGAAAATAAACACTGAAACACACACACACACACACACACACACACACACACACACACACACACACGCCCAAAGGTCACCAGCCACACACCTGTCAGTACCTGTCACAAGATAGAATTAAATCAGGTGGTTGTGTTCACGATGTACAGGCTGAGAGAGAGAGAGAGAGAGAGAGAGAGTCTGAGACAGTGTTGCCATAAGGTTAGGTTAGGTTAGGTTAGGTTAGGTTATTAGCTACTCCTCCTCTTTTCTGACACACACACACACACACACACACGCACACACACTCACACACACACACACACCACACACCACTCACACCACACACACACACACACACACCAGTTTAAAAATGTCTGTCTGATCGTAAAGTGTGTCAGCGTGTGTTAATAAAAGCGACTCCAGTGTTGACCTTCTCCCCGGCCTTAGTCTGAGCACTGGAGGCTGAGTAGTGCGCTGTGCTCCAGGTGATGTAGGCTCCAGTTATTGGGCTCCACGTCTAATAGGTTCCACGTCTGTTAGATTCCAGATTGCATGGGATTCAGTTCACTCTTGGTTGGATAGTTTGAGTACCTTTGTTATATCACCTTTGTTTAGCCCTGACTTCCATTTATACACCTCTATCAGGTCGCCCCTCACTCTACGTCTCTCGAGGGAGTGCAAATTAAGATGCTTTAACCTGTCTCTGTACTCAAGGTTCCTAATGCCCGGGATTAGTCTTGTCATTCTCCTCTGAATTCTTTCCAAGGATTCTATATCCATTCTGTAGTACGGTGACCAGAACTGAACTGCGTAATACGAGTGGGGTGTTCAGTTAGGCGCCACGTGTAATAGGCGCCACGTGTAATAGGCGCCACGTGTAATAGGCGCCACGTGTAATAGGCCCCACGTGTAATAGGCGCCACGTGTAATAGGCGCCACGTGTAATAGGCGCCACGTGTAATAGGCCCCGGTAGGTTTAAAGTAAATGACAATCAGGTTTAGTAAGTTCTTGGTCCCATTGCAACTGATCCTCAATTACTAATGGTTAGGTTAGGTTAAAATGGGTTAGGTTGGGTTAGATTAGGTTGGGACCTATGAGAACTAATGGGCCTAGGAGGACTAAGGGGCCTAGGAGGACTAAGGGGCCTAGGAAGACTAAGGGGTCTAGGAGGACTAAGGGGCCTAGGAAGACTAAGGGGTCTAGGAGGACTAAGGGGTCTAGGAGGACTAAGGGGCCTAGGAGGACTAAGGGGTCTAGGAAGACTAAGGGGCCTAGGAGGACTAAGGGGCCTAGGAGGACTAAGGGGCATAGGAGGACTAAGGGGCCTAGGAGGACTAAGGGGCCTGATTGAAATAGTTCGCTATTTTCCCTCCCAATAACGGACAGCACCGACCTCGTAGTTCACCTGCTTTTGACAACTGAATTAACGTGTTGAGGACAGGTAATGTGAAGAGCCCACACACACACACACACACACACACACACACACACACACACACACACAGCACCGACACACACACACACACACACACACACACACACACACACACAGACAGACACAGACACACACACACACACACACACACACACACACACACACAGTACGTAATATATTAAAAGGGAGGGTGTAGTGAAAAGTGTGGGAGTGACAGGAATGGAAAGAATGGAGGAGAGACAGACAGACAGACCGACAGACTGACAGACAGATAGACTAACACACAAAGAATCTGTCTAATATTAAGAATAATACAACTTGTATGCATTTAAAAGTCTCCGAACCTAACCTAACCTAACCTAACCTAACCTAACACAATCTAACCTAACCTAACCTAACCTAACCTAACACAACCTAACCTAACACAACCTAACCTAACCTAACCTAACACAACCTAACCTAACCTAACCTAACCTAACACAACCTAACCTAACCTAACCTAACCTAACACAACCTAACCTAACCTAACACAACCTAACCTAACATAACCCTAACCAAACACAACCTAACCTAACCTAACACAACCTAACCTAACCTAACCTAACCTAACCTAACCTAGCACAACCTAACCTAACCCCATATACCACCTCAGTTACCTTAATCTATCACTCATAATACAGGTAATTACTGTATTAGCCAGAAGTAATTACCAGTTAATACTGTCATTACCTTCTCTATACCTGATTAATTACAGTTGTTTAAGAGATAATGAAGACTTAATTACCTGTTGTTATTATCATTATTTATTTTGGAGATGGTTGTTAGCTAGTGTTTTGTGTTGTGTTGGTGTGTTGTGTTGTGTTGTGTTGTGGTGTGGTGGTGTGTTGTGTTGTGGTGTGGTGTTGTGGTGTGTTGTGTTGCGTTGTGGTGTTGTTGTGTTGTGGTGTGTTGTGTTGTGGTGTGGTGTGGCGTGGTGGTGTGTTGTGTTGTGGTGTTGTGTTGTGTTGTGTTGTGGTGGTGTTGTGTTGTGGTGGTGTTGTGTTGTGTTGTGGTGTGTTGTGTTGTGGTGGTGTTGGTAGTGTGTTGTGGTGGTGTTGGTGTTGTGGTGTTGTGTTGTGTTGTGTTGTGGTGTTGTGTTGTGGTGGTGTGTTGTGGTGGTGTGTTGTGTGGTGTGGTGGTGTGTTGTGTTGTGGTGTTGTGTTGTGGTGGTGTGTTGTGTTGTGTTGTGGTGTTGTGTTGTGGTGTGGTGTGGTGTGGTGGTGTGTTGTGTTGTGGTGTGGTGGTGTGTTGTGTTGTGTTGTGGTGTTGTGTTGTGGTGTGGTGTTGTGTTGTGGTGTGTTGTGTTGTGTTGTGGTGTTGTGTTGTGTTGTGTTGTGGTGTGGTGGTGTGTTGTGTTGTGGTGTTGTGTTGTGTTGTGGTGTGGTGTGTTGTGGTGTGTTGTGTTGTGTTGGTGTGTTGTGGTGTGGTGTTGTGTTGTGTTGTGTTGTGGTGTGGTGTTGTTGTGTTGTGGTGTGGTGGTGTGTTGTGTTGTGTTGTGTTGTGGTGTTGTGGTGTGGTGTGGTGTTGTGGTGTGGTGTGGTGTGGTGTTGTGTTGTGGTGTGGTGTGGTGTTGTGTTGTGTTGTGGTGTTGTTGTGGTGTGGTGTGGTGTGGTGGTGTGTTGTGTTGTGGTGTTGTGTTGTGGTGTGGTGTGGTGTGGTGGTGTGTTGTGTTGTGGTGTGGTGTGGTGTTGTGTTGTGGCGTGGTGTTGTTGTGTTGTGGTGTGGTGGTGTGTTGTGTTGTGTTGTGGTGTTGTGTTGTGTTGTGGTGTGTTGTGTTGGTGTGTTGTGTTGTGGTGTTGTGTTGTGTTGTGGTGTGGTGTTGTTGTGTTGTGGTGTGGTGTGGTGTGTTGTGTTGTGTTGTGGTGTTGTGTTGTGGTGTGGTGTTGTGGTGTGGTGTGGTGTGGTGTTGTGGTGTGGTGTGGTGTTGTGTTGTGGTGTGGTGTTGTTGTGGTGTGGTGTGGTGTGGTGTGGTGGTGTGTTGTGTTGTGGTGTTGTGTTGTGGTGTGGTGTGGTGTGGTGGTGTGTTGTGTTGTGGTGTGGTGTGGTGTTGTGTTGTGGTGTTGTTGTGTTGTGTTGTGTTGTGGTGTGGTGGTGTGTTGTGTTGTGCTGTGGTGTGGTGTGGTGGTGTGTTGTGTTGTGGTGGTGTGTTGTGTTGTGTTGTGTTGTGGTGTGGTGGTGTGTTGTGTTGTGTTGTTGTGTTGTGTTGTGTTGTGGTGTTGTGGTGGTGTGTTGTGTTGTGTTGTGGTGTGTTGTGTTGTGGTGTGGTGTGGTGGTGTGTTGTGTTGTGTTGTGGTGTGGTGTGGTGTGGTGGTGTGTTGTGTTGTGGTGGTGTGTTGTGTTGTGTTGTGTTGTGGTGTGGTGTGGTGTGTTGTGTTGTGGTGTGTTGTGGTGTGGTGTGTTGTGTTGTGTTGTGGTGTGTTGTGTTGTGTTGTGGTGTGGTGTGGTGTGTTGTGTTGTGGTGTGTTGTGTTGTGTTGTGGTGGTGTTGGTGTTGTGGTGGTGTTGGTGTTGTGTGTAGTGTAGTTGGTTTAGTGGATAGAACCTGACCTAACCTGACCTAACCTGACCTAGAGCTTGTTAGGTGAGGTTCTACTAGGTTCTATTAATTGTCGTTTCCATTTCTGTGTTTAATATAATGCTAATAGAAAATAATTAAACCATGGTGACAAGTAAGAGCTAACAACCGAGGATCATCAAGAACTAGGCGTGATAATACGGGATAATAACGGTCAAACGTGATATGTAAATAAGAAGCTTTAACACGTAATCATCACGTGATATACAAACTATAGATGATATAAACAGAACAGGGAATACATTTAATAAGTAAACAAAAGAAGAATAAAGTGGTATATACGTAATTCTAAACTTAATAAACATAAGAACATAAGAAAATAAGGAGTCTGCAATAGGCCGGTTGGTCTGTGCATGGCAGCTCCTGTCGAGAGTTACTACCACTCTCTATCATCCATGAATCTATCCAGCCTCCTTTTGAAACTTTCCAGCGTTCCCTGCACTTACTACAAAGTTGCTAAGCTTGTTCCACTCGTCCACCACCCTATTTGTGAACCAGTTCCTTCCTATCTCTCTCCTAAACCTAAACTTATCCAACGTAAATCCGTTGCTCCGAGTCCTATCCTGCTCGGATATTATAAGAACTTTATCTATATCCCCTTTATTGATTCCTTTCACCCACTTGAATACTTCTATCATATCTCCCCGCACTCTTCGTCTTTCTAGGGAATACAAGTTAAGTTTCTTTAACCTATTCTGATATGGAAGGTTTCTAAGTCCCGGAATCATTTTCGTCATTCTTCGCTGCACCGACTCCAGTGAATTGATATCCATTCTATAATAAGGGCACCAGAACTGAACCGCATAATCGAGGTGCGGCCTGACTAGCGCAAGATATAGTTGCAATAAGACCTCTGCACTCTTATTACTTACACTTCTAGATATAAAACCCAATACTCTGTTTGCCTTATTTCGAACATTAACGCACTGTTTTCTAGGCTGTAGGTCCAGGCTTACAAGTACCCCTAGGTACATGCGTTATTATTTTATTAAAAGGACCAGGCGTAATGGAACATAATTTAAACAATCGGAGAGGAAGGAATGGCGGTGGGAAGGAATTATGTGACATACGATAAACACAGATGACTGTGGTGTTTGTAATGCAACCGAGAGACGTAATTTTACTGCCATAACATCAGCGGTCGCTCTGTTTTAACCCCATTATTTCCCTGGTCCTTCATGCCCTGCCAACTAACAAGGAATTTAAGATCGTAGGATAGAGTAAATAAATATATTCCTAAAATATACTTAAAATTACAATAGAAAGATGTCGTTTCTTTTAATATGCTTAACATCATTAAAACAATAAGTAGAGCAAACATAAAGAGAATTAACAAACAACTTATAATGATAAGAGTCTCGTAAATATTTACCGTGGAGTGTAGTGTAGTGTAGTGTAGTGTAGTGTAGCGTAGTGTAGTGTAGTGTGTGTGAGGGAATCTCTCTCTCTCTCTCTCTCTCTCTCTCTCTCTCTCTCTCTCTCTCTCTCTCTCTCTCTCTCTCTCTCTCTCTCTCACCACACACCAGTGACAATATTAACTAGCTTGGCAATTTAGACAGCCTCCAGGTTCCACACACAGGCCAGGTGAGACGATGCTCTAGGTCAATGAACTCAACACCTGTACCTAACCTAACCTACCCTAACCAAACCTAACTCTAACCTACCCTACCCCAACCTACCCGAACCCTAACGTACCCTACCCTACCCTACCCAACCCTACCCTACCCTACCCTACCCTACCCTAACCTAACCATTAAGTACAGGACCCTCTAGGATTGGTTACAATATCAATAATGGCTCACTATGATTGGGTCCTTAATCCTAGTGGTTTGGCCAAGGATCATTTGGGGCTTAATAGGACACGAGGGGCCTACTAGGACAAGATGGGGCCCATTAAGACACGGAAGGGCCTAATATGACAAGGAGGGCCCATTTGATCCAATTAATACTAACTCATTCTAATTCTCTCTATCTATCTATCTATCCTCATAAGCTATATCCACCCTTGCCCTAATTGAATCACACACACACACACACACACACACACAAAACTTCAACTCCCAAGGTAAAGTGTAAACAAGAGGTGGAAGCTTTCGACTGTTTACACACGCCATCTTCACACACGGTAACAGACGTAAACAAACACTTGTCTCTGGACACTGGTGGCAACGTCTGGCACTTGTTATTGTTGTTTATTGATGTTTTGTATCGAATTAAACCATGTATGTATGTATGTATGTAGTAGGTAGTAGGCAGCTACCATACAGGGAGGTACTACCGCCCGGGAAGATATTGGAAGCATAATGTGTTGCCTAATGGTAGACCCTGCTGCCATATGTGACCAAGTCCCAGGTTGATGATCTGACTCTGCCTCATTTACACACAATTGCAGGGTCTCAATTGTTTCTCTTACTATTGACAACACAACATACATATATTGTTTCTCATTATTGATATATTTTGTTCATTTTTTTTCAATTATGGTTCTTTATTATTATTATTATTATTATTATTATTATTATTATTATTATTATTATTATTACTACTACTACTACTACTACTACTACTACTACTACTACTACTACTACTACTACTACTACTACTACTACTACTACTATTATTATTATTATTATTATTATTATTATTATTATTATTATTATTATTATTATTATTATTATTATTATTATTATTATTACACCCCCCAGGTCCCGATGTGGGTCAGTGACCTATGCCTGGGTGGGCTAAGCCCCGTAAAAAAATATATATATTATTATAAAATGCATGGCGACCTGTGTTGTAATGGTCAGCATGCTCGCCTCACAAGCAAGCGGACCCGGGTTTGATCCCCGGGCAGGGTAAAACTATGGGTAAGTTTCTTTACGCCATTTGCCTCTGTCTACCCAGCAGTAATTCATGTTAATCGATTTGTGGATCGTGTTCCGGGGTAATAGTTAGCCAGTGTAGTTGGCGAGTTGTCCGGTCTTCTCGGACTATTCCTTGACACTGGGTCATGCA
>CAUDMG010001315.1:1070000-1075557 GCA_958450375.1 Homarus gammarus
ACGGTCGGCCAGTAGAAGGTTTGCCCTCCCAATGCGTGTGTGGCTCTTCCTATGATGGCGATCACGCCATGGTGTGCAAGAAGGGGGGCTTCATATGCATGAGTCATGACGAGGTAAGGGATCTCACAGCAAATATGTTGAAGGAAATCTGCCGGGATGTCATGGTAGAACCGGCCCTCCTTCCATTGGATGGTGAGATCTTCCAACAACAGGACTTCAAACACATCTAACGAAGCCCGTGTGGACGTCAGTGCTCGAGGATTCTGGACGTGGGGACAGCGAGCTTTCTTCGACATCAGGATTTTTTATCCCATGGCCGCATGTCACCGTAACCTCGCTCTCGATGCTGCACACAGGAAGAACGAGAACGACAAGAGAAGGGCATATGGGGAGAGAATTCAAAACGTTGATCAAGGCAGCTTCACTCCTCTAGTGTTCACAACCTCTGGTGGGATGGGACCAAGTGCAAGATGTTTCTACGCCAGACTCGCGGAGGTGATCTCCGAACAGAAGCAGCAGCCCAGAAGTTATGTTACAGCCTGGATGAGATGTCGACTGTCTTTCTCTCTCCTTCGGTCGGCTTTGCTCTGCCTCAGGGGAACGAGAGCTTCTGCCCCAACTCCGACAACTGCTGCAGATATTGACTATGAAGCTACTGTCACTGAATGCCCCATAGATCTGCGGCTCAACTAATTTAACACAGATAGGATAGCTACTTATGTATTAGGATATTTAATATTAAGGTAATTAAATGGTGGCGAAGGTGTGGCTATTGGGGGAGGCTGGAGGCCACGTTAATAAGATAAAAAAATAGTAGTATCGTTTCACTTGGTAATATCATCAATATTATTAAACTGTATACATAAACTCTCTTTATTGTTTTAGAGTGTTACATAGCTATCTTGTTTGGGGCTGTGTGTGTGTGTGTGTGTGTGTGTGTGTGTGTGTGTGTGTGTGTGTGTGTGTGTGTGTGTGTGTGTGTGTGTGTGTGTGTGTGTGCCGCTAAGCGTTTAATCTATATCAATATTGTCAATGGTAACATAACAGTATTGGGTTGGTATTAGTATAACACAGACACACACACACACACACACCATTACTGAGCAGTGAGTCGGAAATGTGTTAGCTGGACATTCAGGGAACTATTACCGCCAGGCGAAGCGGAACGTCAGGCGATATAGAGACCAGTGTCCTCCAAGACCTGGCCTCCTGACACCGTGTGAGGCGGCCACAGGTCATGAAGGACTCGCTGGCACTTCCTTGTAAATGCTGACACTGTTGTATGTGTTGACACTTGTAACTGCTGACACTGTTATATATGCTGACTCCTGTAAATGCTGACACGTTATAAAAAACTGATCAACTCCTGGGAACTTAAAATGTAAATAACCTGAAAGTAAAGTAAGTGCAAAAGTCTGAAAAAAATAACTATAGGTGATTTACAACATCTCTGAGTAACTGCAAATTAACTGTAGACTGTGAAATATCCATAATAACAATAAACTAAATTGACTGTAAAACACATGTGTTGATCAATGATTCCCAGCATGGCTTCACAAGTGGGCGTTCATGTCTAACTAATCTATTAACATTCTTTTCATCTGTTTTCGAATCGGTGGACGAAGGGCACAATTATGATGTGGTATATCTCGACTTTAGCAAAGCCTTCGACAGAGTCCCCCACGAAAGACTGATTAGAAAGGTAGAAGCACATGGCATCAAAGGTAATATCCTTAAATGGATTAGGGCGTGGTTACAGGACAGGAAACAGGGAGTGAGCATTAACGGCACTAAGTCCCATTGGAGCAACGTCACTAGTGGAGTTCTCCAAGGCTCAGTACTTGGACCATTATTATTTATTATATACATAAGCGACATAGATATTTGCATAGACAGCACACATAAGTAAATTTGCTGATGACACTAAAATAGGACGTGTAATTAAATCTGACGAGGACTCCGCAAAACTACAGGAAGATCTAAACAAATTTTTCGAATGGTCTGAAAAATGGCAGATGAAATTCAACGTGGACAAATGTAAAGTACTCAGTATAGGAGATGTAAACAGGGAAACCAGATACCAGATGAACAACGATGCCATAGAGAAATCCGACTGGGAGAGAGATTTAGGAGTAATGATAAGTAGGAACCTTAAGCCAAGTAAACAATGTGTTTTTGCTCCTAACAAGGCTAATAAAGTACTTGGGTTCATACAAAGGAGTGTTAGTTACAAGACTAGCGAGGTCATCCTAAAACTGTATCTTGCTCTTGTGAGACCACACCTGGATTAAGCAGTTCAGTTCTGGTCACCGTATTACAGAATGGATATAGAATCCTTGGAAAGAATTCAGAGGAGAATGACAAGACTAATCCCGGGCATTAGGAACCTTGAGTATAGAGACAGGTTAAAGCATCTTAATTTGCACTCCCTCGAGAGACGTAGAGCGAGGGGCGACCTGATAGAGGTGTATAAGTGGAAGGCAGGGCTAAACAAAGGGGACATTACAAAGGCACTCAAACTATTCAATTAGGAGCGAACTCGTAACAATGGTTTTAAGTTAGACACATTTAGATTTAGGCGCGAAATAGGTAAACACTGGTTTGGAAACAAAGGAGTGAATGATTGGAACAAGTTACCAAATATCATCATTAACTCGAATACGCTGAATAGCTTCAAACATAGGTTGGATGCTTATATGAGCAATAGAGGTTGGGTGTAAACGGGACTGCCCAGTGTGGGCCAATAGGCCCGTTGCAGTTTCCTCCACTCTTATGTTCTTATGTTTACACCACAGTCACATTAAACTGACTGGAGGATCCTCACCTACCCAACCAGTTTCTTTCCTCTTGTGTTCCAGTTAGATTTCTAGTTATTTTTCTCTTTTCCAGTCTTTTCTGGGTGTCTCAAACGTTTTATCTTACAGTCAACAGTCTATATGAGTGAGGGGAAGTGTGTGACAGTCAACAGTCAATATAAGGTAAGACGTTACGGCTCCCAGCACAGACCCCATAAAAACGCCAATATCACTGTTTACTTGGTGTGGCTTTCAGCATTGACCCTCAGGAAATGTTATTCAAATCGACACATAAACCACGAAAACACTTAAAAAAAATAACATAACACTCACCTGGCGACTAAATGGCATTATTGACTGTCTGTAAACACTCATAAACACTTCAGACTGTCGAGTAATTGGTGATAGACTTGAGAGACGGTGAAGAATGGTGGGGTGAGGAATGTAGCAAGGTGGTGTACTGTCGCCTTTGTTGTTTAGTCTATTGGTACAGCGTTTAGATGACCTTGAAACTGGTGTTGTATTGTGTGGCCTTGAAGATAATGGCGTACGTGAGTGACTTAACTCACTGGTTGGCCAACATAGCTGTGAGGAATGAGGTAAAATATTGAATGGAAGGTTTGAGACGTGTGAAACTATTGCCTTGTATTGTGACTACTACTGTTACCAACTACTACTACTACTACTTTTTTTTTTTTTTTTTTTTTTTTTTAAACGTGGCCTCCAGCCTCCCCCAATAGCCACACCTTCGCCACCATTTATTTACCTTAATATTAAATATCCTAATACATAATAAGCTATCCTATCTGTGTTAAATTAGTTGAGCCGCAGATCTATGCCGCATTCAGTGACTGTAGCCTCATAGTCAATATCTGCAGCAGTTGTCGAAGTAGGGGCCGAAGCTCTCGTTCCCCTGAGGCAGAGCAAAGCCGACCGAAGGAGAGAGAAGGACAGTCGACATCTCATCCAGGCTGTAACATAACTTCTGGGCTGCTGCTTCTGTTCGGAGATCACCTCCGCGAGTCTGGCGTAGAAACATCTTGCACTTGGGCCCATCCCACCAGAGGTTGTGAACACTAGAGGAGTGAAGCTGCCTTGATCAACGTTTTGAATTCTCTCCCCATAAGCCCTTCTCTTGTCGTTCTCGTTCCTCCTATGTGCAGCATCGAGAGCTAGGTTACGGTGACAAGTGGCCATGGGATCGAAAATCCTGATGTCGAAGAAAGCTCGCTGTCCCCGCGTCCAGAATCCTCGAGCACTGACGTCCACACGGGCTTCGTTAGATGTGTTTGAAGTCCTGTGTTGGAAGATCTCACCATCCAGTGGAAGGAGGGTCGGTTCTACCATGACGTCCCGGCAGATTTCCTTCAACATATTTGCTGTGAGATCCCTTACCTCGTCATGCCTCATGCATATGAAGCCCCCCTTCTTGCAGACCATGGCGTGATCGCCGTCATAGGAAGAGCCACACACGCATTGGGAGGGCAAACCATCTACTGGCCAACCGTACCTTAGAGCAATGGCATCTGTAAATTCTTGTTTGTTAAGGCTGAAACCATTTGCCCTTATCGGTAACGTAGTTAACCAGTTCGAGGCGCCCACCTCCTGCGCTATAGCTACTTTTTTTGTCAAATTTTCTGGAACCTGCAGCAATAGTTGCTGCAACATGTCATTTTGGCAGTGCTGCCGATCTGTTGTAATGGCCCTACGGATCTTATTTACTTCCCTGGTGTCCACTTCCCCTGTTGCATTCTGGGCTATTATGTGGTCAGTGAGGGCTGCCGTGAGCTTAAGTGAATTTTGATGTTCAGTGTCAGCAATCTCCTCTGGATTAGTTAGTCCCATCCCTCCCAGTCTTGGTGGAAGTGCAAGAAGTGTTCTTTCTGCTGGGGTTAAGTCAGGGTGTTTCACTAGTTTGGGAATGAACTTGACACTGATGGCTTCTTCCAGAGGGTGGAGGAGGGGTCCGATCTCAGGGGTGGTACGCATCAGGTAGTTCCAGCGATGCTTGACTCCATGGGTGAATGCTGCAAAGGCCGCATGTGGCTCTGTGTTAGCAATCTCAGATAGAGCTTGGATTTCGCTAACCCACTCATTCACCTTTCCAGCTACGTACTCGGTCTTGAAGTCCGTAGTGCCAATTACTGCGCCTAGATGTCTTTGGCCGTCCTTAGTTACTTTGACCTCATTTCCGCCAAAAGCCTCCAAAGCCCGTTCATAATGTTCTGGCTTCACGATGAGGAAGGACTTGCTAGCGTTTGGGTGGTACCCTATTTGTGGACCTCGCGATGTTACCAGGTCCCACCACTTTTTGATGTCCTCCACTTTTCCTGCTCCTGTAAGGTCATCAGCATATGCTACTTGTTTGACCCCGGTTGTTTCAAATTTTATTTCTTGTTGGAGCACTGATAGTCCAATTGCATACATTGCCATTGCTACGGGGTCCCCCTACTACTACTGCTACTACTACTGTTACCACCACCACCACTACTACTACTCTTACTACCACCACCACCACTACTACTACTACTGTTGCTACCACCACCACCACCACTACTACTACTACTGTTACTACCACCACCACTACTACTACTACTGTTACTACCACCACCACTACTACTACTGTTCTACCACCACCACCACCACTACTACTACTACTGTTACTACCACCACCACCACCACTACTACTACTGTTACTACCACCACCACCACCACTACTACTACTACTGTTACTACCACCACCACCACCACTACTACTACGA
>CAUDMG010001316.1:0-30000 GCA_958450375.1 Homarus gammarus
ACAAACAAGAAGCCCAACAGCAACCCACTCACACAAACACGAAACCCCACTCAACACCACCACACCCACCCACCCCACACACACCCACCCACCCCACACACACCCACCCCACCCCACACACACCCACCCACCCCACACACACACACCCCCCCACCCCATCACACACTACCCCCCCACCCACCACACACACACGCCCCACCACCCACACACACAACCACCAACCCCCCCCCACACACACACCCCACAACACCCCACACACACTCCCCCCTACCCCACACCACACCCCCCCCCCACCCACAACCACCCGCCCCCCCCCCACCACACACACCCACCCTCTACCCACACACCCCCCCCACCCACCCCCACCCACACCACCCCCCCCCCACCCCCCCACCCCCCCCCCCCCACCACCCACACCACCCCCCCCCCCCCAACCCACACACCCCCCCCCCCACCCACACCACAACACACACCCACCCCCCTCCCCCCACACACACCCCCCACCCACGCACACACACTGAGACACCCAACCCCCCCCCCACCCAACCCCCCCCACCCATTTCACACACCCCCCTCCACCCACACACACCCCCCCCCACCCACACACCCCCCCCCCCACCCACACACACCCCCCCCCACCCACACACACCCCCCCCCCACCCACACACACCCCCCCCCACCCACACACACACCCCCCCCACCCACACCACCCCCCCCACCCACACACACACCCCCCCCACCCACACACACCCCCCCCACCCACACACACACACCCCCCACCCACACACACACCCCCCCACCCACACACACCCCCCCCACCCACACACACACACCCCCCCACCCACACACACCCCCCCACCCCACACACACACCCCCCCCCACCCCCACCCACCACACACACCCCCCCCACCCACACACACACCCCCCACCCACACACACCCCCCCCACCCACACCACACACCCCCCCACCCACACACACACCCCCCCCACCCACACACACCCCCCCCCCCACACCACCCCCCCCACCCACACACACCACCCCCCCCACCCACACACACCCCCCCCACCCACACACACCCCCCCACCCACACACACCCCCCCCCCCCACCCACACACACCCCCCCCCACCACACACACCCCCACCCACACACCACACCCCCCCCCCACACCCCCCCCCCCCACCCACACCCCCCCCCCACCCCACCCCCCCCCACCCACACACCCCCCCCCCACCCACCCCCCCCCCCCCCCACCCCACCCCCCCCCCCCCCACCCACACCCCCCCCCCCCCCACCCACACACACCCCCCCACCCACACACACCCCCCCCACACACACACACCCCCCCACACACACACACCCCCCACACACACACACCCCCCCACACACACACACCCCCCCACCACACACACACCCCCCCACACACACACACCCCCCCACACACACACACACCCCCCCCACACACACCCCCCCCCCACACCACCCCCCCCACACACACACCCCCCCCCCCCCCACACACACACCCCCCCACACACACACACCCCCCAGACACACACCCCCCCACACACACACCCCCCCCACACACACCCCCACACACACACCCCCCCCCACCACCACACACACCCCCCCCACCCCACACCCCCACACACACCACACCCCCCACCACACACACACACCCCACCACACACACACACACCCCACCACACACACACCCCACCACACACACACACACACCACCACACACACACACCACCACACACACACACACACACACACCACCACACACACACACACACCACCACACACACACACACACACACACCCACACACACACCACACACACACGACGTACAGTATTATTTATAACATATAACGCCAAAATGTTACAGCTTGGTAGAGTACATATACTATACCTCGCTTTATGTTTACCTGTACCTGTTGAGAAATTCCAATTACCTGAGGTGTTATGAGGTGATAAAGTTACCTGCGCGGCCAGTCACTTGAGGTATGTGGAGTAAGGCCATGTGAGGACTGCTATCTGTAGGTGGGTGATGTGGGTCACTGTCTCACTTTATCTCGGAATGTCCATGATGAGTTGTGTCAAGTGATAATGTTTGAGTGTGTCTGTCTGTCTGTCTGTCTTTGTATATCTGTCTGTCTTACCTGAGGTTAGTTGCACAAAAACTCTCTATCTCCCACGAACCACACTACAACCAACACAACTACCACTACAGCCGTCATCCCAGCAACAACCACAAGTCACCAACAACACAACAACCACCACTAACACAAATCACTACCACCATCCTGGGCTTTCTCTCCATGCCCATCTGCTCTGCCCTCGTAGCTTTCACCCCCCCCCCCCCTCCCTCCCCCCTCACACATGCATGCCTTGCCCACCCCCCCCCCCCCCGTTTTCGCTCCCCATATGGCACACACACACCTACACCATACAACTTCCTGCCTCCCCTGTAACTAACTCTCTCTCACCTGTGTTTCTCTCACCTGTCCTCCCTTACTCTTCCCCCATCTCTTCTTATTCTCGTTCCTTATCCTTCTCTTTATTCTATCTGCGTCTTTTTCTCTCTCTTCTTCTTCTTAATCTTTCATCTTCCTCCCTTCCCTTCCCTCCTACCCTCCTGCCCTCCTACCCTTCCCCCCCTCCGCCTCCCTCTCTCCCTCCTACCCTTCCCCTCCTCCGCCTTCCTCTCTCCCAGCTGAGCGTGAAACAAGCCGCCTATGTTTAAACTTGTCCGGCACACTAAATAAATATAAGGTCTGGTTACTGCAGGGGTCGTAGACGGCTAATGTATCCCCTAAGTGTAAAGTGTAAGTAATTTAACCTGGCTGGCCCACTTATACGTCACGGTGTCTTAAAGGTTGGTGAGTTAAATAATGTGTTTGGGGTGAGTGAACTGATCTACCTGGCGCTGTTACGTCACGATTTAAAGGTGTGAAGTCGGATCAGGTGAAGATTACCATCCCCACCCACCCACCCCCACCCACCCCACTCTGTCCAGTTTATTTCACATGAAGATTACTCACCCTGATGCTTACCTTACCTATCACCCTAACGCTACCCCCTCCCTCCCTCATGCTAGCGTTAGGGTGATTAATCTTCAGGTGAAACGTAGACTCAAGTAACACGTTAAATTATATACCTGTACAGAACGCTGGCAGGTCTGGGCTGTAGGTAATTTGCATACGAACAGAATGATTTAGTAAGGTGAAAGACGCTATAGAATATGATAAACAACTGAAGGGAAGAGCAGTGTGAGGGAGAGGCATTGGGAGATAGAGTACAGCTCGTGTACACAGGTTTAAAATCTCCTTGAATATTATGTGTCGGTCTTCTTATGTCGTGTACAGTTACTTGAGGGTGTCGTATATTACGTTCTGTCCAGTGCCGGATTTAGACCCATGGGCAGCCTCTTTGTGGAGGCCCCCTTCATTATAACTACCCAAGAGGGTGGGGTCTGGGAGTTCCGGGGGGCGCTGTAAGCCCCCCGGGAAAATTTTGAAATTTGAACAATTGGCATTCGTAAGGGAAGTGATAATGAAAAAAAATATATATTTTTTTTTAATCTCAATTTCGTTATTCCATGTAGTTCATTTTTAATCAATAGATGTTTGTGGAATTTTAAATATATTATTAGCAACACAAACAACAGCATTCATTAAAAATATACTGTTCATAGGAAAACCAGGTATTCATGAATTTCAAGGAGTAGCTAGCCTAATTTCTATCACGCTTCTTGCTGAACATAGTTTTACGTGATGGAATAGATAAACATGAATTTTAAAGAATGAAAATAAAAATAATCCAAATGAATAAACAAATAAATAAAATACTGTAATATGTGGAGGCCCCCAGATTGTGGAGGCCCCTGGGCAGCTGCCCACTTTGCCCACTCCTGAATCCGGCCCTGGTTCTGTCTGTCCCATCTGTCTCTCTGTCCGTCCGTCCATCCGTCCGTCTCTGCCTCCGTCTGTCTCTGTCTCCGTCCGTCTCTGCCCGGGAATAGTAAATCTCAAGAACTTGGCCAAATAACTAATAAGACCTGGAATCTAATTTGGTGTGTTGAGGGTAGTGTTAGAACGAGGTCTCGGGCGGCGGTGTGGTGGTGGTGTTGGACGGTGTGGTGGTGGTGTTGGACAGTGTGGTGGTGGTGTTGGACGGTGTTGTGGTGGTGTTGGACAGTGTTAAGGTGTTGTGGTGGTGTTGGACAGTGTTGTAGTGGTGTTGGACAGTGTTAAGGTGTTGTGGTGGTGTTGGATGGTGTGGTGGTGGTGTTGGACGGTGTTGTGGTGGTGTTGGACAGTGTTGTGGTGGTGTTGGACAGTGTTAAGGTGTTGTGGTGGTGTTGGACGGTGTTGTGGTGGTGTTGGACAGTGTTAAGGTGTTGTGGTGGTGTTGGACAGTGTTAAGGTGTTGTGGTGGTGTTGGACAGTGTTAAGGTGTTGTGGTGGTGTTGGACAGTGTGTGGTGGTGTTGTGGTGGTGTTGGACGGTGTTGTGGTGGTGTTGGACGGTGTTGTGGTGGTGTTGGACAGTGTTGTGGTGGTGATGTTGGACAGTGTTAAGGTATTGTGGTGGTGTTGGAAGGTGTTGTGGTGGTGTTGGACTGTGTTGTGGTGGTGTTGGACGGTGTTGTGGTGGTGTTGGACGGTGTTGTGGTCGGTGTTGGACAATGTTAAGGTGTTGTGGTGGTGTTGGACGGTGTTGTGGTGGTGTTGGATGGTGTGGTGGTGGTGTTGGACGGTGTGGTGGTGGTGTTGGACAGTGTTGTGGTGGTGTTGGACGGTGTGGTGGTGGTGTTGGACGGTGTGGTGGTGGTGTTGGACGGTGTGGTGGTGGTGTTGGACGGTGTTGTGGTGGTGTTGGACGGTGTTGTGGTGGTGTTGGACGGTGTTGTGGTGGTGTTGGACGGTGTTGTGGTGGTGTTGGACGGTGTTGTGGTGGTGTTGGACGGTGTGGTGGTGGTGTTGGACGGTGTTGTGGTGGTGTTGGACGGTGTTGTGGTGGTGTTGGACGGTGTGGTGGTGGTGTTGGACGGTGTGGTGGTGGTGTTGGACGGTGTGGTGGTGGTGTTGGACGGTGTGGTGGTGGTGTTGGACGGTGTTGGATGGTGTGGTGGTGGTGTTGGACGGTGTGGTGGTGGTGTTGGACGGTGTGGTGGTGGTGTTGGACGGTGTTGTGGTGGTGTTGGACGGTGTGGTGTTGGACGGTGTGGTGTTGGACGGTGTTGTGGTGGTGTTGGACGGTGTGGTGGTGGTGTTGGACGGTGTGGTGTTGGACGGTGTTGTGGTGGTGTTGGACGGTGTTGTGGTGGTGTTGGACGGTGTTGTGGTGGTGTTGGACGGTGTTGTGGTGGTGTTGGACGGTGTTGTGGTGGTGTTGGACGGTGTTGTGGTGGTGTTGGACGGTGTGGTGGTGGTGTTGGACGGTGTGGTGGTGGTGTTGGACGGTGTTGTGGTGGTGTTGGATGGTGTTGTGGTGGTGTTGGACGGTGTTGTGGTGGTGTTGGACGGTGTTGTGGTGGTGTTGGACGGTGTTGTGGTGATGTTGGACGGTGTGGTGGTGGTGTTGGACGGCGTTGTGGTGGTGTTGGACGGTGTTGTGGTGTTGGACGGTGTTGTGTAGTGGTGTTGGATGGTGTTGGACGGTGTTGTGGTGGTGTTGGACTGTGGTGGTGTTGGACGGTGTTGTGGTGGTGTTGGACGGTGTTGTGGTAGCGTTGGACGGTGTTGTGGTGATGATGGACGGTGTTGTGGTGGTGTTGGATGGTGTTGTGGTGGTGTTGGACGGTGTTGTGGTGGTGTTGGACGGTGTTGTGGTGGTGTTGGACGGTGTTGTGGTGGTGTTGGACGGTGTGGTGGTGATGTTGGACGGTGTGGTGGTGGTGTTGGACGGTGTGGTGGTGGTGTTGGACGGTGTGGTGGTGGTGTTGGACGGTGTGGTGGTGGTGTTGGACGGTGTGGTGGTGTAGGACGGTGTTGTGGTGATGTTGGACGGTGTGGTGGTGGTGTTGGACGGTGTTGTGGTAGTGTTGGACGGTGTTGTGGTGGTGTAGGACAGTGTTGTGGTGGTGTTGGACGGTGTTGTGGTGGTGTTGGACGGTGTTGTGGCGGTGTTGGACGATGTTGTGGTGGTGTTGGACAATGTTAAGGTGTTGTGGTGGTGTTGGACAGTGTTGTGGTGGTGTTGGACGGTGTTGTGGTGGTGTTGGACAATGTTAAGGTGTTGTGGTGGTGTTGGACAGTGTTGTGGTGGTGTTGGACGGTGTTGTGGTGGTGTTGGACAATGTTAAGGTGTTGTGGTGGTGTTGGACGGTGTTGTGGTGGTGTTGGACGGTGTTGTGGTGGTGTTGGACGGTGTTGTGATGGTGTTGGACGGTGTTGTGGTAGTGTTGGACGGTGTTGTGGTGGTGTTGTGGTGGTGTTGGACGGTGTTGTGGTGGTGTTGGACGGTGTTGTGGTAGTGTTGGACGGTGTGGTGGTGGTGTTGGACGGTGTGGTGGTGGTGTTGGACGGTGTTGTGGTGGTGTTGGACGGTGTTGTGGTGGTGTTGGACGGTGTTGTGGTGGTTGGATGGTGTTGTGGTGGTGTTGGACGGTGTTGTGGTGGTGTTGGACGGTGTTGTGGTGGTGTTGTGGTGGTGTTGGACGGTGTGGTGGTGGTGTTGGACGGCGTTGTGGTGGTGTTGGACGGTGTTGTGGTGGTGTTGGACGGTGTGGTGGTGGTGTTGGACGGTGTGGTGGTGATTTTTGATTTTGCCGCTTGCAGCGGCTACTTTATTGTGCACCCCACACTCATCCTGTGAGCGGTAGCGCAAAAGGATTACAGAGTAGGGTTTACAAAGGGTCATAATAATTAACCCCCGTTGTCAGGATATTATGGCACTGAAAGTTACACAGTATTTCATTTACATTATTTGTTTAGTTCTATACATAAAGGGTAACTTATTCACAAATGCGTGAGAACAGGCGTGTGAGGCAGTATGTCTGGCCTCACACTTTGTTATTCACATTTACGTGGGAGGTATTCAAGCACATTGCGTATTTGGTTCTGTACATGAGAACTGACATAGATACTAAGTGCAAAAAAGTGGATACAATCTTAATATGTCGGCTATCTTGCCATTAGAGATGAAGTGTTGTGCCATTTCACACACAGTGTGCTTGGACCTGTCCCTAAAAGGTTCTATCTTCACACAGTCGAGGACGTAGTGTTCAAGTGTGTGGCCATATGTATGGCCACACACTTTACATTTAGTTTTGTTTACATCTGCTTGAGGAACATACTGCCAAAGGTACTTATATCCTAACCTTAATCTAGCTGTTACAACATCTTGTAATCTAGTGATCTTGTTACTTGCTCCATAAACGTGTTTCACTTGATACATCTCATCATGGTAAACTATGGATTGACTAGTGCCTGTTTGCACTTGTCTACTTGCGTCAAACTCATCAATAAGTTCTTTCCTAATTACAGTTTTAAGGGTTCTTTTTGACAGACCCAAATTGTATTCAACGGTGTCTTTGTTAGACGCGAGTTTGGCGAGGGCATCAACTCTGTCATGTTTTATGAGGCCTATGTGAGAGGGGATCCACAACAGTTTGACCCTGACACCCCGGTCAACAAGGCACGCATATTTGTGTCTGGCTTCAGAGACAAGAGCGTGACAACCTGAGTCGAGGGTACCAAGGGCAAGTAGTGAGGATAGAGAGTCAGTGATGATGAGACTGTCAGTGACAGTGGTTTCAATGAATTTAATAGCTGTGAGTATGGCAACTAATTCAGTTTGTAGAGTGGATGCCCAGTTGTTAATTCTAACTCCTTTCTCAATTATATTACCGTCAGGTTGAGTCACAACAATAGCACTTCCAGCCCTCCCACAGGCGGTGTTTAGAGACCCATCAGTGTAGATGGTCTGTGTGATATTATCATCAGTCTGTAGAGTGTGTATGTGTTCAAGAGCTCTCAATTTGGCAGTGTGTTGGAGATAAATGCTTTGTATAATTAATTTTTTAGGCGGATACGTCGGTATTGTGATATCGAAGGGAACTGTCCGCCAGGGTGGCAGGAAGCGCTGTTGTGTCTCAACTTTGTACAGGTGGTCTAGTCCAAATATCTTCATATGTGTAGCTGTAGTTTGGATCCATTTAGACTCAGTAGTCCCATGGTTCATACATTCTAGCAATTTTAAGGAAACAATGTTATCAGGATCACCACGCAGAAGCCTCAGGGCTATCATGAGGTTGACTTCAATTATTCTATCTTTAACACTGGGTATACCTAGTTCTTTCGGTGGTGGTGTTGGATGGTGTGGTGGTGGTGTTGGACGGTGTGGTGGTGTTGGACGGTGTTGTGGTGGTGTTGGACGGTGTTGTGGTAGTGTTGGACGGTGTTGTGGTGATGATGGATGGTGTTGTGGTGGTGTTGGATGGTGTTGTGGTAGTGTTGGACGGTGTTGTGGTGGTATTGGACGGTGTTGTGGTGGTGTTGGACGGTGTTGTGGTGGTGTTGGACGGTGTTGTGGTGGTGTTGGACGGTGTTGTGGTGGTGTTGGACGGTGTGGTGGTGGTGTGGACGGTGTGGTGGTGGTGTTGGACGGTGTGGTGGTGGTGTTGGACAGTGTTGTGGTGGTGTTGGACGGTGTGGTGGTGGTGTTGGACGGTGTGGTGGTGGTGTTGGACGGTGTGGTGGTGGTGTTGGACGGTGTGGTGGTGGTGTTGGACGGTGTTGTGGTGGTGTTGGACGGTGTTGTGGCGGTGTTGGACGGTGTTGTGGTGGTGTTGGACGGTGTTGTGGTGGTGTTGGATGGTGTTGTGGTGGTGTTGGACGGTGTTGTGGTGGTGTTGGACGGTGTTGTGGTGGTGTTGGACAGTGTTAAGGTGTTGTGGTGGTGTTGGACGGTGTTGTGGTGGTGTTGGACGGTGTTGTGGTGGTGATGTTGGACAGTGTTAAGGTGTTGTGGTGGTGTTGGACGGTGTTGTGGTGGTGTTGGACGGTGTTGTGGTGGTGTTGGACGGTATTGTGGTAGTGTTGGACGGTGTTGTGGTGTTGGACAGTGTTGTGGTGGTGTAGGACGGTGTTGTGGTGGTGTTGGACGGTGTTGTGGTGGTGTTGGATGGTGTTGTGGCGGTGTTGGACGGTGTTGTGGTGGTGTTGGACAATGTTAAGGTGTTGTGGTGGTGTTGGACAGTGTTGTGGTGGTGTTGGACGGTGTTGTGGTGGTGTTGGACAATGTTAAGGTGTTGTGGTGGTGTTGGACAGTGTTGTGGTGGTGTTGGACGGTGTTGTGGTGGTGTTGGACGGTGTTGTGGTGGTGTTGGACGGTGTTGTGGTGGTGTTGGACGGTGTTGTGGTAGTGTTGGACGGTGTTGTGGTAGTGTTGGACGGTGTTGTGGTGGTGTTGGACGGTGTTGTGGTGGTGTTGGACGGTGTTGTGGTGGTGTTGGACGGTGTTGTGGTGGTGTTGGACGGTGTTGTGGTAGTGTTGGACGGTGTTGTGGTGATGATGGACGGTGTTGTGGTGGTGTTGGATGGTGTTGTGGTAGTGTTGGACGGTGTTATGGTGGTGTTGGACGGTGTTGTGGTGGTGTTGGACGGTGTTGTGGTGGTGTTGGACGGTGTTGTGGTGGTGTTGGACGGTGTTGTGGTGGTGTTGGACGGTGTGGTGGTGGTGTTGGACGGTGTGGTGGTGGTGTTGGACGGTGTGGTGGTGGTGTTGGACGGTGTGGTGGTGGTGTTGGACGGTGTGGTGGTGGTGTTGGACGGTGTGGTGGTGGTGTTGGACGGTGTGGTGGTGGTGTTGGACGGTGTGGTGGTGGTGTTGGACGGTGTTGTGGTGGTGTTGGACGGTGTTGTGGCGGTGTTGGACGGTGTGGTGGCGGTGTTGGACGGTGTTGTGGCGGTGTTGGACGGTGTTGTGGTGGTGTTGGACGGTGTTGTGGTTGTGTTGGACGGTGTTGTGGTGGTGTTGGACGGTGTTGTGGTGGTGTTGGACAGTGTTAAGGTGTTGTGGTGGTGTTGGACAGTGTTAAGTTGTTGTGGTGGTGTTGGACAGTGATGTGGTGGTGTTGGACGGTGTGGTGGTGGTGTTGGACGGTGTGGTGGTGGTGTTGGACGGTGTGGTGGTGGTGTTGGACGGTGTTGTGGTGGTGTTGGACTGTGTGGTGGTGGTGTTGGACTGTGTGGTGGTGGTGTTGGACGGTGTTGTGGTGGTGTTGGACAGTGTTAAGGTGTTGTGGTGGTGTTGGACAGTGTTAAGGTGTTGTGGTGGTGTTGGACAGTGATGTGGTGGTGTTGGACGGTGTTGTGGTGGTGTTGGACGGTGTTGTGGTGGTGTTGGACAGTGTTGTGGTGGTGATGTTGGACAGTGTTAAGGTGTTGTGGTGGTGTTGGACTGTGTTGTGGTGTTGTACGGTGTTGTGGTGGTGTTGGACGGTGTTGTGGTGGTGTTGGACGGTGTTGTGGTGGTGTTGGACAGTGTTGTGGTGGTGTTGGACAGTGTTAAGGTGTTGTGGTGGTGTTGGACAGTGTTAAGGTGTTGTGGTGGTGTTGGACAGTGATGTGGTGGTGTTGGACGGTGTTGTGGTGGTGTTGGACGGTGTTGTGGTGGTGTTGGACGGTGTTGTGGTGGTGATGTTGGACAGTGTTAAGGTGTTGTGGTGGTGTTGGACTGTGTTGTTGTGGTGTTGGACGGTGTTGTGGTGTTGGACGGTGTTGTGGTGGTGTTGGACGGTGTTGTGGTAGTGTTGGACGGTGTTGTGGTGGTGTTGGACGGTGTTATGGTAGTGTTGGACGGTGTTGTGGTGGTGTTGGTCGGTGTTGTGGTAGTGTTGGACGGTGTTGTGGTGATGATGGATGGTGTTGTGGTGGTGTTGGATGGTGTTGTGGTAGTGTTGGACGGTGTTGTGGTGCTGTTGGACGGTGTTGCGGTGGTGTTGGACGGTGTTGTGGTGGTGTTGGACGGTGTGGTGGTGGTGTTGGACGGTGTTGTGGTGGTGTTGGACGGTGTTGTGGTGTTGGACGGTGTTGTGGTGGTGTTGGACGGTGTTGTGGTGGTGTAGGACGGTGTTGTGGTGGTGTTGGACGGTGTTGTGGTGGTGTAGGACGGTGTTGTGGTGGTGTTGGACAGTGTTAAGTTATGGTGGTGGTGTTGGATAGTGTTGAGGTGTTGTGGTGGTGTTGGACGGTGCTGTGGCCTCTTGCACTTTGTGGTGGCGAAGCGGGGAACTTGTCCACCTTTACTGTTAACTCTTAGCTACGTAATTGGTTAACCTGGTTTTGACTGGTGTGTGTGTGTGTGTGTGTGTGTGTGTTAGGGGAATTGATATGTGTGGGAGGGGTGTGGATGAGGGAGGGGTGTGTGTGGGTGAGGTAGGGGTGTGGGTGGGTGAGGGAGGGGTGTGTGGGGGTGATGTAGGGGTGTGGGTGGGTGAGGGAGGGGTGTGTGTGGGTGAGGGAGGGGTGTGTGTGTGGATGAGGGAGGGGTGTGGGTGGGTGAGGGAGGGGTGTGGGTGGGTGAGGGAGGGGTGTGTGGGGGTGAGGGAGGGGTGTGTGGGGGACTCACTACCAGTTCCTCGTGTTAGTTTGACCTATTACCAGTTAAGGCGGCGTCTTAGATAATTATCACTGAAGAAAAATAATGTTGTCCTTCAGTGTGGAGACTGTAAACAATCTCTTCTGTTTGGGGTTTAGGCTCACACCTTACTGAGTGTAGGAAGGTACGGGAAATGTCACAGGCCTAACCCAACCCAACCCAACCTGACCCAAGAAAAATAACCTAACCTAGTCTAACCTAACCAAATATAAGCTAACCCAACCTAGCCAAATATAAGATAACCCAACCTAACCCAATATAAGATAACCCAACCTATCCCAATATAAGATAACCCAATATAAGATAACCTAACCGTACCAAATATAAGATAACCCAACCTAACCAAATATAAGATAACCCAACCTATCCCAATATAAGATAACCCAACCTATCCCAATATAAGATAACCCTACCTAACCAAATATAAGATAACCCAACCTATCCCAATATAAGATAACCCAACCTATCCCAATATAAGATAACCCAACCTATCCCAATATAAGATAACCCAACCTAACCAAATATATGATAACCCAACCTAACCAAATATAAGATAACCCAACCTAACCAAATATAAGATAACCCAACCTAACCCAATATAAGCTAACCCAACCTAACCCAATATAAGATAACCCAACCTAACCCAATATAAGCTAACCCAACCTAACCCAATATAAGCTAACCCAACCTAACCCAATATAAGCTAACCCAACCTAACCCAATATAAGCTAACCCAACCTAACCAAATATAAGATAACCCAACCTAACCAAATATAAGATAACCCTACCTAACCCAATATAAGGGGGGGGGGGGGAGATTAGACACAGGCTGCAGTAGGTTGGGCGTTAAGGTCATGACCCTCGGCCGGGCCTACAGGTGACACACTCTCGGGAAGGTGTGTTAAAGATGAACCTCCGGAACCACTACTGCAGGTGAAGCCCCGGGGTGGTGTATTATTTAGCGGAGGAGGTCGTCTGTGGTGGTGTCCTTCTGTGGTGTGTGGCGCCTGCTGGTGGTGAGTGTGTGGTGAGGGGATAGTTAGTGTGTGGTGTGGTAATGGTGGTTGGTGGTGAGGGTGTGGTGAGGGGATAGTGAGGGTGTGGTGTGTGGCGCCTGCTGGTGGTGAGTGTGTGGTGAAGGGATAGTGAGGGTGTGGTGTGGTAATGGTGGTTGGTGGTGAGTGTGTGGTGAGGGGATAGTGAGTGTGTGGTGTGGTAATGGTGGTTGGTGGTGAGGGTGTGGTGAGGGGATAGTGAGGGTGTGGTGTGTGGCGCCTGCTGGTGGTGAGTGTGTGGTGAAGGGATAGTGAGTGTGTGGTGTGGTAATGGTGGTTGGTGGTGAGGGTGTGGTGTGGTAATGGTGGTTGGTGGTGAGGGTGTGGTGAGGGGATAGTGAGGGTGTGGTGTGTGGCGCCTGCTGGTGGTGAGGGTGTGGTGAGGGGATAGTGAGGGTGTGGTGTGGTAATGGTGGTTGGGATTGTTGTTGTTTCTTATTGCTCCCTGACCAATAAATATTTCTAATGCGTCAGTCAGCTCTACAACTGTCCATCCTTACTGACAAATTGTTTTGACTTAAGTAATCTTTTTATGCGTCTTGGTTCGGTGATACTATTTTCTTCTCTTGGCTAATTCTGTGTGTGTGTGTGTGTGTGTGTGTGTGTGTGTGTGTGTGTGTGTGGTCAATCACTGTCAACCTCAGTCTGGGGGTGTACTGTAGGTGAGAGAGAGAGGAGGGGTGTAGGTAGGGGAGAGAGGAGGGGTGTAGGTGGGGGAGAGAGAGGAGGGGTGTAGGTGAGAGAGAGAGAGGAGGGGTGTAGGTAGGGGAGAGGAGGGTGTAGGTGGGGGAGAGAGAGGAGGGGTGTAGGTGGGGGAGAGAGAGGAGGGGTGTAGGTGGGGGAGAGAGAGGAGGGGTGTAGGTGGGGGAGAGAGAGGAGGGGTGTAGGTGGGGGAGAGAGAGGAGGGGTGTAGGTAGGGGAGAGAGGAGGGTGTAGGTGAGAGAGAGGAGGGGTGTAGGTGGGGAGAGAGAGGACGGGTGTAGGTGGGGGAGAGAGAGGAGGGGTGTAGGTGGGGGAGAGAGAGGAGGGGTGTAGGTAGGGGAGAGGAGGGGTGTAGTAGGGGAGAGGAGGGGTGTAGGTGGGGAGAGAGAGGAGGGTGTAGGTGAGGAGAGAGAGGAGGGTGTAGGTGGGGGAGAGAGGAGGGTGTAGGTGAGAGAGAGAGGAGGGTGTAGGTGAGAGAGGAGAGGAGGGTGTAGGTGGGGAGAGAGGAGGGGTGTAGGTGGGGGAGAGAGAGGAGGGGTGTAGGTAGGGGAGAGAGAGGAGGGGTGTAGGTGGGGGAGAGAGAGGAGGGGTGTAGGTGGGGGAGAGAGAGGAGGGGTGTAGGTGGGGAGAGAGAGGAGGGGTGTAGGTGGGGGAGAGAGAGGAGGGGTGTAGGTAGGGGAGAGAGAGGAGGGGTGTAGGTGGGGGAGAGAGAGGATGGGTGTAGGTAGGGGAGAGGAGGGGTGTAGGTGGGGGAGAGAGAGGAGGGGTGTAGGTGAGAGAGAGAGAGGAGGGGTGTAGGTGGGGGAGAGAGGAGGGGTGTAGGTGAGAGAGAGAGAGGAGGGGTAGTGAGGAGAGAGAGAGGGGTGTAGGTGGGGGAGAGAGGAGGGGTGTAGGTGGGGAGAGAGAGGAGGGTGTAGGTAGGGGAGAGAGAGGGGTGTAGGTGGGGAGAGAGAGGAGGGGTGTAGGTGGGGAGAGAGAGGAGGGGTGTAGGTGGGGAGAGAGAGGAGGGGTGTAGGTGGGGAGAGAGAGAGGGGTGTTGGTGGGGGAGAGAGAGGAGGGGTGTAGGTAGGGGAGAGAGAGGAGGGTGTAGGTGGGGAGAGAGAGGAGGGTGGTAGGGGAGAGAGGGGTGTAGTGGGGAGAGAGAGGAGGGGTGTAGGTGAGAGAGAGGAGGAGGGGTAGTGAGGAGAGAGAGGAGGGTGTAGGTGGGGAGAGAGGAGGGGTGTAGGTGAGAGAGAGAGAGGGGTGTAGGTGAGAGAGAGAGAGGAGGGGTGTAGGTGGGGGAGAGAGGAGGGGTGTAGGTGGGGGAGAGAGAGGAGGGTGTAGGTGGGGAGAGAGGAGGGGTGAGTGGGGAGAGAGGAGGGGTGTAGGTGAGAGAGAGGGGGTAGTGGGGAGAGAGAGAGAGGGTGTAGGTGGGGGAGAGAGAGGAGGGGTGTAGGTGAGAGAGAGGAGGGGTGTAGGTGTGGGAGAGAGAGAGGAGGGGTGTAGGTGAGAGAGAGGAGGGGTGTAGGTGGGGGAGAGAGAGAGAGGAGGGGTGTAGGTGAGAGAGAGGAGGGGTGTAGGTGGGGGAGAGAGAGAGGAGGGGTGTAGGTGAGAGAGAGAGAGGAGGGGTGTAGGTGAGAGAGAGGAGGGGTGTAGGTGGGGGAGAGAGAGAGGAGGGGTGTAGGTGGGGGAGAGAGAGAGGAGGGGTGTAGGTGAGAGAGAGAGGAGGGGTGTAGGTGAGAGAGAGAGAGGAGGGGTGTAGGTAGGGGAGAGAGGAGGGGTGTAGGTGGGGGAGAGAGAGAGGAGGGGTGTAGGTGAGAGAGAGAGAGGAGGGGTGTAGGTGGGGGAGAGAGAGAGGAGGGGTGTAGGTGAGAGAGAGAGAGGAGGGGTGTAGGTGGGGGAGAGACAGCTTTGGGTGTTGTTGGTCAATGGGGCGAACAGCATTCCTCTCCTCACCAGCACTTTCTCCTCCCCCCTGCCTCCCCTCCTCACTATCTCATGGACGTCTTACCCTCAATTTCTTATCACCAGTAAAAGTCTCCCCCCTTATCAGTTACCTTGACCCCCCATCAACGCCCCTTCAAGTATATTGTTGTCTCCTTCCCTTCATTTTTCCCATCAATGCCCCCCCTCCCTCCCCCCATCACTGACCTTTCACCTGCCCACACCCCTTCGTCGCGCCATTACCTTCTGACCTCCCAGTGACCTTTGACCTAATATATCCATTGAACTGGCTGTAATTGACCCCTGATCCACCTAACCCCTGACCCACCTGACCTCTGACCTACGCCCACTAGTGCCTGGCAGCAAGCACCTGACCTGTGCCCTTTAGCCCTGTCCTACTGGTCTGCTGCTGCCCACTCTTTAATTTCTCTTTCTTTTCCCTCAGTCAAAAAAGTAGGACTAATTGTAAAGGACTCTCTCTCTCTCTCTCTCTCTCTCTCTCTCTCTCTCTCTCTCTCTCTCTCTCTCTCTCTCTCTCTCTCTCTTCTGTGTGTCTGTCTATATCTCTCTATCTTTCACACACACACACACACACACACACACACACACAAAATGGAAATAAAGGGAGAACTACCACTTTGTGTTACATCCCCTTGATCCTATATACCCTCCCTCTCCCTTCTCTCCCTCCCTCTGTAATCTCTGTCCTCCCCCACTCCCACTCCCTCTCCCAGCCCCCCCCTCCCTCCCTCCCTCCTGGGGCAGGTGAGCAGTAACCACCTTCCGCCGTGAGAGAGGTGAGGGAGAGAGAGTGTGGAGAGCAGTAGACCAGTCAGTCAGCTCAGCGTCGTGGCTCGCGTCAGACGTAACTACAGTGTGTGTGCGGGCGCTTCCCTCGCTTCTCTTGTCTCATTCACTGTTTGTTTACATTAACGTGCGCGCCAAAAACCATAGAGTTATTGTTTGTTTACATAAGTTCGCGCCAAAATCATACAATTGTTGGTGGTTATTCGACTTCTGTTTTTATTTATATATATTTTTTTTAGCATTGTACAGCTATATAAATTAGTTCATTACTATTTTCTTGTTTATATAAAAGTGTTAATGGTAATATTCCTCATCGCTGTGGTGTTGTTAAGAACTGTTCAATTTTGATCATATTAGTTAGGGTGCGGAAACCAGTGACTCTTTGGTGTTGTGAATCATTCTCTAGAGCACTTTTTATAGCTCGTTATGGAGTGTAATTCGTAGATGGAGACTGTTATTAACCCGTAATCAACTATGTGAGCAAATTCTTATGAACTGTGGATCTTGCGCCTTTACAGATCGTTGTTAGAAGCGTGAGAATAAACTCCAACATCGAGGTGACTGACGGTGTACGGGTGTTGTGGTCATTGGTGTTCTCTCCGCCGTGTTCTGTGTATTGAGGAACTTTGTGGGCTGGTAGAGGACAGACAGACGCCCGGCACCACAACCCGGCCAATAACAATGATAGTGGTGGAATGTGTACCCAAAGTGACCGCTCCCTGGTGAACTAACCTGCTGCTGACCCTCCCTCTTCAGTCTTCGTCGTGTATGCTGGACTACTTTTACAGCTTATTGCAGTAAGCTTGATGAGTATAGTTGTCTAGTAAACATCGATTTACTCGGGGATGTGGGCCCAAAGCTTGGTGCTGAACTAAGCTGGTTTTCTCACTTCCTTAGGACTTTATGTGTGCCACCTGAAGGTACTGAAGATCTAGTAAGCTTGACCAATCTATAGCAAGCAGTAGAGCACTTTGGAAATGTGTAGACAAAGCTTGATGGTAAAGTGACAAATTGTTCATAAAGAGAGGCTGCAGGAGTCGAGGACGAGGTTACTTCTTTCCCCTGACCTGAAGGACGACTCGAGCAAGATGGTGATTCAGAGTACCTTCAAGTTCCTGCCTTTCCTGAGAGATTCGCAGGTAAGTGTTGTGTGTTTACCTGTGTGACCTTGGCTTGGTGTTACCCCCCTCCCTACCGACGATACACCTGTGGTAATGAGGTGGGTGGGTTGTGATGGGTCGCGCTGCTGTGTGATGGAGATTTGCCATGAGGGGTGTGAGGTGTCGTCCTGATTCTTTCGTTCTTTCTTTCTTGTCCTTCCCTCTCCTTTCTCTCTCTCTCTCTCTCTCTCTCTCTCTCTCTCTCTCTCTCTCTCTCTCTCTCTCGAATATTGGCTCCAGTTACGAATATTCTCACCCAGATACTCGCGGATATTGAGTTATTAGTGCAGGTGTATTCAGTAATTAAGTGACGGGCAGATAGACAGGTGTGTAGAGAACAAAGGTGAGAGGAGGTGAAAGTGAGAGAGTGCAGTTATTACCAGTTTGTGGCTGTCAGTCAGTCATTCAAGGAGGTGCCCAGTGACTGTCAGGCCTTAGGCAAGAACAGTCATTATTATTATTAGTGTTTTTACTGTTAAGTTTATTGTTGTTTATTATTTTCATTAGTATTATTAAAATGTGTTTACGCCTTTTGCAGCCTTAAGTAATATATACAGGTCATTTTAAAGGTAATTGTGGAATATTTAAATGTCGCGGTGTGTGTGTGTGTGTGTGTGTGTGTGTGTGTGTGTGTGTGTGTGTGTGTGTGTGTGTGTGTGTGTTACCCTCCTCTTGGTGATCGTTAACCCTGACAGTGGTGTAGTTGGTTAATTGGGAGCTTCCTGGGGTCGTCTTTGTAACGCTGAGAACATGTTTAACTCTGCAGAAACGGGGATGTGGTGGTGGGGGAGGGGGTAGTAGTGTGGGAGGGGGGAATGGTAGAGGTGGTTTGTGGTCAGTAGTGATGATGTAGGCAGCTGATCACACACTATACCGTATACCCAGTGTTCACAGAGAGACGGCCAGGAATGCACCGCACTTGTTCCTGCGTTCGTCCTCCCATCCTGGCCCTGTGAACACGATAACTTGTAAGTAAATCTGAGTGTGGTGTGTGAACAGACTCGGCGTGTGGCCAGTTCACCACAAGTTCTCACACGAGTTCAATGATCAGTGTTATGTTATTGTTATACGGAATTATGTCCTCCACCCACCCACAGCCGCCCTTGTTGTGGTGTGGCGGGGTGGTTTTTGAGTATTTTATGTCAGTGTTGTATAAAGTTACGACCACTCGGGTTATGTTACGTCGTGGCGAGGTACTGACTGACTGATCTACCTGCCTGTCTTGTGCCTGTCAGGTTGTTGTGGTAGTGACTGGATGTTCGAAAGGAAGGAACAGATGTGTGACGCGAATGGAGGCGTTTTACCGTGACGCGTTTGGGTATATTCACACACACACACACACACACACACATGAGGTGAACGACATAACATTGGTGTGTGTGTGTGTAGATAGCTGCCACAATATCGCTGAACCTCCTTTACGTAATTGGACAAGTTGTGAATGATCCGGCGGTGAGTGGGAGGAAGGGAGGCGGTGGGAGGGAGGGAAGGAGGGGTGCAGGAAGGAAGGGTTCCCCCACATAATTTTGGGTAATTTTCGTTAACTTTATCTTGCCTGAAGGACTTAGAGAGAGGCGAGAAGGTGGGAGAGTGCATTGTAGCTGTGTGTGTGTGGAGACGTGGTCACACAAGGTCAAAGGTCAGGTTGTGGTGGTTGAAGGGGAAGGAACCAGTGGGTAGAATTATGAGTTCACATCACCACCAAGCTGTCCAGTTACACACACACACACACCACAGTTGCTTGGATGACTCTGAGGAGTGTGTGTGTGTGTGTGTGGAGAGAGCTACAGATACACCAGGTGGCAGTATTAGGACCTTGTTGTGAACGAGGAAATACCCTTGGGATTACCTGAAGATTAGCCCTCCCCGTCCCAGCTTATTTCTACTGATGATTAAACACACTAACACTACCTGGATGGGTTAGGTTAGGTTTGGTGAGGTGAGGATTGATAGCGTTAGATTACGTAGGGTAAACTGTTAGGTTAGCGATCGGGTGGTTAATCTGCAGGTGAAATAATCTAGGGGGGGTAATCTTCAAGTGACCCAGGCAGGACACATCATTGGCACAACAGTGACGGAGAACAGGGGAAACAAAAGAACATCACAACAGTATAGCACACAATAACAAAACAAAAGAATACGACAACAACATTAAGGTAAAGACGTCATGATTAATTTATTGACCTTTTTTGCAATTATTACCCAGGTGATGGTTGAGCTAGGCACTTCCTCCTCCTCCCCCTTCTTCACCCCATCGTCCACCCTCCTCCATTCCCCCCCCCCCTCCCTCCCCTTCTCCCTTCCACCCCTCCTTCCCCCCCTCTTCTTCCTCCACCTCCTCGTGACGTAATCATCATGACCTCTTGACCTTACATTGGCAGTGACCTTTAGGCGTAATGTTTAAAAGAGTGATGAGTGTTTGTCTGGGCGGGTGTGTGGAGAGAGAGAGAGAGAGAGAGAGAGAGGTGTGGGTCGTGGAAGAGTGAACACGACGACTCACAAGTTGACTTAATCTTCAAGGTTTGCATAACGGAAGATGCCAGCACTATCATCACCATCATCGTTCACTTGTTTTATCATTCTCTATTCCCACCATCATCATCTACTCTCACCATCCTCCTCATCCGCCATTCTCAGGTGATTTATCGAACGGCGACTAGTTTGGGTACACTGGTCTATTGACGTCCACCTGTGTGTGTGTGTGTGGGGAGCTACGTAACGATCCTAGGCGAAGTTTTATCTCTCTCTCTCTCTCTCTCTGGTAAAGATAGTCAAGGTAGATTAGACTTTTAATCAAATTTATATATAGACACGTTGACCTGTATCTTGTTGTCATTACTAGATAAAAAGTGAACTGATTACCCTCCCCCCGTCACCCTCCCCTCCCCCCGTCACCCTCCCCTCCCCCGTCTCCCTCCCCTCGTCACCCACCCCTCCTCCCGTCACCCTCCCCTCCTCCCGTCACCCTCCCCTCCCCCCGTCTCCCTCCCCCCGTCACCCTCCCCTCCCCCCGTCACCCTCCCCTCCCCCGTCACCCTCCCCTCCCCCGTCACCCTCCCCTCCCCCCGTCACCCTCCCCTCCCCCCGTCTCCCTCCCCTCCCCCCGTCACCCTCCCCTCCTCCCGTCACCCTCCCCTCCCCCCGTCACCCTCCCCTCCCCCCGTCACCCTCCCCTCCCCCCGTCACCCTCCCCTCCCCGTCATCCTCACTCCTCCCCCCGTTCTCCTCTTCCCTCCTCCCCCAGTCATCCTCACCTCCCTCCCCCTCTTTCCCCCGCCGTCCCCCCCCCCCCGCCGTCCCGCCAGGTGTAAATATTTGTGTTTATCAATGAGTCACAGTAGTTCATTCATAAAAGCTGTAACTCGTGGTAGACAAGAGTAGATGTATGTGTGTGGCTTATGGTTGGTGGTAGTGACGATGGTGGTAGGTGTGGTCTTAGTACTGATGGTGGTAGGTGTGGTCTTAGTACTGGTGGTGGTGGCAGTGACGATGGTGGTAGGTGTGGTCTTAGTACTGGTGGTGGTGGTAGTGACGATGGTGGTACGTGTGGTCTTAGTACTGGTGGTGGTGGTAGTGACGATGGTGGTAGGTGTGGTCTTAGTACTGATGGTGGTGGTAGTGACGATGGTGGTACGTGTGGTCTTAGTACTGGTGGTGGTGGTAGTGACGATGGTGGTAGGTATGGTCTTAGTACTGGCGGTGGTAGGTGTGGTCTTAGTACTGATGGTGGTGGGTGTGGTCTTAGTACTGACGGTGGTAGGTGTGGTCTTAGTACTGTCGGTGGCAGTAATCCTGGTCCGCCTTAGGTGAGGGAGGGTGGGTTATGACGTCACACAGGCTCTCACAGGTGTACTTCCGGCCCCGTTATAGTGACACACAACACCTGGGTAGTCCTCGGCTGCTCCTTATTGTTAACCATTATCAAATTTTTCTTCATTTAACTTAATAATTTGATCTACATGACACGTGTTAAGTCTAGGGGTGGGTGGTGGGGGTGGGGGAGAGTAGAGGTGGGGGAGAGGGTGGGGGAGGGCAGCTGGGGAGTACTGTGGTAGTGAGTGTTGAGGATGGTGGGTGACCTTGAGTTGGGGTCACTACTCGTGCCCGTGGGGGGGGGGGGGGGGGCTGGCTGGTAGTAGTAGTAATAGTGATGATATAGGTGTCTGGTCAGTAATTACCAAGGTGTCTGGTAGTTTGGTTGGTTGTTGTGTGATAGTGGCTGGTCTCTCTCGTCTTGTAGGTGTGAAAAGAAGAATGTTGGGGTAGGGATGTGAGGGAAGGAAGAGAAGGACTCGAGCGTGTGTTTGTCGTGTGTGTGTAATAATAAAATAATAATAATAATAATCATAATAATAATAATAAACGGTTTATTAATAGAGTTGCAGCCGGTGGCTGAAAATATACAGACTTACATTTGATTTAGACATAATGATATAATATGCATTGAATACATTTACAGGGCTGTACAGTACATAAATCAGGAGTTGTTTATTATTTTAACAATAGATGGGATGGTGCTGTTCTTATATCTATCGGTGCGGGCTCTTATGGGCTGAATTTTGTTGTAGTGGCGGACTGGGCGAGTTGGGTGGGGGGCAGGAGGTGGCGAGGGTGGTGCAGTAGTCCACTGCCAAACCTTTCCAGTGCTTGGTGGTGGAGGTCACTGAGGGATGTGTGTGTGTGGAGAATACTAAGTGGTGTGATAGTAGTGGTGGTGTAGTGGTGTGGTGAACGATGGTGGGGTTGATGTGATAGTGATGTGGTGGTGTCGGGGCAGGATGGTGAGGGGGTAGTTGTGTGAAGAATGGTGAGGGGGGTAGTGGTAGTGTGGGGGGTAGGGGCAGGATGGAGGGTGTGGGTAGGAGGAGGAGATCTCGATGCCCCTCTGATGGTGAGCTCAGTCATATACCATCACCACCACCACAGCCTCCACCCACTGTGTAACATTCAGTGCCACAATATCCTGACCACGGGGGTTAATTATTATGACCCTTTGTAAACTCGACTCTGTAATTCTTTTGCGCTACCGCTCACAGGATGAGTGTGAGGTGCACAATAAACTAGCCGCTGTAAGCGGCAAAATAAAAAAAATCAATCCCCCCAAGCCAGCCATCTCCCCCCCTCCCTCTCCAGCCGTCTCCCCCCTCCCCCTCCAGCCGTCTCCCCCCTCCAGCCGTCTCCCCCCTCCCCCTTCAGCCATCTCCCCCTCCAGCCATATCTCCTCACCTTCCTTCTACTCGTATTCCTCCTACTCTTCCCTACCACCGTTACCTCCGCCACCACAACCTCGGTATTCAGGAGAGCTTCAACACACACAGGGGTTCAAGGTCACTGTTGGATACATTCTCTTGCTTCCTTCCCTGATCCTCACTATTGTTGATGTTCACTGCTTTTACCTGCCCAATCTTCCCCCACACACCTGTCTTTCCCTCACTCACCTGGTTTCTTCTCCCACACACCTGTCTGTTCGTCCTCCGTCACTGCCCCTCGTCACCAGGTAGATATATAAGGGAACACCTCTTGATACGGCCAAACCTTACGACAATTCCAACGTTGTTTTGGTCGTCGTCATTGTGTCATACTGAAGTGAGTCGGATAAGTTCATAAGTTACCAGTTAAAGGGGAAGGGGTGGGGGGTTTTAAGGGTGCTTAGAGGGGGAGAGTTAAAGGGTGAGCAAAGGAAGGAGCGGGTAAGGGAAGGGATGGGGGGTTTTAAGGGTGCATAGAGGGGGAGGGTTAAAAGGTGAGCCAAGGAAGGGGCGGGTAAGGGAAGGGGGGTTAAAGGGTGAGCAAAGGAAGGGGCGGGGGGGGGGGGGGGCATTTTAACGTACGGTCCATCGTTGTGTTGTAAGGGACTCGGATGTGCTACGTTTTTTGGGGGTGTTGACATACATAGGAACCTTTCAGAATCCATCTTTAGTGTCATAGGTACAGGATTCTTTTTGATATACTTTTGTTAAGGAGAGGAGGAGACGAGAGGAGAGAGGGTAGGAGAAGAGAGGAGACTGAGACAAGAGGGAGAAAATGGTGGTGGGAGAGGGTCTTTAACTTAAGAGCATTTAGCAGTATGGACCCGTGAGTGTTGACCCCTGGTGTAGTGTGAAGTAGTGTTATGTGTGGTGTATTAGCAGGGTGGGCGGACTGTCTCCCTCACCACCTCTCTCCCTCACCTCCCTCTCCCTCACCTCCCTCTCCCTCACCTCCCCCTCCCTCACCTCCCTCTCCCTCGCCTCCCTCTCCCTCGCCTCTCTACCTCTCTCACCTCCCTCTCCCTCACCTCTCTACCTCCCTCACCACCTCTCTCCCTCACCACCTCCCTCCCTCACCTCCCTCTCCCTCACCACCTCCCTCCCTCACCTCTCTACCTCCCTCACCTCCCTCTCCCTCACCTCTCCCTCACCTCTCTACTTCCCTCACCTCCCTCCCTCTCCCCTCAACCTCCCTCACCTCCCTCTCCCTCACCTCTCTACCTCCCTCACCTCTCTACCTCCCTCACCTCCATCACCTCTCTACCTCCCTCACCTCCCTCTCCATCACCTCTCGACCTCCCTCACCTCCCTCTCCATCACCTCTCGACCTCCCTCACCTCCCTCCCTCACCTCTCTACCTCCCTCCCTCACCTCCCTCCCTCCCTCCCTCACCTCTCTACCTCCCTCCCTCCCTCACCTCTCTACCTCCCTCCCTCCCTCCCTCCCTCCCTGTAGTCCTGGGGCGTACTTCACCTGTCTGGCTTTGGGGAGTGAGAGAGACAAACGTGTATGAGAGAGACACGGTGTATTGTGTGGTGAAGTAAGGTGTTGATGTGTGGTGTAGTGGTGGTGGGAAGGTGTAGTGTAAGTGTTAGAGGTGCAGGTGTGCGTGCGCTAGGTGCCAACACATACAAGGTGAGCTAGTTCACGGCAGGTTGGTGGTGGTGGTGGTGCACTGTCACGTTCGATTGCATCACCTCGCTCACATCTGACTTTATAACTGACTTTTACACCACCACCTAACTCTGCCTACCTGCCGCCCTCACCACCTCTCTCGCCTCCACACGCTCCCTCCCTCACCACCCCTCACTCCCTCCTGCAGGAATTAACAGTTGTTCTGCATCACGAACTGGTCCCCGTGTGTGTGTGTGCGTGTGTGTCCGGGTTCACTTCTTGCTGTTCATAGTTCTTATATTAAGTTTCCGTTCAGGTATATCTAGCCCGTGAGACACACTCGAGGGATGGTGCACCTGTCGTGTCGTCTTACCTGTGTTACCTATCAATTTATGGCGAGGTCTTCCGCCATGTTATGTTTATACAGTCAGCTGATCCCGACGTCGACCTCTCCCGCCATCTCAGTCGTCACCCTCGTGCATGACAACTATCAACTTTGGGTGAATATTTCTCGTCTTTCACCACTATTATTCCTTTCACCTTCTCTTCCTCTGATAAAGAAACAGACAGGCACGAAGAGCAGACAGAATAAGAGGTGTGTGTGTGTGTTAGAGAAAGGCAATACAGTATTACTTGTCTGGCCAATAAGAAGCCGCCGTCAAAGGTCGTTATGTCAGGGATCACTAAACATGACAGGTACAGAATGACTCCCGTAAGTGAAGGTGCTCCAGGAGTCGGCCCCTAAGGTGCTGGAGTCTGGGTAGTGGGTGGAGTGATGGTGGGTTTAGTGGCGATGGGCGGAGCAGTGGGTGGGGTGGTGGTAGTAGTAGAGAGAGGGTAGTGGTTTTAGGGTAGGTGGTGGGGATGATGATAGTAGTAGTAGTAGTGGTGATTGTGGTTGGAGGGTTATGGAGAGGGTAGTGGGTGGGAGTGGTGGTGCAGTGGCGATAGTCGTGGTGTAGGAGGGAGTGAGGGAAGTGGGCAGGAAGGTAGTGAACGTGTGGACAGGGGCATTAGGGCACGTTATGGGTACGTTCAATGTCAACATGGGTGAGGCAAGGGTGAGAGAGAGAGAGAGAGTATTTGTATTATTGTTGTTTTGTTTTTGTTAATATTATGATTATTTTTGTTTGTATTAGTTGTTGTTTTAGTACTAGTTGTAGTGGTGGTAGAAACAGGTCACTAGTAAGACCCCACCAGACATACACACCATCACTTAGGGAGCTTCAGACTGACCTGGAACATGAGCTACCTGTGTGTGTGTGGTTTAATCCTCTCTCTCTCTCTGGGTCAAGTTTATCTCTCTTCCTACCTGACGTAATCTGTTTCTCTCACGTATTCTCAAGGACAGAGGAAGTGGTGGTGTTTGAGAACCTTGTCGGTCATTACAATGGCGTTATGGGGTAGAATGAGTGGGTGGGGTGGGGGTGGGGGGAAGGTGGGTGGCAGGGAGAGGTACAGGTGGGTAGGGGAGGGGAAGTGGTGAGGTGAGAATGGGAAACGATGAAAGGAAATAAACAAGGAGAGAGAGAGAGCAAGAGAGAGAGAGAGAGAGAGAGAGCTAGTTTCACCTAACCCAACCTGGCACTAACTCTCCAGGTCACTAGTCTTGGCCCGTTAAGGTCTTGTAGCCTCGTTTTAACACTCGCTTCCAGATCAATTAACCAGTCATCCAGTCAATCACTTAAACCAATCAATTAGTCAACCAGTCAAACACCTAACCAGTCAAGCAGTTAACCAATCAGTCAACTAATTCTCTAGCACTTCCTTCCGTGTTTTATTTGGGTTACAAGGCCACGACACACTCAACAAACACCCTAATCCTCTCTCTCTCTCTCTCTCTCTCTCTCTCTCTCTCATCCAGGGTAGCTAAAATGTTAGTTGAAATATCCAAGACAGGTTCTGGATGGTTGTTGTCGTAGTAGTGTGTCTGGTTGGGAGAACTGGTAGACGCCTGTTTGTGTGGTGCTGGTAGTAAGGTGTCTGGTAGAGGGGCCAGGTAGAACCGTCGACCTGTGGGGCACGTAGCTTGGGTATGACCAGTCTTGCCTCCCCCCGTTCGTCAGTCTGGGCAGCCTGGTGATCTATAAAACAAACCAGTTTTTCGCGGGTGATACAGTACGGTGTGTGTAAGGAGGAGGAGTTACTCTCTTGTGGTTCCTATAGTGAGTTACTGGCTTGTGTCAGTAACTCCGGTAACTCATAAAGTTTTCTGTGATGGATAGTGTGTGTGTAGGTGTGTGGGTGGAGTCCCTAGAGTTTTGTGCTGTGTGTGCGTGTTCTTGGTATGTGTGTGTGTGTGTCTGATAATAATAATGATTGTTTATATAAAAATACAACTGGTAAAGGATGACAATATATATTAGACAATAATTGACAGCTATAGTAGCACTGGGGAGAGGGAGGAATTAAAGCTATGTCTTGGGGAGAGAGAGAGAGAGAGAGAGAGAGAGAGTGTACGGTATATAATAATAATAAATAATAATAATAATTAACGGTTTATTGAAAGAGCTTGGCAGCCAGAAGGCTGAAAATATACAGTTACATATTTGGGGAACGGGTTACGAATTACAAATAATATACAAGTAACATAAGTGACACAAATAAGACATATAATAACTTAGATGGGGAAAAGCTCAAACTACAGTTCAATTCAACGTAGTGACAGTGTTACAGTATTACAAGTTATTGATAATTTTTACAATGGTTGGGACTGGGCTGTTCTTATAGCGATCAGTTCGTGCACGTATGGGCTGGATGCGGTTGTGGTGTCGAACAGCAATTCTCGGACAAGGGACCTCGGGTGGTAGTAGGAGCCGGTGTCGGGGATGGTGTAGAAGCTTCTTACCAAATTTGCAGATGAGGTCGTGGTGATGGTCAGTGAGAGTCGAAAGGGTCAGTGTGTTGAGCGCTTCTTGATATGTGGAGTAGGAGGAGGAGAGAATAATCTTGCATGCCCTCTTTTGCACTTTTTCTAGGTGTTTACGTTGTGTGGCATTTAGGGAGGAAGACCAGGTGGGGGAGGCATAGGTGAGCTTGGGAAGTATGAATGTTGTGTAAACACTGAGGAGCTCGTGTGCAGGAACTCCGAGGGACTTGAGTCGGCGGAGGAGGTGGAGACGGAAACTGGAGGATTTGACAACTTCATTGACGTATGTGTGTGTGGTTATACATCCCAGTCAGGTATACATGCATGTGTGTGTGTGTGTGCGCGCGCTTGGTTGTGAGTCGGGTCATATAGCGAAGCAGAGGATGAGTTAGTGAGAGTGTGACCAGCAACACACACACACACACACACACCTAGGCATCACTGAGCATAAGAGAGTCGACCCCAGGTTCTCAACACACCATAAGACACGCCTCACCACCCAACCAGTCTTCACCTCTCCCCTTCGTCACGTCTCCACAGGTGATGGTCGTTTAATGCCTCCACGTTGTTTATTTACAGTGTATAAAGCACAGGTATAAATTACAGGTGCTATCCGCTGGTGAGGTTTTCGTTACGTGTCCTGGGTGTGTTTAGAGGTTAATTAATCTAGTTCTATTTATGGATACACCTGCCTCTTACCTGTGGAGACTCTTATAGCATACCTGTTGCAGCAGTAGGTGTGTCATATGTCCCCCCTGTAAATAATGTGTGGGGTTTTTCGACTTGCTACACACACACACACCACCGCTCGTGTGCATTCAGCTACATAGAAGAATATCACTTACTTGGTCGTGCACATTACAAGATCATGTACGTCTTAATCTGTGTGCGGTGAGGAAGGTACGTACGAGAAACGCGTGAGTGTGTGTGTATATAGCGTGGCCAAGTGCGTCTCAGAACACATGCACACCCAACACGCACTTTCACGCACGGGTTTTGCGCATGTCCTATAATTTCTCTCTCTCTCGTCAGTGTGGGCGTGCGGGTAATGGGTCAGTGTGGGCGTGTGGGTGTATTGTATACATGACGGCGACACAGGAAGGAAGTTGGTAGTTATAGCTGGACGAGCAACTGTTAACCTCGCTCAGGAATTTAACCAGTGTACCTGTATCTACCTGTACCTGTATCTACCTGTACCTGTATCTACTGTACCTGTATCTACCTGTACCTTTAACCACCTATAACTTTGACCTGTAACCTCTATTACAACACCTCCCACTGTAAGAATACCCGAAATACAGTACAGCGAAGTGAAGCAATGCAGACCAACGGAAATAGTGACCTGGTTTTTTGTAATGTCTTTTGTATGGCTGTAATTTGAGGGGCCTGTATTGAGCCATAATGAGTGGAATAATAGATGATGGCTGAATGAACTAGTGTTGGTTTGTCTTAAATAAACACCTTTATTTCAATTTAGTTCATCTATGTATCTTAAAATTACAGTTTGGGTACAAGGAAGGTTACAGATGGGGGTACAGGTGTGGATGTGTAGGTACAGGTGTGTATGGATGGATAGTTGCGGGTACAGGTATTGGTTACAGATATGCGTATTGGTAAAGATACAGTTATGTAACATTATTATTGTTATACAGGATTACACATTACTGTACTACTATTACCACTACCATCACTACTATTACTACCATGACCACTACTACCATCACTACCACTACCATCACTACTACTACTACTACCATGACCACTACTACTATTACCACTACCATCACTACTACTACTACCATGACCACTACTACTATTACCACTACCATCACTACTACTACTACCATGACCACTACTACTACCATGACCACTACTACTATTACTACTACCATCACTACTACTACTACCATGACCACTACTACTACCATGACCACTACTACTATTACCACTACCATCACTACTACTACTACCATGACCACTTCTACTATTACCACTACCATCACTACTACTACCATGACCACTACTACTATTACCACTACCATCGCTACTACTATTACCACTACCATCACTACTACTACTACTGCCATGACCACTACTACTATTAACACTACCACCACCACCACTACCACCATCATCACTGCTGTTACTACCACCACTACCACTATTACCAACCCAACCATCACTGCTGCCACCACGCCGTCACCAACATCACCACACACAAGGTCAATAAGCTTTCTGTTATAGGTCAGGCCAGTCCGTTCTTAAAATTGGGTCAGTAATATTGCGTCACAAAGGTGGTCAGGTGTGTGGCGGTGGTCGGGTGTGTGTGTGTGTGTGTGGCGGTGGTCGGATGTGTGTGTGTGTGTGGCGGTGGTCGGATGTGTGTGTGTGTGTGTGGCGGTGGTCAGGTGTGTGTGTGTGTGGCGGTGGTCAGGTGTGTGTGTGGCGGTGGTCGGGTGTGTGTGGCGGTGGTCGGGTGTGTGTGTGTGGCGGTGGTCGGGTGTGTGTGTGGCGGTGGTCAGGTGTGTGTGTGTGGCGGTGGTCAGGTGTGTGTGTGCGTGGCGGTGGTCAGGTGTGTGTGGCGGTGGTCGGGGGTGTGTGTGTGTGTGTGTGTGGCACTGCAGCTGGTTGGCGGGTCAGTGCCATGGAGGGTGATAATTGAGAGCATTTTTACACCTGGTGAACGTGACTGACCTTCCCTGTCTCCCCCTTCCTCCACCCCTCTTCCCCTTTCCCCTCCTCTCCCCTTTCCCCTCCTCACCACACCCCAAAGCAGGCGCCCCTCATCTCCATCATCACCACACGTCACCACAACACCCCACACCATACTCAATACACTGACTATATACTGCACCCGAAGAAACCCGGAAATAAGTGGAATATCTGTGTGTGTGTGTGTGTGTTTTCGTCTCCTGCTTCTCACCTTTTATTCTATTTTCTTCATTTATGCTTTCTTCTGACATTTAAAGGTTAGTGATATAATATATATTGAAAGAGGTAAAGGTCTCTCTC